>OZ025203.1:41200-260040 GCA_964019065.1 Catostylus mosaicus
GTATGACCGTTGCTAGGGGCAACAATGTTATTGCAATTATACTCTGAGCAAAGCTGAAATGCAGAATCTCTTCAATGCAGAAGACATCAACGCATCTATAGCACCCCCATTTCTTGTTTGCAAAATTTTCGCCTTTAAAAATAACGTTATTCCTTCTTTCTTTAGCTCTACAATATAGTCGTAGCTGTCCCATCAAAAAGGGAACAGTGTAACAAGTGTATCTTGGCCTGGTCTCTGGTGGGAAAATCATCTCCATATTCCCTAGTTCAAAAGGTCGACATTGTATTTAAGATGGAGGATTTTCATAACATCTTTGTCTACTGTGCCATGTCAAATGGAGCAATAAATTCCAAGGTCTTCTTTTTCAAATTTTTGAACTTTGTTGAACTACCCCGCCTTACATTGCCCTTTTTATAGCTTCATTAGGGTCCTCAAATGCCCTTGAGCTATCTAAAATTTCAAGCATCTTGATGTTTCCATACATCAACTCAATAGTAAACTTTGCGCTTTTTATGCATGACATGATCTTCTCTATTAATTTTTTAATGATGAATTTTTGAGAAGTAATTTTTCGAAACTTTAGGACTTCACAAAAAAGCAAAAATGATTAATGGAAATGAAAAGCAACTATTTTATCAGAGTATGAAAACATTGGACAATAACCCAACAGCTAACGGAAGAGGCAATAGTGCGCATGACTGGCTCTCTCTTTTGACCAATCAGCGATTAGTTTTTATCAGACTGATTTATGTAAATCGAAGACGTTTGTGACTTCATTTGATCTCTTCAATCAAAATATGGTTAAGTTTCTTCAGCCAATTTCCAACAACCAATTTCTTCAGAGGATTTTCGGAACTGAGAAGAGGATTTTGTGAAAAAAGAAAATAATTGAAGGTCAAAGAATTTTATAGATAATTGTAAATCATGTAATATTTAATGAAATTTTTATAAAACTTATCCTGTAAATCATTAAACAACAAAGATAGATAAAATATAGATAAAATTTTTGTTAAAAACAGAGACAAAATACAATTCTCTTGCAATTATGCAGTGAACCTTGAGCAATGTTATTGAGCTTGCCTTATAGAGAGTTGTAAATGTGTTTAAAATATATATATATATGTATATAACAAGATTCTAAAAAATATTATCATGATCTTTAATATCGTTTTTATTGATATTCTTTTTCTTTAAAATTCTCTGCAACATTGTTCACTTTTTCAATTCAAAAACATTTAAGGGAATTGAAAAAATCACTTTAAAGGTGCTGTTTTATAGATCTGGCTCATAATAAAAGCAGGACGTTATACATTAAAACAAATGTAAATACAATTAATTACAAATATGTCTGCAATGATATGACTATATAAAAAGCATAACAAGTTTTTAGATATCTGGCAGAAATGCTTGAACCCAACTTGCATCATAAATCTTTGCATTTCTTTTTGATGAGCTGCTATCAAAAGCAATGTTGCCTTCACCTTTCTTGAAACTAAAATTAGAAGTTTATTGTTATAAAGAGTATTCGAATGTTGTAAAAGAAAAACAAGCATGAAATAAGCCATCAACGATTATCCATATTTTATAAAAACTCCCTCAATATGTCCCATATCTATTAAAAAAAAATCTTTATCCATGCGTTTGAAGCTGTTTGATATCAATGACATAGAAATATAACATTGAAATGATGAATTGTGACAATATCAATAATCATTACTCAATAATTGAATGAAATTCGCTTCATATCATTTGTTTAACACTGAACGAGCAAACTTTAGCACATGCGCATTGTTGCTAAAAAGACAGCCATATAAAGAAATCTATTATTGTTATAATTATTCTAAATATTAGAGTTGTTAAATGCTCCTTGTATTAATCTTAAAATTTCCTCTTAGCATCATTTCACATTTTATTGCATTATTATAATGACTAATGCTTATTATTGATGTTAATGATTAATCTTGATTAATGATATTCACCTATACTCCGCGACCAATTCAGTCGATTTGAAATCAGATTTTCGATTGTAAAGTTTTGTAACATTTACACAGCTTCTCCATATGCGAATCTAGAAGGAGTAAATGAGTGATTAAAAATGCAGCAACCTCAAAATAAAGGACAAAAGTGTAAATTTATCATTTTGATAATTTCAATGCAGAAAAAGGGACAAATGAATGATAAAATTCAAACCTCATCAATAAATCCTTTTGCAAACTCATCTCTTTTTCTTCCCACCAAAATTTCTGTCGATTGTTCAACATGGAGCATCTTCCTAGCAGCTGCCTCCACTCCATTCAAGTACAACCTCTATATATAAGTCAAGTAATGGCTTATTACTTTCATGGCAAGTTCTTACATAACAAACCATAAAATTCAATTACGGTACGAATTTCCGTTTTTTACTTTAGTTTTAGTTCATTTGTTTAACATTGAGAATTAATGGTCAGTTTTACGATTTAAGTTGCTAAACAATGAATGACGTATGAAACTTAAGAGAAATTAAAAAAGAATTTTCTTGTTATTGTTAGTTCATCGTGCATTTCTATAAAATACTTTGTGCTCATAACAGTTTATCAATATCAAACTCTCGTACATGAATAAAGAATATCTGACTGATTAGCAACAAATAACTCTACAGTATTTGTATAATCCATCTCATCTACCCTGCCAGCTAATACCCCACTAAAGATACTAACCTAAACCTGGGTTGACAGATAAAATTGTTGGCTTGGTTGTGTAATATATCATGTCCTTGGTTGCTCTTATTTCATCCTTGGCGGTATCTCGACTTAATCTAAACTAAATCTATTCTTAATCTAAACTAAGTCTAAACTTAATCTGATTCGATATTGTGGTGGCAAATGTGATCAATGCGAGTAGCCTACAATTGACCATCAATTTACAAGTAATAAGATATATTCTGCCTAGAATCATACCATTATTTGAGTTGAATGATTGAAACTAATAGCCATATGGTTCCAGGCACCGTATTTGAAATTAGACGAGTTTGTCTCCACAGTTTCATTCGTAGAAAAACCTGCTAAAAGATGCCCCCTCTTGACCGACAAAAACAGGCCTGAAGGTAGAGAAAATTGATGACGAAATGGTAACTAATCGTAAGTAAAAATAATCAAGAAAGTATAAAAAAAGAATTGTAAAAATTAAAAGTGAGAAGACCAAATTATGACATGCCCCCTTTCCTTGTTTATTAGAAAGTAAAACGAAAACACAAAACTTAATTGTAAGAGTTTGAATATAAGTTGATGACAATCAGCTGATAAAAGCAAACAAATAGACTGATGGTTTGCATAAATGCAAGTAATGTAAATAACAAAAATAAATAACATTCAAAAAATACAAAGAGAAGTTTGCTTATCGAGAATTTAGAGAAAGGCAGAGCAGGTTTTTATGAGAAGGAAGGATGTGAAGGTACAAACCTTCACATGGATGGGACTTATAGAAAAGTAAAAGATTCAATTTCTGTTGGTTTGTATCAAGACGCAAATCAAGTGACGATGATTTTCAACTCTAAATTAAGATTACGTCACTTTCTCAAATCTCAAATTAAAAACTTGATAATGACTTGGTTGCACTGAATTGAAGCTCGTGCTTATGAGAATACAAAAAGCCTTTTAGAAAGCAATAAAGGTAATCTGAAAGACAATGTGGAATAGATTTAGAGAGGCCGACCATTCATTGAAATTTATCTTGAAACCGAGGTCTCCACCTTTGAAAAACAATCGCCCTTTGTGACTTGAAGGAGTTACTATGGTTACGGATTAACAAAAGATCTTCGAGGCTGAAGAGATCAAAACTCAAATATATCATTTGACCAGGACTTTTAGGCTCAGATTGGGGGATTTTGAAAGCAAAAGGAGTTCGAATAGAGCACTAAATTGTGGTATTTCATCGATTCATTCTATTGTTTATTAATAATTAGAATTTAATTCTTTTCATTTTCAATTCTTTTATAGTATTGCGCAAGTTTATAAACAACAAAATGTCCTTTTATCGTTTGTCGAGAATGATAAGATAATTTTGGCATTCTCATAACTGCACAAAATAGATTTGATTGTGAAATGGTTAAGTTTTGAGCAACCCTTTCCTTCATTTTGTGTTTATTAAATTTCTTTATTGTTCATTAATCTATAAATCAATTTGATCTTAAAGCGACTAAAAATGGTTGACAAAAGCACCAGTCCTCACTCCAGACACATTGTCAGCAATTTAGATGACATTCAGGGTTTCCGTGGCAACCGAGCTACGGCTATCAAAGATAACCACGCGTTTTGGAAGAGAGTTCTCTCAGCTTATGAAAACGAGGCAAAGAGAAATTTTATTGAGATGGAAAAGAGGCATCAGGATGTTCGCATGACAAGAATAAAAAGTGCTCCTATTTTAAGAAAAAAGGAAATAACAAAAGATGGGAGCCAAGTTGGGATGGCATTAGAAAAGGACGATTGGAAATTATTTCCAAGAAGATGCAAAAGTGGTAAAATATGATACAATATATGAATGATTTCAACCTAGTAAAACACTGAACAATATTGAATTTAAATTCTCAGAATATAAAAATCAATTATTAAGATTGATTATTAAGATTGAAATACCTTTTCCAGATGCAGTTCCAATCAATGGTTTCGTATCGTCATTGCAAATATTTAAGTCACTTATACCGCAACCAGAACTGTGACACAAAATTGTGATGATTAATTTAATATCAAAATGAATATTCTGAATTTTGAAACAATAAATAAGTCACATAATTTGTTGCAAATTTAAATGGAGGGAACAAGAAATTAATTATCAAAAACAGCTGCTGATGACAAACAGAAAAAAGACATCTACGTGAAGAATGCAATACGATATGATTACCCAAATTGAATATCATCGATTCCTATACTGCTTTTAGATCGATGACCTCTTACAGCTGTAAAACGGACTTGTATGTCCTCAAAACTTTCAATTGTAGGCTAAAAAAGCAAACAAAATGAAATATTGAAATTCTAAAAAAGGATTAATTCTAAAATAAAAAACAGGAGATAAACTCGGCACAACAAAATATTATAAACCAAATAAGACATATATGTTCGCAAATAAACCAGTAAAATTAAAGTTTCATAAAAGATTTATAGAAATATCATGGCACAAAAGAGTAAATAAAGATTTTTAATCGATATTAAGATGGTTTGAATCTTGAAAAACTGATGCAAAAGAGAACGAATTGAGAAAAGTAACAATATGAATGACAGGTTTTTGATAAAAAAAAATTGAAATTGGACTAGATTTAGTAAGATGGTAGTGAGCATCATCTTTTGGATAAAATTGGGTTAGAAATACGTTAAATCAAGGTTTTTAAGTGAAATCTTTTCATTCAAGAAAACTCACTTCGGCCGCAGGTTGTGCAATTTTGTAAAAAAATGAAAAATGACTCGACCGCATTCTCCCGTATTTACAAGAATCATAAAATATTGATGAAAAATTGTCAAATTTTAACTTAGATTCATAAAAATCTTTTGATTTCCTCTTGCCGTACGTAAAAGAGATTTGGAACGTCAACCAGAAAAACCAGTTTGGAAGTTGGACGTCATTTTGATTAAACTTCAAAAATACAAGCAAAAAGATAATGCTGATAAACATTAATGTACAAACTAAAACCTCAGATACAAATTATCAATTTTATCAGTCTAAAATTTCATGCAATCTACTGCAAATTAAAGGATATTTTAATTATCTTAGCAGAGAATAGTGTGGTGTTGGAGATGCCTTCAGTAAATGGTAATCGTGCATCAGAACTTCGATTGCAACATTGCAAACAATTACATTCATTAAGAAAATACACAGCATTAACGAAAATGAATGACTACCAAAAGGATATGAGAGCAAACAGGCCTAGTCACAGCGCAAGGTATCCTCGATTTCTTCAAAATGAAAAAACAAGCAATGATCCAGAATGGGGTAAGATCTTCTAGCATTGCATCATATAATCATTGCTTTGATGTAAATTAGCTTTTATTATACTGCATAATGAACTACAAAGGTCAAAAATGTAAAATAAATTCTAGCACATTACATCATTTTATTTCTTCTAACCGATAATAGTTTATTTTGACGTAAATAACCAAGTTTGAATAATGTTCTTTCTCGCCTAACTTGAAACATAAAGCATAAACATCAATGTAGTTTTGTTGTAAACAAACAATTGAAGTTCTACTTCATCAAATTTATCATTTTTTAATCATTTCTTATGTTTTGCAGCAGCACTACTCTTCTTCGTTATATATTTTCCAATATTAATCAGAATGAAGAGAATTTATATTTTATATAATTTATGAAAAAAATTAGCTCCAATTTTTACAGGTATTGAAGAGTATGATGTTTACATTTATCACAATAAAAATGATCGAAAATGGGCTTCAAAATGGATAAAAAATCCTTTAGAAGCAAAAAGATTCAATGTTAAGATGTGTTCAATGGGAAAAGACAGCAAAATGTAAGTCTAAATTCCACTTTAAACAATCTTGTTTTATTGAAAATTTATAAGTTACAGTTTTTCACGTCGTTTATTACCAGCAAAAAATGATGATGATATTGATGATGATGATGATGATGATGATGATGATGATGATGATGATGATGATGATGATGATGATGATGATGATGATGATGATGATGATGATGATGATGATGGTGATGATGATGATGATGATGATGACGATGATGATGATGATATTGATGATGATGATGATGATGATGATGATGATGATGATGATGATGATGATGATGATGATGATGATGATGGTGATGATGATGATGATGATGATGATGATGATGATGATGATGATGATGACGATGATGTTGATGTAATGATGATGATGATGATGATGATATTGATGATGATGATGATGATAATGATGATGATGATGATGATGATGATGATGATGATGATGATGATGATGATGATGATGATGATGATGATGATGATGATGATGATGATGATGATGATGATGATGATGATGATGATGATGGTAATGATGATGATGATGATGGTGATGCTTCTTTATCTTTTATCATAGGCAGTCACAAAACCGTCATGGAGGTTCCCGTATCATTGTAATTCTTACACCAGATTTCATTCAAAATGATTTACAAATATTAAAGGATATTTATTGTTCATCTTACATTCTTGCCATTAAATTGAAACAATGTGAATTTCCACAAGAGCTGAATTTCACAAGTTACATCGATCTGAGTTTTAAGGACATGACCGACTTGACTTTACAAAATCGATTGCTTCCAAAATTAGTTTCAAGTTTGCAATTGCCAAGATCAATCTGTTCATAACAATCATCAACATTCATTCTAATTATGAAGATCGTCCACGTTTTTATTCTTACTTTTTATGTTGTTTAAATATATGCTCAGCGATTTAATTCAAACGCGTTTTTCTCTCACTGTTTAATTCAATAATAAAAAAGAACATAAAGAGCTCTCACCTTAAGCGTGACGTGTTTTTCAATCCAAGGACTTCCCTGATTTCCTTTCACCCACGTGACTTGTTTCCAGATCCCGTCAATGCCACGCACATCAATTTGAAAGCTACCCATTTCGCTTGTTGTTGTTGTACCTGGTGTTTCCATCATGTATAAGAATAATCTCAATGAACATGAATTATTGGCTGGGAACCAAGGAGTTAGAAGCCTGGCCTGTTTTAGAATAGATATGTTTAGAAATAAGTTTAATTAAGATATGATAATGAGATATATTGATAATAGTATGATGCTACGACTTTGAGTTTAATTAGAAGAGAATTCATAGCCATTTTGATTGTCTTAGAAGTCTTAAAAAAGTCTAAGAAATTTTGAAGGCAAAATACTTTTTACTAATAAAGGAAAGTAAACTAGGTCATTTTATGAAATATAGTAAATGGTTGAAGAAATCCTTTATACTTTGAATTTTGAAAGGCTATTTTCCATTTGACAGAGTTTTAAGAGTAGTTGCAATTCATACCATACGAATCACATGATCTTTTGACAAAATAAAAATACAAAAACTTATATTGTTATATTAATCATAACTTACACGATCTCCTACGTAGGGGCCACTGCCCGTCCATTTACCATTGAAATAGGCCAAATTACCGATTCCATTACCAGTTGTATGATCAAAAACAATTGGAGATATCGGGAAAAACGAGATCCCAAAATTCCATTGTCTTTCATCGGTTGTATCTTGATTTATGAACATCGTGTTTTGATGTGTGTAGTTACCGAAATCAATAAATCTTGGAGGCATACATGAAGTAGCTCTACAACAAACAATCAAGTAACATTTGAATATAAAAACCAACAAAATTTTACAAAAAACTACGAGGGAAATGATTGCTGAGAAAAAGTGACTAGAAATTGATGGATTGATTAAAATGTTGATCATTTAATAAAAAATTGAAATCATTTTGAAGTGGTTTTATCTGCTTGTATGCTGGTTGAAACGATAAATTCATTTAAGCTTTTTCTGTTGATATTGAAAAACAGAAGATTGTTTATATGAAGTACCATATGAAAAAGAAAAAACAACATTGGTAAAATCAATTGACACGAACATAACAGAAAAACAGCACTATACCTGACCCCATCGATTCTTGCCCAAAAATCAAAAGTAAAGGATTCATCCCCATTAAAAAGTCCATTTTGATTTCCAATGTTTAAATAACTTGAATTTCCATTTAGCTCAAGAGCATTATCTGTAACCTTAAATGAATTATTTAGTTGAAAATTATGAAATCATGAATTAAAAAAATAAATATAAAACTTTAATACTGACTGGAAAATGTAATTTACGAAATAATCAAACAGAAAATGCAAAAAACGGAGTTAAGAAAATCATTAGAAGAAGTTGAAGTAAAAAGACTGAGAAACCTTTTTATTTTGTGTTTTTAATGCTGAAAAATAAACATTTTCTTGAGAAAAAACGAAAATTCCAACTCTGCCACCGCGCCATGTTTTATCAAAAATATTGCCAGAATCTGAAATCATCTTTGTTCCCTAAAAACAAAATTAAACGCTGCCTTTAAAACGTAAAGAACATTAACAACAAAAATTGTGTTCTTTTTTTGGATGGGATTGGGTTTGCAATAGTCGATCATCGTTATTGGGATGGAAACAAATTGAAAGAAACAAATAAACGAAGAAGACGAACCTGGTACCAACGAATTCTGATTCTTCCTGCTTGGGGATCATGCAATAATTTCCATTGATAAGAAATATTAAATTGCCAAGAAGGGGATTCATCGTGCCATAATAATGTCGACTCATTGGCTGAATTACCAGTTTCCCATAATGCATCCCTCATAGAGATTCCTGGACCTACTGACGAATGGAATTTCTGAAAAACGAGAAAAAGAGTTTGCCTGAAAATTTAAAAAATATGCAAAATAATAAAAAAAATACAAAATTGAACAAAAACTAAAAACCAAAGAAAAGAAAAATTGAGCGTGACATCATGCGAAGAAATGAGATGGTTTGGAGGCGCAAAAGGAATATGGGCCTTTATGATTTACAAAATGACAAAAACCCAATTCACAGTGAAATAAATCTTTTGCTATAACAATTAAATTTTGAATTGAGTGGATTGAAGCTCTTTTGTAATTGCAATATTTTACTCTGGTATATAAAATGAGTTGATCATTTGTTACGGATATCACTAATCGAACATGGGAGAGATGAGATCTTGCTCAACTTAAAATTATTTCGAAGTTGATTAAAATCAAAGAGTTATTAATACGAATCAGTGAATGAATCATCGATCAAACCATGAAGCATCATTATCAACCATATATCAATCGTTATTAATCATAAATCAACCAATCAAATCAGTAATAAAATTGATCACATCAAATAATAAATCACCTTAATACTTATTCCTTTCCTTCCATATGCTCTTGGGTATGGACCAGCATTCTTCAAATTATAACTTTGCGACCTTTTCTTCCATGAGCAAACATAAAATTTCCTAAATGAAAATGAAACTTGGTCAAAAATATCAAATGTGAAAATTCCAATCTCAACTTGACTTTTCTAACCCGACTATATCATAAAATATGCTTTCATAATTATACCATCAGGTATGCCCATATTTGAACATAACACACCCATATTTGAATAAAACAAACCTATATTTGAACAAAACAAACCAATATTTGAACCAACAAAAAAGGGTTTAATAAAGAAAAGTTATGCTCACCGGTTACTTTGAAAACCAAAAATCAATCCAACATAATCATCATCATCAGGTGTCCCAAATGCAGGACTCCGAACCATCAGAGTCCCTGTGAAAACAAGATCACCAAAAAAGCTCCTTCCCAGCAATGCTCCAGGGTTACTAAAAACGTAAAAACATAAAGAACTTATTTGTAACTCAATATAATAAGAAGCAAGTACGTAGGTTCAGTTGAAAAAGAGTTAATTGAATTTACAGTAGACTTTCAAACATTACCCATTTACAGATTGCCAAAGCTCTCTTCCTTCGTCGAATTGAAACCATTTGGGAGGATCTTGAGCTGTTCCTTTACCATCAAATATTACAGCATCGGAAACCCGGAAGTCAGTTTGATTTTTCTTGAAACTTAACGGAAAGTCGTCCTACGATATAACAAATTTGTTGATTTATGACATTTTTCATTTTAGTGGATCATTTTAACAATCAATCAATTAGTCCATCAATTCATTAATCGATCAGTCAGTCAATCAAACAATTAATCAGTCGTTCAATGAAGTTGTTGATCTAACAGACTTACGTCATCATTTTTCACTCCATCACCATCATCATCACCTTCACACACATCTCCAACGCCATTCTTGTTTCGGTCAGCCTAATAAATGATAATAAATAGATGAAACCAAATCATGATTTTAGCTGATTTAGCTGTCTGGATGAAATTCAAGCTCCTTAAGACAAACATAAATTGTGTTTCAATAGAAATTGTTATAGAGTAGACTAAACTTGATTGAAATTTGCGAATATTGATAATTACCTGATCTGGATTTGAGACAAGTGGACAATTATCAGAAATATTTGGTATATTATCACCATCTTTATCAACATCACAAGCATCACCAATTGAGTCCATATCAGTGTCAGTCTAATGATATAATGAATGAATAAAGGTATGAATCAATGAGTAAATAACGACAAATGTGCTGAGAATTTTGGTCTGTTGCTAAAACTGTCTAATGTATCCATATATAAACGGATTGACACCATGTCGAAATAATAATAATAATCATAATGGTAATACATAGGAACAACGAGACAAATCAGACCTACTTGGTCGCCGTTGGGAGTACTGATGCAGTTATCAGCTCTATCACCGATCCCATCGGAATCTAAATCAAACGAATCTTGACATGCATCACCGATTAAATTGTCATCATCATCTGTTTGATTTTTGTTATAAACATTTAAACAGTTGTCGCAAACATTTCCGACACCATCAGAGTCATTGTCCATTTGGTCCGGATTATACACAAGAACACAGTTATCCTTGTCATTGGATATACCATCACTGTCTGCATCAATGTCGCACAGATCCCCTATTCCATTTGAATTTGTGTCCGCTTGGTCCGTATTATTTATATTTCTGCAATTGTCGCATTCATCACCAATGCCATCTTTGTCACTATCAACTTGTCCAATGTTTGTTACAAGAGGACAATTGTCATTTTTATCTAGGATGCCATCATTGTCATCATCTTCATCACAGGCATTGCCTAAAATATAATTTATTACGTTTTAATGAGCTCATTTAATTTCAATCAAGTCATTTAGAAAGAAAATGCAATGAACTGATAATTAGAGAAAAATGATATTCATATTATAGCTCTGATAAGATCGAATAAAGTAGTTGAATTCTAAATTCAACGGTGACGCAAGTAGGGTTCTTAAAATCTGCTCTTCACAAATTCATACACGATCATTATGTTGCAATAGAAATGATAATTAAAATAAAAATAATTATAACATTAATAATGTTGAAAGAAACATTGTTTGATTTTCATTTTATATCATAACTCGATATCTAATTATAGCATTCATCGAAGCAAATGCTCGTGCTTTCCATCATTCAATGTATCTATTACGTCATCATCTAACCTCCTACTTTTGATGCATAATTTCAAGCAAAAACTTGTACAAAGAATTAAAAGAAGATTTGATACCAATGCCATCATTATCAGCATCTTCTTGGCCACTATTTGGTATAAAAATGCAATTATCTTTACGGCATGATTTAGTTGCATTGCAGCCTAATGCATAATCTGGTATTCCATCCGCATCAGAATCATTACCACAATAAAATCCGTTCCCAGCATAACCAACTTTACAACTGCATAAAAACCTGCCAAGTTCAACATTTTGACACGTGGCGAATTTACTGCAATTTTGACTTTCCGTTTTGCAAGAATCAGCAGGAAAGCAATCTGAATTTGAAATGATTATAAGCATCATTTAACCTTGATGATTCATACATAACATAGTAATGTTAAATGTAATAGAATTAAAATGAAGTAAAGAAAATATTTAATTTCAGTTCATTACGCGTTTAAACCTTGCATTCGATTTTCATATTCGTTGCATCAACGTTGATTTATCTTCACATAATTAAAACCAAAGAAAGAAAATGGAAGTAAAATGTAAATGCTTTTGATGATCTGGGTGGAACATAACTGCTCTCGATGAACATTTTCTATTTGAAAATGTTATATGTTATCATTGAATCATTTAATCATTGAAAAATATGTTAATACCAGTCCATGAAGAGCTCCATTTGCCATTTGATAAACACGTAGATTCTGTGTTTACACTTGTGTAGCCTTTTTTAACACAGGTTAGCTGGCAGATGCTCCCGACATAACTACGATTTGTGCATTTCCATTGGTGAATTGAAGCACTAACAGAAGGCTATATTTGATATGCAATATAAATTATTAGAAATATATCAAAATATTTATAAAATACAGTTGCAGAAATTTCATGATTCAATAAAGTGCGATTTGTTGATAATTCTATATTTTTCTTTTTTCTCTTGGTATTCGTCAACGTCTTTAGATATAAAATGTAATGCAACAAGATATAGTATATGATGTATTTAAAGCACTCACATATAATGTTAAGCATTGTTTTACCAAAGGTATTGTACTCAACGTTGGGAATTGTGTCGTTGTAATAGTAACATTGGTTGTCTAAAAAAATAAGAAACAACTTCAAAGATACATAGATAGATTACGAGGGCAGTAAACAGATGAATTATGAACTAAATTGGAGCTAATTTTTTAGGATATATACCTAATAAGTGAATAAATCAACGAGTGAGCAAAAGAAAAAAACGACCAAATAATTAAAACAAAGAATAAATAAATGAAGGAATAGATGAATAAAGAAATTACCAAAGGTATTGTTCTCAACGTTGGGAATTGTGTCGTTGTAATAGTAACATTGGTTGTCTAAAAAAATAAGAAACAACTTCAAAGATACATAACTAGATTACGAGGGCAGTAAACAGATGAATTATGAACTAAATTGGAGCTAATTTTTAAGGATATACCTAATAAGTGAATAAATCAACGAGTGAGCAAAAGAAAAAAACGACCAAATAATTAAAACAAAGAATAAATAAATGAAGGAATAGATGAATAAAGAAATCAAGAACAACATTCTATTTACCGGAGTTGGATTGGATCCTTTAGAGTTTCCTTTCTTTGCAAGAAAAACTAAAAATAAAAGGACGCTTATCAGGCAAATATGCATAATTAATTCAAATTTGCAATAATGATGCTTTCTTGAAGGAACCTAAGTATCATCACAAAATTACTTTTATTCACTATAGAATAAATTAAGGCTCCAATATGTAATTATAATAAATATAGATATTGATATATAATAATATTTATATCATAATGATAATATTATGACAACAAACCTGTAACTGGTATCAAAATGATCATTAATACGACAGTCAAAATTATCAGAATGAACAATTTCATTAACAGTCTTCTCCTTTTTTCATCTCCTTCTTTTTTTAGCTCATTACAGCTTTCTTCATTATCTTTAACCTTATCCAGTTCAATCTTTTCCTAAGCAAATTTACAAAATTTACCAATTTAGCTTCGAAGAAGTGTTACCTAAAAAGACATTTATTTTTAATAATAAAGTAATATATCTTCAATAATATAGGTGGATTAATTTCAGCAAGTAGCAAGTAGCAAGGGAAGCACTCTCGGGAAAGGGTATCTCATTATTAGGAAATCTTTCTTATTAGGATAAGCATACTTACACTTGGCTTGCATCATAAGCCATGATTTGCACAGACATCCTCACCCTTAAAATTATCTTACCTGATTTTGCAAGCACACTATTTTCATCTTACTCACCCTTTCAGGCTATTTTTAAATAATTCCATACACATGTTATGGCGCTGAGCGTGATCCAAAAAAGTTAATTCAAATAAAGCATTATTATAGATATAAAAGGCAATAAATATATCGAATTAAGAGAAGAGAAAACTTGTGCGTCAAACCTGATCATTTTGTAACGGTGTAACTCGATTTGAAAACACCCTCGTTTTTGTACCAGCGCTTTCTTTTTCCAAGAGTCCCATTTTCTTCAGCAGTCTGAAAAGCAAAGTAAAAAAATGAAGGGGAGGAATTTCTTTATTGCTATTCGATATCAGGCATACTAGAGTGTCCAAACACTTTGAGCAAACAATCAATTTTACCTCGTTACTCATGTGAATTGGATACAAAAATGATTTGCACAAATCTAAACTCCTAATAAAAGCGAATAAAACCCGAAGTGAAAGCGAAATGTTCCATTGTTTATTGCAAGAAGATATTTTGTTAATAACAGCATGGTAAACTGTAAGCTTTTTTGACACCACGTGGATTAGATTAAGCGCACAAGAGAGAACGGGCGACAGTACAAATTCTAAAATAGACAAAAAGATTTGAAATTTGGTATCATGTATTAATTTGATATGTTGAAGAGTACTGGCACTTCTCAAATAGCTATATTAGATACGTTACACCATACTTACTTCAAAACCAATGCAATTGATCAAACCACTTAACAGCAGCTGTGAAAAGCGTCGGCAATGAATAACCTACATTCATATCATCTAAAGCATAATGTCACAATCCTCGGCTTAGCTAGATTCATTACTTTGGGGTAGGGGGAACAAATGAATGAAATTGTTAGGGCACCGCAGATTTGTGTTTACCTCAGACACCCCCACGCCAGTTTCCCATTGATTGATTGATCATGGAGAGAGATTAAAATGTACTGTAAACAACAAGAAAAAAAATTTATAAGAAAAGGGGAATTATAAGAAATCGGCCAAATTCAACAGTTGTTGGAAACAAAATTGAAAATGAATAGAACTAGCTTGAAAGGTATTAGAAATAAATGCAATACTTGATCTTTAATAATTAAATGCTTAAGCCATAATCAAACAAAAAAGAATGAATTTTAATGCCGGTGATTTACTGCCAACGCACTTTTGTCTGCATTAATACCATAGATAAAGCAGAATATGAAATTAAATAAGGCAATCTTGTTCAATCTGACCAAAAATCAGGCAATAGCAAACAGCCCCTGACCCTGTTTTGAGCGTATGGGGGAGGGCCTTCCGCACCCTGCCACTATGACAATGTCGATTTGTTGCAGGGCAATGTTGGTATCACCTTCACAAAACAGAGACTCGCTTGCGCCAGCGATTAATTTTGGAAGGGGGGGGGGACAGAAAATCACTTGATATGCCAAAAAAAGCAGGCTAAATCATCCAAATATGGGCTATCGTTGATTTGGATTTTGGCCAGATTCAGTTCATCACTGTAAATAAACTGCTTAGGTTAGAAAAATCGAGGGATGTTCCTACAATTGTGTTAGGAATTAATTACCCATTTGACATCAAGAGCAACTTGACAAACTCTGAAGTGTCGTGTATCCATACTGATGGTCACTAAGACTATGATAAAATATCTTATACTTTGCAAAGGGTCTCATATGTAAACCCCCAATTGCCGAATAAAAAATAAATGAAAAACGATACATACCTAGCATTGAAATGAAATTAGTTGCCGGCAATCTAAGAGAAAGCAACCTAAAACTACTCCTGGTTTCAAATTGGCAAAGGATTCGTCATGCCATGTTCATGATAAAATGCGGAAGTAGACATTGTCATAAACAAATAGAAGGAATTGATGAACATCGGTCTCTTTTTCTACAAAAGTGTCCTTGTCATGTGATAAGCTTGCTAATCCTAACACTCTATTCAATTGAGAATGGTATGAGCTCTTACCCTTTGCGGTTATCAGTTGTGGTGACAAGCGCAGTGCCAGAGGGGAATAAAAAGCAATGCTGTTGGAAAATTATGGATGGTCCAATAACTTTAGAATGGCACATAAAACCTTTAAATCGGTTTTCATTTTTTTTTCCAAGAACATCATAAAGCAGAAAAGAATGGCAAAAATAAAATTCAGTTGACAACATTTTGCTGATATTTGGTAATAAACTATACATACATATTTATAATGAATTAAAATATGTATAGATTAAAACAAGATTTATTTGCAATATTGCAATTGTAATGTGTTTTAATTGCAAGAAATTGGCTTAATAGGAAATGAACCAGCGCCAAGATCCTCAAAATCTGTTCAGATAATCGTAGCAAAAAAGACCAGATAAAGTTTTAGTATTGATATGAAAGGTGCTTATTCGAGTCACTGAAATTTTCTTTTAATTTTAAAAATCTTTTACCGCTTTGATACTTCTGAGGCTTCATGTTTTTTAATGCTTTTACTCCAAATTGTTTTAATCTAACGTGACCAAATAATTGTCCAAATGGATATGATCAATTTAGTAATAATATCTGTAAAACCAGAATGAAAACAGGCATTACCAAATCAACAACAAAGCGGATGTATTAAATTATTTTTTGCTACAGTTTTTACAAACCCTCATCGATCTTCTGTTTTTATTTTGTTTGAAAAAGTACATAAATCTTTTCGGACACTTTGATTGCTTTACTACCCTGAATGTTTTACCAAGTGAGGTACTGCATTTATCACACATCATTGCTTCTACGGCACGACCTGAACAGAGAAAAAGAAACTATCAATAATTAATCAACTTTTCTCCACATAGCAACAGTATACTGGCATGGCTTAGGTGTATCTTATAATATTAAATTGTTCTTTTTTAACCATTCTTTGAAATGTAATCAAACATAATCCGGATTCTTTTCTGTTTGCTTTTTTTATCATTCCTTACGACGCATGTTGTCTTTCCATTTAAGCAAACAAATAACCTACAAGCGCTCCCTTTCAACAAAGTTTTAAATACCAAAATGAACAGTGTTGACTGTATTACGTTCGTCTTGTAGTTCAATTTTATTCCAACAAAATTCGGCGTAATGCAATAAAAAAGGTTTATATAATAAACCAAGATCGAGTATTGCACGATTTACATCCGCTTTTCAGTACATTATAAGGGGATTCAAATCATAAAATTTAAAAACACCAACCTCTTAAATTCACCTTGTTAACAGTAACACCATTATTATTATGAGCTTCATTGCATAACAAACAATCTTCAACTTTTACTTCCAAATCATCAAAACCGTCTATTTTTTCTTCTGATTGTAAACTTTCAAAACATTCTAATCCTGTCAATTCTCCGCCGTTTGCAATTTCTATCTTTCGCTTCTTTTCTTCTATTTTCGCTTTCTTCTTGACCATTTCATCTTCGTTTTCTTCGTTATTTCTCTGCTGCTTTCCAGTTCTTATCTTTTCATTCTTTTCATTTTTAACATTTACTTTTACCCTAGCTACTTTCACCCCTACATTCAAAACAACAAGATCATTTCTTTTTACTTTTGATGTTTGAATTTCGATCTTTGACATATGACCTTTGCTGGAAGATGATAAACTCCCCCCCTTTGCATTGTTATCATTGACTGGACATCCGTTCACCCCCATCCGCTTTCCATTCACTTGCTGTTGAACTTTAGTGTTCTTGGAAAGATTTTGTGATGAGCCAATTGCTGAGCTGCCATTTTTATCAACATTTTTCTTCTCTCGATTTAAAGGGTATGGGACACATTTACGGCAAGCTCGAATAACTGTCACACCATCCTTAAACAAATGTTCAATTTTCGACGGTGCATTTTCTTTCTTCCAAACACTATACGACTTGACAGTATGCTTTCCACAAAGGGGGCAAATCAAACCAGGCAAAGTTTGACCATCTTCTGCCGTTGCTTTGAGACCCATTAAATAACCTGTCAAAAAATGGATACAAATCCAGTCATTAATTAATCCTTGAATTTATAAACTTTTATAGTTAAGAAGCACTGATGAATTAGCGATGAAGATTATAGTAAACATGCTGACAAAGAACAACAATCAATGAAACAAACAATCAAACAAACAATCAATCAAACAATCAATCAATCAAACAATCAATCAACTAATCAAACAATCAATCAATCAAACAATCAATCAATCAAACAGTCAATTAATCAATCAATCAACCAATCAAACAATCAATCAATCAATCAATCAATCAAACAATCAATCAAACAATCAATCAATCAATCACTCAATCAATCAATCAATTAATCAATCAAACAATCAATTAATCAAACAATCAATCACTCACTTCAGAAATCATATCAGCTGCTAAGAATTTCATAAACTTACTTGGATCTGGTCCTCCATCTTTTTCTCTCTTTGACCTCAACTGTTCTTCAACTTTAGTAACAGGCAAATTTACAGTAACAAAATTGTTTGAATGTCGTTGGTGTCCTTCAAACATGGCTGCTTTTTTGACCAATTTATTTGCAGTTTTCCTAACTTGTTCTTTGCGATCATTCATTTTGTATGCATGCTTCCTATTCAAATGCAGTCCATTTGAACTATTGTTTTGGTATGCATTCTTCACTGGACTTCTTGCTGATGTCGTTACCTCAATTTCCCGTTGCATTGCTGGTGCATAATCATGATCTTTGTGGATGTTCATCAATATGCTGGCTACACTGTCAATTTCATTATCATTGGAGGGAGAGTTTCCATTTGAGCCATAGCCTGATTCATTGTGTAATGAAATTTCCTTCCCATTACAATCAAAACGATTTGCATTGTAGTCTTTATTCACAAATTCACTTCCATCTTGTCCAATTACTGATACCAAAGGCAACATTGCAGAATTTTCTCTCTCATTTCTGTCTCCTTTGCTAATTTTCTTACGAACAAAATCCCTTTGAATGAAATGCCAGCTAAAACATGCTCGTTGATCAGTGATTCCTAAGGGACCTTTTTCAAAATATGGCCTTCTAACTTCAGGGCCAGCAGTGCTGCTTGAGTGGGAAGTTTTGAGCCAATCAAGTTTCATGTTATTGTTAGCAAATTCGGAATTTGAACTTGATAGGTTCAAAACATCCCAACATGTACGACAAAATTGAAGTATTTCTGATTCTGAATTGCCGAGATACTTTAAATGGTCAGGTAAAGAAGCTCTAGTCAGGGAACGATATAATTTAAAAGAACTGTGATGGCAATATGAACATTGAACAAAGTTTCGTCCTGTTAGTCCAGTCTCTTTTTTAACCAGATATACTGCAAAATAAATTGATAGATTACATAAACAGATGAACACTTTTCATAAATGTCTCCTTCAGTTTGTTGCACATTTGAAAATACTCTTTGGTGACGTATAGAAGAGGGGGATTGGGATAGCTGGGGGTTCAAAAAATCCCCAACACCTGATAGCAGGGGGGTTGAAACAAACAGTTTTTGAACAGTAAACTTTTTCTGACACCATTAATAGAAACTAATAGTAACTAAGGAAAAGAGAAATGATTATTCACATCTGTCACAAAGGTTTATTTGTCTTAACATATTTTTCCAAAATTTCAAAAATGTTACCCTCCTCCTCCGGCTTCACAACTTTAATGTCATTGGCCCTTTTAATTTGTTTCTTTACACTTTCAATTTCATATTTACATAAAAGCTTATCTTAGGTGGAATGTATCCCAAAATTTAATAGCTGGGGGGGGGGTTGGAATATGAATGTATTAATTAGGGGGATGCCAGGCACAAAAGAGCATCCTATCTCTGAAATGGTGCATTTTCATGCAATAGTATAGGCTACATTTTGTTGAGCAGCATTGCATTTGTAACGAGGGGCAATGAATCTAAAAACCTTTCAAACAAATAAATAAACTTTCTGACCACCTTTTTTGTTTCTGCTTGGTTCCTTGGGTGTCACATAAACAGTTTCCTCACGGCCACATTTATGTCTTAAAAATGGTGAAATAAATTCTGAAAAATCTTCATCCTTTAAGTGAAAAGAGAGAATTTAAAACCAATTGACAAAGAAATTTGTGCTAGTTTAGGTTTAGGTCTATCTATCCAATCAAATGTATTTCTTGCAAAGTATTTCAATTTTTAACTTTTGCATTGGCAAACCCATAACCAAGAAAGGATTCTGACATAAATGCAATAATTTTTGTGATGAAAGAGCTGCATCTCCCAGAAAAACTGCAGCCCACAAAATCTTATTGATTACAAATTTTCAAATATTTAAGTACAACTATGAAAACTATTTTTTGGAGCACAGCAGATGTTGATCTTGTAGGGATAAGCCTCATTTTGCTAAGCAAATTCTGAAAAATAAAAACGACTCACCTTGATTGCCCCATCACACCCCGCCCCTCCCCATTTTACCAAATACAACACATGATATTTGAACAAAAGAAACATATTGAATATTTAATGTTGGCTCTGAACCATGATGAAAAAGAAATCATTTTATCGTACTGCAGAATAATTGGCCTAGGCTAGTATTCAGAAGTTCGGTTGCTTACATACCTGTGCATAACTTGCCATGTCTTTCTGTACAATGTCACTATAATTTCAAGGCATCACTTAGCACCACTACTGAAAATGAAATAATGTTAATTCATAACATTATTCAGATATGCCATTTTACAGTAAAGAGTCTAATTTTGATGCGATCACAAGGAAGGCCCCAATAAAAGCGCAAGCAAGCGTCGATTTAGGCCCAGTAAATAAGCGCGTAAAACTACCCATAATCTGTTATTTATGGATCTATAACAACACAACGGGTACCTAAGACTGTAAGGTAATATACATTTGCCAATATACTCACCCTTCTGGTGCGTTTAAGGTCGACGAGAGCTCGAATTGGATATTTTTAAACGGAGACCATAGATTTCAGCGGACGGTAAAATTGTCCTCCCGTAAAACGCGGCAAAAATTGATTACGTCACAGAGGCCTAAGTCGAGTTTTTGGCGTGATGCAAGAGAGTTGTTTTTAGGGGTGTTCTCGTTCTATCAATTCGTTGCTGCATTTTATAGTTTTTAAAAACTTACACATCTTTCTGATAAATTGTTTTATATTCTTTACGCTCAGCATAATATTTTGAATGTGCTTGTCCATGTTCTCAGGGTAATGTAATGCCTACACACCGCGAATGAATTTTTAATAAAATATTGTGAAATAACTTCAAGTTCCATTTGAGCCTCTAAAAATACCCCTATAAATTGTACTTTCATAAATTTGTGACTAAAGCCAAATTCCATGATACAACTATGACACACCCTAGACTTTCGAAGGAGGGGATGCAATTTGTCTTCCCCATCTTGTGCTGATACATCGTTTTATGGAGGGTTCGTTGTGACATTTCTTTAAAAATGATTGATACTAGACGAAAAGGGGGCTAGCATCTTGACTGGGGGGGCCTAAGCCCCCTAGCCATCCTGTGGCCTTGGGCCTGTCCTCACTTGCACAAATCAAATCCTATTTGAAAGCATTAACATATTAAATCATCAACATTTTGTTTTTTTGATGTCATTCTTTGGAGGTAAGTGTCTCAGATGACTTGGAAAGTGAAATTGATAAGAAAATTAAAAAAAGCAAACACACAATGAATTGCCATTTAAAATGAAAATTCAAATATATTTAAATAGTATATTATACAAAACTATGTTTCCATTTGTCAAACTAACTTGCTTTGATTAAAAGTCACATGAATTCAGGCCCATTGAGATCTAGTCAAAGTAAAGGATCATGGAAAGGGGTGGGGGGATTGTCCTTTTCACCAATCATAAAATTCCATTTAAGATAAGGACCTGAATTAGCAAACAATTCATTGAAAAGAAACATAAAATTGCCATGAGCTTGGTTAGAATGTAGAGGATACAGTTTTGAGTTCTATTCGGGTTTTTGTCGATCTCAACAAGCTTGATATTATAAAGGAGATATCATACTACTATGCAATACATGTTGAAAAAATGTTTAATGCTTATCAGGGGATTATGACATTAAATACTGGCTGCATTGAGTGAGTAAGTTTGCTATAGATGCAATGTAAACAGTGCTCAAACATTTACAAGGAGTTTTCAGATATGCTTTTGGTGAGAATATCAGAAAAATTGGATTCAACAGATAGAAAAATCAACAGGAAGAATTGAATGAAAATCATCATATACATAAGATGTGCTTGGAGTGGTAAAATGAGAATTTAATTGAATTGAACTGAATTGAACACTTAAGCAACCAGAATGGGATCAATTCAAGATCTAATGATCAGTAAAAAGAAATTGGTTGATTAGTTTTTATTGGATTGAAAATTCTAAATAAAATCATTGAAATCTTCTAATCTAATTAATTCTACTGTGCAACAGTTATAACCCTCTGATCATCAATTCAAAATTGGTTTAGGGTTTAAACCACTTTTTAAAAACTGATGATAACTTTCCATCCTAGGCTGTATTTCAAGGATTCTGATGCCACCGTCAGACATTATCATCTAGATAAAAACCAATCAAATGTTACTTCTACACAACAACAGTCCTCCTATTTATGGCATGGGTGAAATGTGAAGCTATACAAGGTATGCAAGAACAACAAAGGAAGAAGATAAAAAGTAGAAGAAGAAAAATAGAATCAAGATGAAGAAAATAGAAAAACAGTGAAGAAGAAGATGATTAAGGGACATGATGTGATATCAATATTTACATTTACGTCTTCATGCAAAGAATCTTCATAAAACATCTTCTTCTACAATAAGCAAAGATTGACTACTTTTCTCTAACTAGCTTAACTTTTTGCAACAAGAAATAAACAGATAAATTACCATGAAACCACCACCTTGTCTTTTTGGGATTTTTACTTGCAGTTTTAACATATAACATGTTGTCAGGAGGCAATTTCTGAAACAATCAAGTTCAACAATTATTTGGTGAAGTTTGCAGCAAAATTAATCAACTATCTAAATTAAATTAGAAAAACCAATGATATTCAGAAGATCATCTCAAAGACTAATAATATACAAGGCTATAATTGCAACTGTAAATAAAAGCTTCTTGTTAAGATGTTACCTTGCAAATTTATAGGATGAGCACATAAGACTATTTTCATTTTCATATTTAATTCTTTATGTTTTCTGGATACTTTTTCTTTTAATTGCAATGGCTTCAGGCACAAAAAATCCCTAAATTTCATTTTTTATTTCTTTGCAATTTATGATTTCCTCAAATCTTCAAACATTAAAATTACAAAGCAACTAATGACAGGAAAAGACTTGAACCCAAACATACACTGCAACCACAACATCAATTAATATGACAATTTTACGTCATTTCAGATATAAAAAAATACCTTTTCTGTGCAGCTGCTGAGCATGCTAACAATACTTAGACAAACTGACATCACAGACATTGCTGGTGTCCAATCCTCTGTCAAAATTGACAAACAAATATGGCCATTGCTATAGATATGTGGATGAATTGGAATGTTTGGTCCAACAAAAATTACCTGGAAAAAATTTATTTCAATTCTTTCAATAATCTTTTCAATGGATTTTTAATAAATTTTCAACACAGTATTAAATGCAATTTGATGGATATTAGGAACAACATATGGTGGCAAATGCATGTACAGGGCAGATACAAATACAAATACAAAACTTTTTGAGAGCATCATATAATTCAGTAAACAATAGCAGCTATTGAATATCAATACCTGTGGTGAATCAAATGGATATCGGTTGCTAAAAGTAAATTGAAGTTGGAAAACTTCCTTCTCATACAAAGTTCCTACAAAGTAAAATTATAACAAAGTCAATGACAGTAAAAATTTTTTAAGAATGCTTCCAATATAAAAATTCATGTTAAAGATTCATCCATTTGGTGGCAAATTATGGATACAAATGACTTGCTTGAGTCTTGACGCCCTTAATTTATTGAATTTATCAGACTGATTTCACAGGGAAATGTCACTCTTTAATTGAAGTTTCACATCATTCATTGATTATTGCAGTACAAATTGATCACACACAGAAATCGAGTCTTGCAGTTCTTGGCATAAAATATAACTCTTAAAATTAATCATATTTCTATTCACTGGTACTATAACTTGTTCATGATTTTGATTTCAATCATCTTATAAAACGGCATTTAATTTTAAAACAAAACTAACCTGGAGCACCTTCAATAGTTATCTGCCATCTTAAACATAAGTTGAATAAAAATTAGAACTCAGATAACAACTTGATGTATTCCTTGAAATATTTTGTCATCATCATTCAAATCATCCTACTTGCATAAGATAAATTTGCATTTTAAAAAAATCAACATGGGACATGTACCTACAAACTAAGGAATTATATTCTATCAAAACAGTATTCAGTTCAGTTGTATAATTGGTAAAAAGATGGAAAAAAAGACAAAAGCTTGAATACAGAACGATAAATTTGCCATACAGAGCTAATTAACTAAACAAGACACCAATTTAATCACCGATCTTCAAAGCAAGAATTCTGTGAAAACAATTGAGGTTTAAGGCATGTCATTAATTTTCATAACATCGTTCTTCTTACTTGCGAATGTCTGCTTCAATATCGCATTTCTTAAATGTGATTCCCGGAGGTGCAGCTTTCAATAAATCATTAAGCTCTTTCATCAATCGTTTATTAGGTGAAGGGGCAGCCATTATAACTATTCAATTAAGGTAATTCACTGGTATCCATGATCAAAACCTCAGAGGCAGTTCACAATATTAATCCGCCATCTTTGTATGAAATGGAAACTTTGGATAATTGATCCACCAACAACAACAACAACAAAAACACCAACAACAACAACAACAACAACAATAATAATTCGATGATATTTTATGTGAAATATGAAATTACTTCTATATTAAGATTTTAAAGCAAAGCAATTACAGAAATCAATTTCACAAAATAATTATGTTTAATGTATACCAAATCATATCTTTTTTTCAAAACTTGCATTTTTTTCTCGTACCTCTTGACAAAATTTTATTCTTATTCTTTCTTTCCTTCATCTTCATGTCCCTCCATTCTTTCTTACTTATTTCTTTCGTTCATTGTATTTATACTTAACATCTCATACTTATCGTAACTTTAATTTTTACTATTCTGCTACGTACAAACTGCCACCCCTTACTAGCTTCAAATGCCCGATAATTACATTCAAAAATCATTCTAAGAAAATCCTTTGCATAAAAAGTGCATAAATTTTGTAACAGTGCATAAAAAGTTATGACTTAAAGAACTAAAAAAGGAAATTTATGCATGCTATGTTTGATATATTTTGCTTGTTCTTGAAACTTCTTTATCGGCTGAATGAGGCAATCTGCAATGATAAATGTAAACAAGTTTTAAGATCATTAAACATCCATTTTCACAATCAGGATTTTTCAATGGAACAATCTAACAAATAGTCTAAATTATTTTGCAAATAGTGAATGGCTCTTTAAGAACAATTATCTTCTTCCATGAGGAATTTGAATTAACTTGTCTCTACACGATTAAAACCAGTTAACAAAGTTCTTTCGTTGATGTCCATGGCCAATTCTATGCTCCAAATGACAACTAGGACCCACAGTATTCTGTGGACAAAGGTAGCATCGTTCAACTGACCTTTTGATGTAATCACCAAACCATTTACCAAAACAAAGCTCAGAATTATGGAAACAAGTGGTAAAATAAATATGTTAAAAATCTAATCGTTTGAAAGGGGTTAATCGTTAGGTGGAAAATATTACGTCATTTTTGTTACCATTTAGGTAGCAGTTGTTTGGTAACCTTACCTAGCAACCAAAACCACCAAATTGGTACAACATTAATTCCTCTTGCATTTGTGCATGCTGATAAAATGATAGTTTAAACTGATATGGTGCTTGCAAAGGTGAGTGATACATTTATACTGGTTATAAAGATATTTTATGATAAATGGATAAAACAATAATTGAATGAAATTATAGATAAACATTTACTGAGATATGATAGATATCAACGAAGTGCAATGCTAATCAAACGGGAGTGTGGTCAGCTGATGACCAAAAAATGCCGTTACATTGAGAATATTGATGATGAATGATGAAAGTACCTACATGCAATGTAATGTAGTAAAAGGTAACTTTTGAAGATGGAGAACCACTTTCAAAAGCTGTAGCAGAATTAGGATGCTATAACTATGAATTGATGATAAATTAGAGATTACTTTGACCAATGAGACACAAATGAATAAGGTGATCATCAATGAATTCTAATATCACCAGTAATACTCAAACCTCTTACCTCTTTATCCAATATTTTTCGTTTCGCTAGACAGACTTTGGCTTCGGTCTGAAACAAAAAACGAGTTACAGCGAAAATAACAAAGAAAGTTGGTTTAAAGTTGAATGATTTGAAATAAATAAAATATTAGATTTTAAACATTTACCTTATTTCCACTCTGCAAAAAAGTTTGTGCTTTTGCCTTTTCAATGTCCATTCCGGTTTTCAACTGTTTCATATATTCTAACGCTAAAAAAAATTTCGTACCATTAACATCTTTTTATATATACCCTTTCGCCAATTATATTGAACAAAAAACATGAATGGATAATGAAATATGGATGGCAATTTCTCCTTAATTAATTCAAGTTCAAAACTTCTTTGTTACCGTATCTAAGACAGACATACGACGCTCGAACGATTGTCTCCTTACACCGTTGCATGAGGCTCATCCAGTCTTAATTTTGATTAAAGAAGGAAAAAGCATCGTATATCGTCAAATATGCAATGCCATACCAGTGTCTCCACCTTTCTTTAAAATTGCCTGCGCTTCTTGCAATTGCATTTGGCAAACCTCTAATTTTTTAATTAAGGGAGCAGGAGGGCTTTTTCCTTGAGATTTGTACGATGCTATCTAAAATGAGACAAACAAATTAAATATCTGTAAAATAAATTAGTTTTTGTTGATTCAATGATGGGAAACAAGTGACATATAGGGGATGCATTACTTTATTTCTATTTTGCTTTTTGACAGGATCAAAAGACATTCATCACATGTAAATTTGTCTCTCTTAATGTTTAAAGGTAAAAACTCTCTTTCGGCTACGTACTTGCTTTTCCAAAAGATCTTTTTCAAACTTGGACACTTCAACACTTTTGTAACTACAGATAATAGATGTTCCATAATAATATCATGAAAAACATGAAAAGGAAAATTAATCTCTAAAAAATAAGAGAAACTTTAAAATCAGGGAAAAAATTTGCTTAGTTCTTTAAAAATCTTTATAAACTGAAAACTATAATATTTCTTTGACTCTATACATGCATCTAATTACAAATATTAAAAGATATGAATTTGACAAAATCCATAAATCTACAATATGTTACGTACATATGTTAGCACTAACAAATAGTTTCTTTTTTTACATGAAACTGTTTTTTACATCGTGAAAATATATTCAATCTTTTGATTTCATAAAAATTTAAATAGTTCTTCGGGAATCTTGTTTTGATCAAACTCCATTCATGACAGAAGGCAAACTGAAGATCGTCTGAAAGAATGGAGGAAAAAACGATCAATCAAGTTTCCTTGATATCAATTTAATAATTTTTGACGAATTGATTGATTATTTGATTGATTAATTGAGTAGTTGTTTTATTTATTTTTTTGTTTGAATTTCATTCAGTCAGTTTATTGATGTTTCACAATTCCTAATTAAACAGCAAACCAACCGTTATGAGATAGAACTTGCCATATTCAAAATGCCGAACATAAGAGATCATATCTTCTACTTACTGTGAATTAGCTTTTGGTGGTGATGCTGATTTTGACCCACCTTCTTTTGCGGACGGTGTTGTGGTTCCCTTGAATAAAAATTTTTAAAATAACAGAATAACAGAAAAAGTAAAAAGGAAAATTTACTTTTCAATCCAATTGAATACAAATCGTGAAATGGCAAGTGAAACCAAAAATGAGGATTTGGATCAAAATATTAGATCACAGCATCAGATAAACAGACATGTGACAGTGAAAATGCAAATGGAAGACAATAAAAACCTTTATCTTCATTATGATGAAACATAAAATATTGCAATTATATTTTAATAGAGAGAAAAGGACTTTTATTCAACATGGAAAAATTGATGAAATATGAATCATAAAAATGACCAAAATCTCACCATTTGTAACGTTCTCAGATGTGAATCTAAAACCAACCATCTTTCATTCACAACTTCAACATCTTTGTCAACTAGAGGCTCTCTGATTTTTAAAATGACTTCAATTTTACCTCCAACCGCTTTGCGTCCACGATCTGTGTCCATCAACTATTTCACGAAAAAGTTTCTTTAAATATCTTTAATTTTTAAAAACTGACAAACACAAAAATATGAGTTATGTTAAATTAATGAAACAAAAGAAAAAAACTCAATTTTACATGATTCCTTGCACCATATGGAGTGTAAATCATTCCGATTGTACATGGAGAAGTGGGGGGGGGGAGACAAAACATTGTACCTCTGATCAAGAATCATTGGTTTTCTGTTTTAGGTAAATAAAAAGATGTGTCGGGTAACAAGATCGACCACTTTAGCAAAACTTAACTTGAAGAGAACTCACATCAACACATTCATGAATCATCGATCGATTATTAAAATGTTCAAGTTTTACATTTGCTTGTCCAAGTGCTTTGTCACTTTTCAAAAATCCCCTAAAATGGATGATAATGTTGCAACAACAATTAAAATTATAATTAAATCATTAATTTGTATTTGAAACTGATCAATCAGAAGTAAATAAGAATGATCTAGTTTGATTAATGTGATCACCTTTGATACATGAGGTTGAATGACAGTATAATAAGAATGATCTAGTTTGATTGATGTGATCACCTTTGATACATGAGTTTGATTGACAGTATAATAAGAATGATCTTGTTTGATTGATGTGATCACCTTTGATACATGAGTTTGAATGACAGTATAATAAGAATGATCTAGTTTGATTGATGTGATCACCTTTGATACATGAGTTTGATTGACAGTGGTTGTCGTCTAAAAACACGTTGAAGGGCTCTGTTCTTTCTGTCGATTGAAACTTTGAAACTTTGTTTGAATTCTGATCAGCAAAAGAAAAGAAACTTAAACAATTTGTAATAAAATATAATGTGATAATAAAAAGATAATGCAATATACAATGCAAAATATTTAATAATTTCATATTCATAAAAACAACATCGAAAGTATTAAATTTTACCATCAAGGAAATTAAGTGATTACGTTCCAGTTGAACTAGTGCCCTTCTAACTTCTCAAATAACATTGCAATTATTTTCTCAATGGCCTCAAAAGTGAAATCTTCAAAAAATTTAAATTAATCTAGATTATTGGTTGATTTAAGTTGAAGAATAGTCAAATCCGTTTTATTTAACTTTAAAAGTCACCTAACCTGGGTTAATCGTATTTTTCACAACATTTGAAGATCCTGTTTGTGGTGAGTCCTGTTGCAAACGAAAAAAGATACGATTAATAAAACATTAAATGCATCTCAAAATAACAAGTTCAGAAACAATTCAAATTACAAACAGGCACTTCGATCCGATGTACTTCCTCAATTCTGGAAAGTCATTATATGTATGTAACAAAAATGAGGAATAGAAAAGTTTTATAAAAAACTACTTACATTTGGAAATGGAAATTCATAATTTACGTAAGTATACATATCCTTGGGTTGATAACCTACATAATAAAAAACTAATCAGTAAATAAATAGAAAAATTAGTCAAATAGATATATAAATCACAGATAATCGGAAAAGGCTTGAAAACCACGAAAATCAGAAACCATTACTTACTAAACAAGATATAAAACTTGGTGACATTTTAACCTGACACTTCTAAAAATGTTTAAAACGCAATTCCTTTGAATCGATGTTAATTTGTCACTTTATTTTTTCATGATGATTATTTCTCAAATTTTGAAAAAACCATCACTGACTCACCTGATGGCAGAGGAATGTTTATGCAACGCACAATTGTTATTTCCAGTTCGGAGTCACTAAATTCTGGATGGGATCTACAGTGAATAATTGCAAGCAAACACATCAGAATGAAGGGAGAAAATAATTAAAAGAAAAGAAATGCTTATCTGCTAATTTATTTAAGAATGAAAATAGGGAAAAAAGTAAAAAAGAACTCTTCATTCAGTTATCAATAGAATGTTTGCAATGGTGATACAAATAATAACAAGACAAGAAGGAAAGAAAAATGTTAAGGTGTAATACATAAACCTGGAGGTCTTATTTTTTCTTAATTATTGCTATTGAGATACTGAACTACAATGACATTTAGGGAAGGACAATGAAAATTAGAACATACTTGACAATAGGGAATGATTTCATTTCATAATGAAATTTAGGCACAGGATTTCCATGTAATTTTGATACTGATAAAGTATCCAAGTCCTGTTGAGAGCCTTTGTGTAGCGTATCAAAACTAAAATATAAGAAAATTGAATAAATGATTTTGTCCGTTTAAATGAGATGCACTACTGCAAATGTTTGACGATGGACACAATTTGCGAAAATGAGCAAGATAATTTGCGAGTTGTTTATTAAGAGGGAAATGGTCTTTCTCTCACGTTTTACTGATTTCTCTGACTGAGAGTATAGGTAGAATAGATAACAAAAAAATATTTTAGGTAGATAGCAAACTAAGTGGCAAAGCTTTTCACTAACGTTTTTGCTTATTTCTTTGAAATAGAAAATATGTAAAGATTTTATGTGAATAAAGTTGATCTTACTTTTTAGCGGCAGATAAATCTCCGAGAAGTTTGTAATGATCAGAGTTCTGCTTTGAAGTCTAAAAATTAATATTCACACAATTTGAGGAAAGATTGAACACAAAAAATATATAAGATGCTTGTTGGTTATAGCATTCTACAAAACTAAATATAAAGGCGAAAAAACATGTTGGCATTATGTTTTGTCAGTAGCAAAACATATTCATAGAATATTTCACTCAGAAAATGTTATTTTGTACGAGCGAGGTAAATTTTTATCAATATTCAACAATAACTGCACGGTCTTGCTGCAGTATTTAATCGAAACATCACAGACTTAAAATTATAAGGAACAAAAGTAACCTTAATTTGCTGCTTCAAAGCGGCTTCAAGTCTTCCATAAAGCTCCGCTTCATTTGTCGACATAACATTAGTCCAATCATCACTAATAGCAACCGATTGGACACCAGAATCGTCCTGCGCAGAAGCATTTTGTTTCTTTTCTTTTGTTTTTAAACTGGGAACCTAAAACATGAAGATGATGATATGAAAAAAGAAGCCGACACAAAATGTTGTCTGTAATTACGAATGTGTTTCAAATGATCAGGTGTTAAATATGATAATATCTTTTACAATGGCAATGTAAACACCCGATCCATTCTTTCGTCTTTAGCTCTGACATTTATTTCATTGGCATTCCTCATATTCTTAACATACTCCATTCAAATGTACTTGTTATGCTGCCTTTGAATCAATAAGTAAACCTGTTTTTCAGACAAACCTCAAAAATATGCTTACAGTTGTTATGTCGACTCTTAGTCCACTCTGTGCAGCGACTATCATCTCGTCCATTCCCTATTCAAAAATAAAAGAGGTTCTTTTGCATCAACAAATCAGAACATGCACAAGAAAAATAAGGAAATGTTTATTGAAGAAATTGCGGGTATATATTTGAAAAACCCAAAACCGATCGAGAACTAAACTATCAACGAAATTAGCTTCAATTACTTTTGCTTTCCGAAGATAATCCTTTGCATTATCAATATTTCCATCTTTCTTTGCCTGTAAAGCTGCCAACTTGAATTCCTTCTGTCTTGTCATAAGAAACTGCAATTCCTTTTGATTTCTTGACATTGGCTCTGCATTTCCTGCTTTTATGTCTACTTCCGCCTTTCCACGCAAAAATCAATTAAACATTGAAATTAATGATCATGAAGTCGAGAAACTACTTGAACAGTATCTAATTTGTGATAAAATCTTATTTGGGCATCGGATGAGTGAAGTTTGTCCCAATTTTTACATGGTCTGAAGCATGGACTTTCCCAAAATGTCATAAAATATGAATTTTCTCAAATTTCATTATGGTAACGTGTTGTAACTAATAAATTACAAGGGTAAGCCTCTTGAAAATTGCCTGGAAACTTTTGACATGAATTCCCTCCAGTTTAAAATATTTCCTTCACAGATTAAGGTTTAATAAGTAAAAAAGTATAAAAGCATCACCTTTTCGTTTTGTGCTGCAACTGGGGCAGCAACGTTTATGGCATCTGCAGTTTCCATGGCAGCAGCTACGGGGTCCTGAGCTTGTTGTTGTTGTGGTTGTGATCCTCCAGGGATGGGGATTGGTGCAAACCCTTTAAAAAAACAATCAAAAATTTCCCAGGCATAATTTTAAAAAAGAAGGTGAAAAATAAGAAAACAATATGTTAACAAACAAACAAAATATTCATTAAAGCTCATAAATATAATTACCTACAAAATTAACCTAGAAGTTGGGAAAGCCTTTGTCAGAAATTGAACATAATTTGTTAACCTTGGCACATTCAATATTTTTTGAAATCGTGGATTGCATTCAAGAAAGGTTCATACACAAATCACAAGATGACTCTTTTAAATAGAAACCAAATAGAAATCCTATAAAAGTCATTTATCAAAGCCTTTTAATAGACCTTGAAGCAGTAATTTAAGGCTTGTAGTGTCTTTCCAGCATTGTTTGAAACTGTGCTCATATCCTTACCTGGTGGTGATGGTAATTCTTCATAATTCACTGATTTTCCTTTCTTGTGATCTCGAATTGCATCTTGGTATTGCTATTAAGAAATTCATTGAATACAAGTTTGAAACATATAAACATTTAAAAAAATAAAAAAAGTACATTCAAAAAATGAGGCTGATAATAAAATATTTCTCTTTAACCTTAGCAATCCGTCCCATTCTCCTTGCTTTACTTCCATTTCCTTCTTCTTTTGCCTGTGCAGCCGCACTTTGATATTTTTCAAGCCGTTGTTCCAATGCCTCTAAAATGCTATTTGGTGCTGAAGGTGGCTCTGTACTGCTGGCTGTTGCTGCTGTTGTTGAAGAGGCTGCTTGCTCTGATGAAGAGGGTTTTGCTTGATTTTGATCTTGAGGCTGACTTTCCTGATTTTTAGAAGCTGTCAATAAATGGTGATTCAAAGTGGATATCAAATGATAACAAAGCAAGGGGATATGACAGAAAATTAACAAAAACCAATTAAAAATGAAAATGTGTTTGAAAAAATAAATTATATGGATAGTGAAATGTAAAGAAATATGAATACCTTGGGCTTCATTTGGTGGAGGTGGAAGTTTTGATAAGTCAACATTTTGCCCACTTTCCAAAGCATTGATAACTGGCTCAAATTGCTATAAACAAATTTTTAAAATAATCAAATGAAAAATTTGATATTACTTTGATTAGCTTTGAATACTCCTTAAATTGAAGAAGAAACATTTAAAATACATATATTTGTTTTCTGTCCACTATGCTGAATAAGAGTAATATGATGAATCAAAAGGTTTATTTACCTTAAAAACACCAAAGAAATGTTTTGCACTAGCAAGATCACCTTCTTTCTTTTTTGTTAAAGCTGCCATTTTGTATTGATCTTGTCTTGTTTTTAATATATTCATTGTTTCTTCATTATTGCTACTTTTCCCAGCCTAAAGATAAAAAAACAAGTTGAGACACGCATCATAATTAAAAATAAATTGTAAATAAGAAGTCAACAAAATATTGATTGCATTTTCAAGTAGCTATAAAAAGTATTCAAATGGTGCATTCATCTTAAGGATAAGATACACGATGCTGAAAACCTAAAATATGTTAGTCAAAATGTGTAGAATATGCAACATCATGAAATGACATAAATCTTAAGCTCAAAACTTTGTCAATTTAAAAAAAATGTTTGACTTGTTTTTTCATGCATCAATTTCCTTAACCTTGCAGACAACTAATATATAATGAAATTTGATCTTAAAATCATACATCAACCTGCTGATTCTCTGTGGGAACTTCCACTTTTGGCTCAGCTGAAAAATATGTAAATTTAAAATAAGATATATTTTATAATGATTGCTCATGTTTTTGTAAAAATGAAACTACTGTTTTCTATCGTAAGATTCTAGTTGAATATCTTACAAATGGGAAATAATTTACATTGATTCTAATTAAGATTTATGATAATTATGAAAAGTACCTCATGATGATGATAAGATGTATAACAAACCTTCTACAGCTCTTAATTCAACATTTGATCCTTCTGCCTTTACTTCGGCTTTAACTTCTGATTTACATGCTTCTTTAATTTCATTTTGTTGGGCTTCTTTCGGTTCATCTGATGCTGCTTTTGCTCCTTTCACAAATACTGGTGGTGGAATATCATCTTCTTTAATCATTTTTCCAGCTTTAGCATCTTTCAGCAACTTTTCTAGCTCCTGAAAATCATATTTATTTCTTAGATTAATCTATGGATGTTACATTCCTGATGCTAATGCAGATGAAGAGGCTTGCATCAAGTTTTGAAAGCCAAAATTTGATGCAAAGAAATGAGTTTGAGCTTGCCTTAGCTCCTCTTTCATATCTTCTGACTTTAGATGAAGCTCCTTCTGCTTTGGCATTTGAAATTGCTTGGGAATACAAATCTTTTCTTTCTGTTAGCAAATTCACCATGCTATTTTCTGCACTGCTTGATTGAGCCTATGGGTTCAGTAAAAAATGCAAAACAATATCTTGATAATAATCCAAACTTTTTTGCTACATCTCTACATTACTTATATACTTCGTCCCAAATATTCTTCAAGAATTCTTCAAGAATCAAGTTGGCTACCTGCTATTACTTGTTATACAAGAAAAATTAATAGCAGTAAGGTCAAATAAGGCAAAAAATAAATAAAAATATATTATGTTACCTTAAGCGGTGATTGTGTTTTTTCAACAGATTTCGTGTGACTATCTTCATCTTCTCCTGGTACTAATTCCTTCAACTCATCCTTTTTAAATAAAAATAACATCAAATTTATCCTTTCAAATATTCAACATATTTAATTAGAGTTAGCTACGTTGCCTGAATGAGAGTGGGCTTCAAAATAACCTTAAAAAAGCTTCCTCAGATATTTCACAGTTTTGCAACACAAAATCCAATGTTTGCACTGTTTTTAATTCACCTTTAGTAAGACAGATTGTGGCTAGCCTGGCACAAATGTAGCATGAACAGAACTTGTGACATGAAACCAAAATTTCAAATTCATATTCTGATCCATCAACCATTTTTAATAGTATTCAGTTAGAACACATGATGATTTTATAAATTCATTGCATAATGAAACCAGCTGCAAATAGACACCCTAGTTAGAAAATTTGTTTTCAACATTGTTTGATTAACATACCAACAAATCTTCATCATCTACATCATCATCCATATCTTCATCATCATCAATTTCCCGTAAACTTGAGCTTGCAAGGGCATGAATTTCATCCAATGACATCAACTTTTCTACCAAAATAAAATGAAATATGATCAAACAATAAGTCCTGGGTTCTTCCTTGTCTTAAAAAGTTCCCCAATTTTTCCTTTAATTTTAGATAAATGACAATAATACAACAAAGAAAGTAAAGTATAATGTTTTTCTTGTTACCCAATACAAACTATTTGATCAGTGATTTATTCTAATTTCATCCCTTATTTATCACTTCAGTCATAACAAAAAATTAGATACCATTTTTCTGTTGTGTTTTCTTCTTTTGAACTGGCCTTCCTTGCAATGCAGCAAGTTCAGCTTCCAAACTTTCATCATCATCATCATCATCAGCTTCTTCTTGAGGCATTCCTAAACCAAACTAAAAGACAATACAAAACTTAACTGTTTAAATCTAACTCTTGCATTATAGTTTCAATATTTACTGGCAAATTAACATTTCTAGTAGGTACAAATTACCCTAAATTCCGATCATAACAATATAACAAAACATCATAACGATCATACAGAACAGCGAAGACGAACGCTCAAAAACCTTCCTTGCAACCATTACTTCTCCCCTCCTTCAAACAAAAAAACAACATTGAACATCGCATGCATTGAAAACATTACTAACCATTTTCATAACATCATCATCAGATCTTTCGCTTCTTTTTTTCGCATTTTTTCCTTTTTTGCTTGAAAACATTTTCACAATTTCTCATAACTCAGCAACTTTCCTGCCGTTCCCTTCGTTTTTCTTACGAAGGAGATAGACTCGTTCAAATTTATACTTTGGGTCCGAGGCTCAAAAACGCGGGAAAATTTAAATGAACGTGATCGATGAAAATTCAACAAATAACATTAGAAAATAAAGAAGAATTCTTTGTGAGTAATTTTATTGAAAAGACTTTTGTTGCACCTTTTTTGCAGCATGTTTTGCCTGCTCTGCTGATGCTCAATATGATATAAAAGGATTAAAGGCCTGAATCAAAATGTCAAATGCTAACTAATTTCCATTCAGTTTTAGAAATGGCAGTCTGTGATATCAATGTAGAATTTTGGAAAAATTTGATGATGCTCAAGAAAGAGTTAGAAGCAATCGATAACACGAATAAAATGGTATTAAAAGGCAACAATTCAGAAATATATAAAACGCAAAACTCAATAAACAGGTGAATATAAAATTCAAATTTTTTTTATGATAATTTTGTATTTCATTGACTAAATATTTAATAACCTAATTCATCATTAAGTTTATAAACATAAGTGAAATTAATTTCAAAAGGAACGAAATGTTGTTGAGGATTGAAAAAGTTGTTGAATCTTTGCTAAAAGAACTTGCTGCCGGAGAACCAATGAAATTTTGCTTCAACAAAAGAGGACACTCAAATAACATTCGGTTAGTTTCTATATTCATAATTTGTTCATCATTCATTCAATCACTCATTCATTCATTCATTCATTCATTCATTCATTCACTCATTCATTCATTCATTCATTCATTCATTCATTCACTAATTCAGTCGTTCATTCACATGAGATTTGTATTTATCATTTAATGAAAATGTACCAGTTTCCTTCATGCTAGAGGTCAGAAATCTTTAGTTCTTTCCTAATAACATCTCATTCGAAGTTTTAAGTATCGTGTTTTATCAATGTAAGGTTTTCATCGATTCAAAAAATCCATTTGACAAAAACTGTTACTCCTAAAAAGATACCTTTCATATTAAGATACTTTGACAGGTTTAACGAGCGGGTTGGAATGCAAATGGCGGATAACACGCAGATGACTGTCATATCAATTGACAACGAATCTTCATTCAACAAATTTGGTAATTATTTCATTCTTGATAAATTACTAACGGTTTCCTAGCCATACTCTATTTTTGGCAACAAATCTATTTGTTATGATTGATAAAAATGATCAAAATGTCATAGCTTTATTGCATTTTCAACAGTTGAGTTTTTAATAGTTCCCTTATATTTGACAGTTACTATTTTGACAAAACAAGGGAGGATACTTTTTAAATTTTCAGCGGTGATGATGCGAGTTTTGTCACAATGTTATCAACTGCTTCAGTCAAATAGTTACACAACTAAAAGGTGGGTTCATTGTTCACTTCCATACTTTCTTTCTTAGTTTTAAATAATTTATTATGAAAAATAGTGTTTTCACATGACTTTTTCCGGAGTGCAGTTGGATATTTATAATTTCTGAACTATTCAAATTTCATTATAACTACATTTGATATTACTCTTAATTTGAAGCATAACCTAAATTTAATTAATTGTATTTTGCAATTCTTTCTCTAGAGATTTATATTATGGTGATAAATCATTTTTTGGAAGCCAACAAGTTATTGATGAAGCTTTTAATGATTTAGCTTGCATGCTTCAAGTTCCAAGAAGTTCCCTTCACGTGGTAATTTCTATAATGTCTATATTTCATATTTACATTATAGATTATTTTTAATGTAAACACAACACATTATAATTTGTCCAAGTTGTTTTATATTTAACATATATGTTTCAATAGTATTTTATAAACCTTTTTTGTTTTGACAATTTGAAATATGAAAATTTCTTCTTCGCAAAATTGATGGCATATCTTTTCAAACTTTTAGTTCGCTTCACCAAAAGGTTAGTAACCGAAATTCCATTTTACTTTCATTACTATTTGAAAACTTTTTATATACTTACTTGCGTGGTAAAGGATCGATTTATTGGTTAAAACTAATTTCTTTTAGATTCACGAGCCATAAATCAAATTTTCAATAATTGATATTAGTATTCATTCTGCTCTATGATAATTAATATCTTTCTGTGACTGTTTATTACTCTGACTAATTCGAATTATTAGACTTATTGTGATAGTTTTAATGATTAGTGTTGTATTACGTCATAGGTTGCGTCATAGGAAACCTCGTTTTCAAGGATGAAGAAGGAAATTACATCGACTGCAGCCATGGTACAATGGTAAATAATTTTGATCATAGCCTCAAGAGTGACAGCAAACTATTTTTCAAATTATAAAAAATTTCCTGTTTGCCAGCTAATTTTTTTTTTGCCGACGTACGGTAGGTTTTATCCAATGACTCCTCAGTTTTTCTTTCCTCTTGTTTATTTTATATAATTTCATTTGCGATTACATTTAATCAGTAATCATAATTCTAATGATTTTAATTCAAAAAATTGTTAATGTCAAATGCAAAAGATCAAATCTTTTCCTTAGGGCGTAATGGTTCCCGCTCATGTCGATGCTGTTCATGGTATCCTTAATCAATTTCATCAAAAAAAATCAATCAGTGAATTATATCTAATCAAAACATTTTATTGCGATGTTTATCTATAAGCAGACAGTAATCGATTGATGAAGTGATTTGACCAAGTAACTGTTTAAAACAAATCTCCAATTTCAACTTACGTCAATGAATCAACTCCTAATCACTTGATCATTCAATCAATACATTGATTGACCATTCACAATCACAATTAGTCATGTAAACATTTATTCATGCATCGATTAGTCAATCAATCAATTGAAAAATCAAGCAATCATTCAATCAATCAAATGATCAAGCAATCAATCATTTAACAAATTGACGCTTGGCTAAATTCATGATTCCACACACAGAAAAAATTGAAATGGAAAATACTCTTGACAGAGTCTCAGATTTTCACTCAAAAGCAAAATTTGTACTTCTGGTTGAGAAAGAAGCATCGTTTCAAAAATTAAATGATGACAACATATTGACAAAATTAGGCCCATGCATCATGATCACGGTTTGGTTTTTGTTTATTTTTTGCATGTTTAACTTGAATTTATTAGATTGTTATATACCGTTTAAATCATTCTATCATTTCAAGGTCAGCTTTAATTTACATAGAAATTTAAAAATTTGATTTAATTTGATTTAGGCAAAAGGATTTCCGGACGTCAACACAAGAATTTTTATTAAAAAGATTTGGGAAGATCTAAAAATTCCGGTTCTTGCTTTAGTAGATGCAGATCCTCATGGTATGTTGGAATTTTGGTGACAATACATATTGTTTTATTTTCATTTACATTTATTGAAAACTGTAAATACTTACCGTGCTGAAACCAAAACCTTTTTCAACACAAGTTAATATTATTGTGAACGTGAATAGCTCTTACTCGTAGAATAAGCTTCTTGAAATAATAAATCAAATATTGATATATTATTTTATTTTAGGAATTGAGATCATGTGTGTTTATAGATTCGGCTCAAAGGTATTTTATTCAACAGCATCAATTATCATTCAAATCTTCAACAAAAAATTATGACGTAAAATGTTAAAATCCGAGTTCATAATAAACCAAAAACTTTTTCATTCTTCATTACCATTCAAATATTTCAGTAAATTCATTTGAATATTTTAAAAATAAATTGAGTCCATTAATTTTACTTATTTATTATTTTTGTTGAAGTCAATGGCATTTGATGCTGAAAATCTGACATGCCCATTTATTCGATGGATTGGTGTTCTCCCAACTGATATGAGAAAGTAAGTGAAATATATGGTCCATTCTAATCAGCAAGCAAACCACTTAATCGCTCAATTAAGCAATCAATCAATCAATCAGTTAATCAATCATTAATTTTACCATGGTACCAACTACAAACTTCATAATATGATTAATATTTGAACAATAGTCATCGTGAACAATTATCTGTTCCAAGATCGTCAACTGCATCGATTTACTTTTAGAAGCTCGAATGTTTAAGTTCGTTTATTGCTTCCAATTTTATCTTTTACAAGTATATTCTTCAAATTAGTTTAATTCATAGGCAATCTCTTAAAACTCAAGGTACAATATCCCAAAAGAAGCATTGATTCAAACATCAAAAGTCGATGAAAAGAAAATGTTTGATTTACTTAAAAGACCATACATTATTGGAAACAATCTTATTACAGAACAGGTATTGTTTTTTTTTATTACAAAAGGCACTTACATGAATCAGCTTATATATAACTAATCAAAACATGAACAAAACATGTACGAAAAATGCACGATATACATTTCATATTTACATCTAATTGTATTGTTGATTTTCACTTTTATTTTCTCAAAGTTGTAAAGACATTTCTGAAATGTTGAGAATTCTTTAAAGAATGTTCTAATTCTGTTATAAGTGCTAGTATTGTGTCTACTGTGTCCCCTTCAAATGAATAAAATGATTTCATGTTCTATTTTCTTAATTATGTTTTATTGGATTTGATTTATAATTTCAGATCGAAGGGATGATATCACAAGGGCACAAGGCAGAAATAGAATGCTTGGATGCCATATCATCATCATTTGCAACCGATGTTTATCTCCCTTTCAAGATTAGAAGTGGAGATTGGATTTGAGGGGCTTCAGAAGCAAAAAACCATGCACATTCTTGCAAGCATTATTATTAACCACTAAGAAGCGGAGTTTTGTGATCAAAATTGTTTAACTCTACTGTTTCATTATTTTCAATGATATATATATTACATTGCGAATTGAACATGGGTTGCTATCAACGTATTTCGCTTCCATTTTGTAATGATCACTTTGTTTTGAAAATATCCTGCCCCGCCCTTCCCTCTCCCAAAGTAAGGACGGGCCAGATTAGTTGGCAAGATTTTAGTACCATAGTATACCTCATGCCTGACCTCGTTCACATGCATGCCACTGCGATGCCATGTCATAGCCGCTGACCATTTGGGTGTTAATGTCCCATTTTCGCTCATTTTCGTCCAAAGAATTCTGGTTGGAAGGGAACTCATCATCTAGCACTGATTAAAGGTAAAGAGTTGCACTAATTAACCGGATAAATGCAATCTCGATTGTTGAATATTGTTTTAAATTAAGTTTTCCTTTGATTTTTCCTTTTGAAGTTGCATTTTTCGTCGTTTTGGTGCCGTCTGGCGGGTCAATGATAGGCCGGCATGGTGTTCATTGCAGTGCCTTTTTTCCTTAGAGTTTCACTATTTTTACCAACAGTTCGCAACATACACAGCGACATCAATTGTTTTTATCAATGCTCCCTGGTTAAGTAGCCTATTTTCTTGTATATTTTGGGATTTAACGTGCATCAAATATACCCATGATGCTAAAACTTATAGGCTGCAATGGATTATTTCATAATTGAATGAGATGTGATCGAGCTTGCCATGGGATGTAGACTTGGCAGTTAGGTGTATGCTTTGTCGAATAAACATATAAATAAATATATAAATAACATGTTATAGAAAATTTTGTTATTTTGAAAGAAATGTATAGATGTTTTTCTCAACAGATGGCACCAGTATTGAGAAACTTGCTGCAAAGACAATTATACAAAGATCTTGGTACTGGAATAGCATTAGGAATGGTAGCAGGCTTTGCATGGAAGTTTGGATATGCAGATCCTAAAAGAGCAAGATATGCAGAATTTTATAAGAATTATGATGCAGAAAAAGTAGCAAAAGAAATGGAAGCAGAGTTGGCAGCATTGCAAAAAGAATGATTTGGTAAGTTTAAAATTATGATTGCTGTTATTGTTTAAATTTCCACCTTTTTCAGTGACCTAATAAATGTTTGTGAATTAGACATTTGAGGTGTTTTTGGACTCAGCATGCAAATTTGGTTTAAATTAATGATCTCATTGCTTTTCTAGATCTGAGAAATGATGTTAAGGCAGTTTAGAACAATATGCATCAGAAACTTTGGAATGAACATCTATAATTAGAAAAGAGTTTGTTGTCACTACATTTGTACATTTAAGCATCCAGTGTTGACATACAATTGTTAATTGGTAATGACATTATTTTATCTTTTGCATGTGCTTCTTACCTCCCTTGCCACACAATATTATAGAGGACCTTATATTTGAATTAATCACTTATTTTGAATTTGGTAATGGTACAAATTATTGGCATTTAGTTTGTTTAGGGTTTAATCCTAGACAAGTGTGTGTTGTCATAACATAATTGGGTCTATTGTGCGAATGGCTGTATGTCTTTGATTCCAAGGCCCAATGGGCCAGATTCCATGTAGTTCAAACACAATGATAAAGGTGTTTTTGGTTCTAGTTCTTTTAATTAAACCCAGTTATGAATTGCTGTGACAAATGTTACATATGATATTTTCAAAGTAACAAAACAACAATGCAAAATGTCACATGATAAGTTGATAATAACATCCATTTTGTTGAAAGACAGTTACTGACCCAACAGCATAATAAAAACACGTGACTCAAACATGAAATACTATTTATATATAAAAAGAATTAAAAAATTAAACATAAACAAAAGTATAAATGGTGCTTAATTCCAACTTGTTACACCAAAATTTTAATATGAGCTGTGGAAAAGTTGATTATGTATTGTTGGCAAAAAAATCAAATTCGAATGGATTAACCCCTTTTACAGAAATTATTTGAAAAATGTTTTGCAAATTGACAAACGTTTAGTGCAATGTTATTTTGATCTACTTAGTTTGAATATTATATCTTGTTTAAATCTAATTGATTATGGGGATTAAGCTACAACAAAGCCAACACTTAATGCTAGAATGTTGTGAAATTATATTTAATTGCACTGCTTTAAATGTATACAAAACAATGTGTATATTCTGCAAGTGCATCAGCATCAGAATTGGAGCACAGGTAGGTTCTGGTGAAGTGTTTTTTTTATCAAGAATTGCCTCATTTTTCTAAGACTGTGCCCCTCCCATTGCAATCTTCTCATCTCATTTTTCAATGTTTGAATTGAAATGCTTGGATTATCTTCATAATTTCCATTTTCTTTCACTGCCCTCTTAATAAAATATGAATTTTTCTATTAAAAATGCAAATTTTTTTGTCCTTCAAATCAAACTCAAAAATTGGTTTAGTGAATTTCTGGGTTTCAAAGAGAATCTGCAGAATAGGTCGCCATTAAATAATTAGATGATTTTTATTCTCATTAAAATCTCATAAAACGACTAACCTCAAAAATAGAATTGATTACTTCTCTTCAATTATTAATTTTGTTTATTATTTGTTATCGTTGGACAAAAAAGGCAAATTAACTATTTACTTTTTTGTGCAGAAACAACATTTAGGCTTAATTTTTGTAGAGCAGGGGGTTGGTCATTGCATGACATATAAAGCAATCAAATTGAATTCCTGGTTATGAACCAACCTAATGAAATTGTTTTAAAGAACATTTTCTGTGCCAGATTTCTTCCTTTTGTGGCTGAAGTTGTACAAATCTATGACTGAGGTTGTCAAATTTGGGTCAAAGATTTTATATTTTGAGGCATACAGGTTGGAAAAGGCATAACAGGAAGATACAAAAGTTAGAGAATTTTATACAATTTGAAACCATAAATATCTTAACTTGTTTTTGAGGGAGTGTAAGACTAAAGGTACAAAAGAAGAGGAGGGGAGAAAGATTACCACCATGATTTTTAAACTTAATCCATTTGAAAGAAAACCAACTGTATCTTTTATCAGGTTAATAATGTTTGCTGATTTAACCCAATTTAAAAATTTGCTTTATGCAGCCTAAAATCTTTTTAATCAACCAGCATAGTGAACAATAATCCTATTCCAAACATTTTAAAAAGTCGATGTAAATATTTGTAGTTGCATAATCTCAATCGTTTCATAACAATCTTGCCCTTTCCACAGGCAATTCTTTGTTTGATAAAAAAAAGGATTCTGCTCTCAGTTGTTCTAAAGCGTTTAGATGCTGCAAAGGGTCGATTTATTTAAAAGAAATCAAACAGAAAAAGGGGGAAAGAATGGGATGTTATCAAAGTTCATTCTCTTGCCCTTAATTGATGATGGCCAAAATGGGTTTTACTTATGCAGTCAATGTTGTTGATTTAATGTTTTCCTGGAAAAAATTAGAGACTTTCATAACAATAAACAGCCAGGCATACATTAATAGCCAATATTAGAATCACGTGATGTATATCGATCCCCTGAATGGGGTTTTGTATTCATTCATGTAATCCCTATAATATTTTATTATTGAACTAATTTTTTATTTAATTCTATCTAATCAACAATAAATAGTTTGGATGAATAAACCCATCCTGGTTTCTTTGTTAAGGAAACCGTGCCTACCTTCTAGTTCAATTCATTCACTCTATATAAGCAGGGTATTTAACTACTTAGTTTGCAACATAAACCGGGGGTATACTTGATTAATTGATTGATGAAATTTTCGTAGTGTTATTAATGTGAATGGTGGCGCAAAGCGACTTTGATTAGTTTTTAAAGTGGTCCATTTTTTATAAGCCTAGTGCATTTTCTAACAATTTTTCTCTCTTTTCATACAGGTATAACATTATAAATATTCAAATCCTTTCTGTTACCATTAGCTAACAGTTACATAGGAGGTTTCAATGTTTATGTATTTATCATAGTAAAGCTGACCGATTTGTACGGTGAAATTTTACATGATTTCATGTGGACATAATTTGAACTAAAATTAATGACCTTTTTAGCCGGACACTCCTCGGTCAGAGCCTAAAGGGTTCATCTTACTTTATTTGACTTATCTTTCTTTTATTATATATATCATATTTTGAAACTTGATTTTTTGCATTATTATCTCCAACAGGTACTGACAAAGCTGCAACTCAAACTAATTCTATCATCATCACTATGGCATTTTCATGAACCACTGCACTGAAATTACTGCAATCGTTTATAGATTCAGAAAACACAGGTTTTTGTTTAGAAAATTTTCGTCTTTTGTTGCATTTTGTTTTTGTTATTTTTACCATTTTGCAAGCAGCTCTATAGCGCTTTGTTTTTTGCTCAATTTCCGCCTTGTTCCTCAGTCCATATACCTGCCTTAGGGCAACTACTTTATTCTACATATTTCAAATCGTTTACCCCCGGGTAGAAAGGATCTCAGGGTCGTCCTTGTTTTATAAACAATAGCGTTATTAACATATGAAAAAGCAAATTCTTAACAAAGAGATAAGGAACGGCCTTACTGATAAAACATATATAGTATATGAAGTGCATTTTGACGTTTTAGCGTTTTTAACATGTTGTTGATCGTTAGTTATATATTTAATTTCATAAGAAGTTGCCAATCTCATCGACCTTCATTCGCTTTTTGTTTGTCGTTTCACGGTGTCTAGTTTCTTCGACAAGGAAGTGGTGTGCATTTACTGTTATGTTATTATGTTTCCATATAACAAAGCAGTCAACCGAAGCATTCGCCGGAGCAAAAATAGGACTAACATGGAAGACGAAGAACAAAATTCGATAGAAAATTCACCGAACAAGGAAGAGGAAATACATTGGGATTTCGAGGAATACAGGTTGACTTATGTTCTAGATAATTTCAAGTTGCCTCAAATCGTTCGAGTTGTGGAAGGTTTTATGTTTACTGAAGAAGACAGCCTTGCTAGCGGCACTATTTTAACATTACATGGCCAACAAAAAATAGAGCAAGTTTGTGCAATTGATCAGAAAGGATTTGGAAACGAGGTGTTCATTCCATTAAGCTGTCCGTACAGAGTTAGAGTCACAGTGCCTGACAGGGAAAAGATCTACAAGACAGTAAAAGATTTATGTAATGCGACACCTTTACCAAAATGTGTGCTAGTTAATGAGAAAATTTCAGTTGGTGGAGTAAAGATTCTCTCAGGAAGATGGCTAATTGTGAAATCAATAAGCAAGAGTAAAAATGATCAAGCAGAAGGGATTTGTGTTGAGCTGTTGGATGACAGAATACGGACTCTTGTTTTACCATTGAAAGTAGTCGGTAATTTTGCATCGTGCCCATTACCTGCTGATCAAGGTAGGAATTACTTCATTCGCGAATTGTGTGATCGAAGTTTCCCGATTTGGGTCGCTTTTTTGCCTTCAAATGAAAGAAACCCGCCCTACGGACCACATATGGGAACTGTCAAACTGATAAAATTGCAAACAATCGATGTTGTATTTTCAACAACTGAAATCGGAGGCAGAAAATTTGCGATTTCGTTTTCGCGTAGTTTACCTGTCACTGTGGAGGCGGCGCGAGGCATGTTGGACAGCAACGCTACATATTCCCGCAGGTGCAAGGCCGCTGAGGAGGAGATCGATCTGGATGTTTTGAGCCACTTGGCTGATGCCAATCCATATTCAAGCATGTATCAAAGTGCAATATATGCAGATATATGTGCAATAAGAAAAGCTTTTCAACATAAGAACGACATGTGCAAAAATCTGAGTCACTGCTCATCGGACAGTTTTCATTCGGACACTACGTCATTCAGTGAAGACAGAATAAGCGAAGTACGGTACAATTTTGATAGAACCGTCCACTCAAATGGCTCCATTACATCTTCTCAGCAATATGAAATGCCCGTGGCTGCATCATCGTCTGAAAGTGTTGATTCAACGCACCTTGTCAAAGATGACTTCAAGAAAGGAGAACATTACAGCCAACCTCCTTATATCTATTTGGATCCGAAAGCGAACGTTGTGCAGAGTCATACTTCTGAAGATAGTAACAGCGATGAAGAGCATGAGTATGAAATAATTGCTGAAAAGATGGATGAAAACATAACAAAACCAATTAAACAATCGACAAAATCACAACCATACTGTTACGTGGATGTAACCCCATTGAAATTGAGTCCAAGAAACGAGCAAAAAGGCGACTTTGAAGGGAAGCCACTTGTGCCACCCAAAGAGAGGCCCAAAGTGCCCCCCAGAAAGAACAAATCGTCTCCCAGACAGGCGACATCACCCCCCAGAAAGACGCAGTCACTGACGTCATCAAATTCATCGATTGATCTTCCAGAACCATATTCAAGTAAAAGAAATTTATCAAGGACATTGTCAGAGGGTTGCCCTGATGTTTTTATTGATGGTGTTGCATTTGATAAACCATTCTCAGAAACACATGTCAATGAAAAGCAAAAACCAATTGATTCAGATACTGAATCAGTTTTATCAGACTATCATTCAGTAAAGTCAATCCCAGATGCATTGGCAAGTGCAACTGTTAGTCAGGAAAAGGGAGTTGAAAGTGAACCAAAAAGGATGGTACCAAGAAAACCGGAAAGACCAAAAGGACCTCCGAAACCAATACCACGGCATTCTTCACTTAAAAACAAGGACTCCGTAAGTCGTTTTTATATTTTTATCATCGTTAATATACTATAACCAATTGCTGTGTAAATTATCATGGATGACTCCTTTTCTGCTCTCAGAAACGTTTCATAGTTCTTTTAATTCATTTGCAGCTTTGCTATCAATTTCAGGGACTCTGTCTCCCCCCCCCCCTTGTCAACATTATTTCCACATTTGTAGCAACAACAATTTGAAAAATTTTCTATAACTTTGCACAAGACTGTTGGGCAAACGTATTGAAGGTTTAAATATTTTGCAAAATTTCTAAAATAAAAAAGGATGTTTTTCCATACAAAATATGATGCAGAAGGAGAAAAAAGCGTTTGTTAGGAGGAGAAAAAATGTATTTTTTAATTAATTGATATCACTTATGCAAAGAATTGTATTTGAGTTCACTAATAAAGTTTTTTGCTATATTTTATTATTTGTTACTGTTGATTGATGACTGCGCACGCATTTCAGGTTTGCAGTAACCCCTCCTTGCTTAAAAGTAAGAACAATGGTGAAGGTGTGGTTGAAAGTTCACCGCTGAAAGTAACAGTTGAAAATTTGGGCAGTAAAACTAAGGAAGGCATTCAAGTAGAAAATAATGAAGAAAGATCGGAAGAAAGATCTGGTTTAAAGGTAAAAAATGGTGAAGAGAAAAAAGAGGATAAAAGTGGGAATGTAGCTATAGGAATGGATGAGAAAGATGCTAATGAATATGCACAAGACAAGAGTTCGAAAAATGAAGATGAAGGAAACAAAGACGAAAAAAATGAAAACATAATGACGGAGGAAAAAGATTCGAATTGCTGTGAAAATACTGTTGATGATTTAGATGAAGATGGCGTTGGAAAAATTTTAGACGAAATACAATTATCAGATTTCAAGGACATATTTAAAGGGGAACAAATAAATGGAGCTCTTTTGGCAGGTTTAGACATTGAGACATTGATATCACTTGGCCTAAATACATTTGAAGCCATAAAAGTGGTGACCTATGTGCAAGGATGGCGTCCAAATGAGGATGATGCAAATGAGGCTAATGCAAATGAGGCTAATGCAACTGAGGCTAATGTACCAGCAGTTCTATGGTCCACCAAGGATGTTTTTGTTCGGATGCAAGAAATTAATTTAAAAAGTTTAGCGGAATTCTGCATTAAGAATCAAGTTGATGGGAAGCTTTTGGAGAGTGTCATTGATAATGAAGGTTTCGAATGTTTAAAAACGGATTATTCAGTGCAAATAAATAAATTACATGAAAGAAAGATCATAAAATATGTAAAACAAGGCTGGAGGCCGGATTCTACTCTTAAAAGAAAATGATTGAATAATTAAATGTAATTAAATATCGTTCTCCTGTAACTCTGATTTGATCTTAGTTTTCTGGTGAATCATGATAAAATGATTGCTGAAAAGTGCAGACATTGAAAAATAAAGATGATGACGAAACATTGAATAAAAACTTATGAAATGAAAATAAAGCAACTCACCAACAAGGAAAATGCTTGCCGAACTTTCCGTGCCATTTTTCTTTAGACATATCAATAGATCTAAGTTATTTTGCATCTGTATAGATTTTTAAGTTATTCAATCGATGGCATTTATCGTTTGAAACTTTTGTATGTTTTGTTGATGTAGTTTATCATAAATATCAGCAGGAAGTTAACCTAAGCCACAAAAACATGAATATATTGACTAAGAATCCCGTCAACATTTCCGGGGGACAAAACTCTGAACTTCAGGCCTTCAAAGATTCCCATTATAGATGTGAAAGTGGGTGGAGAGTGGGATATAAGCAGGAGGGGATGTCTTTCAATTTCTTGCAATGGGTTACTGTACATTGGCCAAATTCTTGTCCTGCTAATACGGCTCAACAGGAACAAACAATCACCTCTACCCTCTTCCTTTTCTGATAGCTGGAATTCGCCCTGCAAATGTCAGCTTTCCCTTTTTAAGACGATGTCGTGTGGGGTATTTTAATGTTTAATTAAAACTCTCCACCTTTTATCCTCCTCAGCTGGTGCCCCTTGGGGTTAACGGGAAACTACGGATTAGCAATGATTTGTGCACGTTTAAACAACGAATATTTAAAAAATTCAATTTATCAATTAAATTTTTGTTCCACAAAACTTAAATTTCAATGAATTCATTTTGGTCAATATTATCCATCCATGGCAATTTTCGTCTTTTTCTGTTTATGATAACCCATGGCTTTTTCAGAAGTCCACATTTCCCATTTTCAATTTTTATGTATCCATCTTTGCCCCACTTTGTTCCCCATGAATTTCTCACGATCCAATAAAGTTTTTCATTTTCTCTACCATAACCAACAACAAGTACAGAGTGATCAGTTGCACCATCTAGATAAAAAAACTATCATTCAAAATCAAGGCCATTTCAACACTGCATCTAATTTATTTAGTCCCTTGCCATAGGCAGTTCTCTGAAGGTCAATTTTAAGTCGTTCTCAAAATGATGTTGCAAGTCTTAACAAATGCATTTTGAAACAATCATTTCTAATTCTCAGATGAAATCGAGAAAGATCATGTAAAATAGCACAATGAAATTTATACTTACTACAAAGTTGATCATTGTAGATACCGTGTTTGTAAAATTTTAATGTTTTTGCTTCAGTGTTGATAGATGCAGTAGCTGGGCCATATATAGCAATTGCTTTCATCAGCGCTTTGGCATTATTGGCATCCACTTTCATAAAACTGTCAATCTTGGCACCTCTTGTGTAATTCTTTGTCTTGCATGAATTTTCCTTCAATGAAAAAATTATGAAAGTGTTATGAAATTGGAAGCATATTATAATTTGAAAAGTTCATATAATAAACAAAATTTCCACATTTATGCAAATGCAAGACATGTATAAAACATTATCTTTCAATGTGGTGTGACATGAAATGAAATGAAATTTGTTATACAACATGATATGATGGGTAAAAACTTAAAACTTATGCAATTCAAGTCTTCAAAGCAACAATAACTATTACCATTCCTAGATATTTTCCATATGATTTTGAAGTTGCCAATCCAAATTTTTCAATGAATGCAAACGATTTCCATGTCCATCCTCCCATACAGCCATGGTTGCCTTCCTTAGAATGTGGCACATACCACGTGCAATCAAGCAATTGCTGCTCGGAGAGTTTCAACAGCTTCCCTGTCTAGAGAAACACAATGTTTATACTAAGAAAAACAAACGTGTTGATAATTCAAACATCAATGAATCGATTTTCATCTCTTGTTAGAGTTGATCATTTGCCTTCTTAACAATTACTTTGTTCAAATATCTAGGTTGTGCTTACTTTGATAAAATGTGCACTTTCCACAGCTGCTGTGGTTGAAAATGTCCAGCAAGATCCGCAAATCCCTTGTGACTGAATTGGAGACAATGCGCCTAAAAGAGGTAAAACTATCTTTTTTAAAATCATAGATGTTGTTTACGTCTGTTATATACTACGTCTGTTAAGTAGGTTTTCATTGTTATCTGTGTAATCAATGTAAGGAAACAGAGGTAAGAAAAAACCCTTGAACAAAGGAACGACAGAATGAAAAAAATAGAAAGAAAGAAAAAATGAGGAACAAATGAGCATGAGAATGAGTGAATAACTGAGATAACTCTGCTTAAATTTCTTACCATAATCTCTCCAATCAAGTACTTTTGGGATTTTCGTTTTTCTTTTTGCATGTTTCTTTCGTTTTGATATCCGTCCATTATTTTTACGACTCTTTGCTCTATTTGCCTTTAACTGGAACTCGTCTGGGAATCTGTAATTATCTTTGACAACAAAATCATATTCTATTGTATCGTTTTCATTCAAATATTGATTGTTCTCATCAGCCCCAAACATGTAAAAAGGATTAACATTGCCATTTTTTGGTTCTTTCCAATTTTGCAAAAAGTCCTCAAAATCAGAGTTGTTTTTCATAATCGTCCTTCTTCTAGCATCATTTTTATAAAATTCTAGCAAACCATCTTTTAGTTCTATTTCATTGTTTGGGATTTTACGAACTTCAACCTCAGGTTGATAAAAATTTGCAAATTCTTTTGAATTTAGTTTATTTTCTATATCTGCATTGAACAAACTATTTATTTCATTGCTATCGATGGGTTCAAATGTTTTTATATCGAAATTAAAGTCTTCTGTTGGCTTAGAATTCTTTCTAATCTTCTTGTGCTTCCAAAATCTCTTTTTTCCTTGTTTTTTTCTCATTCTAGCTTGCATCTTTCCTTTACTTTTCTCTTTACTATATTTTTTATTCAAAGCCTTTTTCTCAATTGCCTTCAAGGCAGCATTAAAATCTGCAATTTTTTTGTCATTTCTTCCAACTGCATTTGATAAAAATGATAATTTTGAATAGCTATCTTGATTTAAATTTTTATTTATTCCATATTTTGTTTCTTTCATTATTACACTGTGACGCTCTCCAACTTCAGACATTATACCACCATATTTAACATCAATAGTTTTATTGACTGTTCCCATTGAACGTTCGTTCTTTTTCTTTCCTGCACCATAATTACTATAGTTTCCACTCTCTTTATGGTAAACACCTTCCTCGTTGTCAACACTTTTTGTTATATTATTATTTATGCTTCGTTTGCCATCCAACTGCTGTGACAGCTCATCCAATTCGACTCCTAATGTCTTTAACTCTTTCATTTCCATTTCAAACGATGTCATGGTTGCAATTTCTGACTTCTTTCTTAATTCATTTGTTTCATAATTCTTCTCAATATTCATTTGATCATTTTTTCTGTTTTTATCATCTGTGTAATTTTTTTTGCTAAATTTGTCGCTTTTTGTACCATCATTTTCATAACTTTGGTTTTTAAAGCTCGTTTCATTTCCACTTTTTATTTCACCGTTTCCAGTTTCATTTTCAACCATAGTTGTATTTTCTTTTTTATCACTATCCAACATTTCATCTCCATTTTCTTTCCCATTGTTACCAAACTCGCCCCTCTGATTTGCATCGGTCTTTCCAGGATCAAAATTTTCATTAAAAATTGGAATTCTCTTTTCATAATCACTCGTTGCATTTTCATCGTCGTACAACGTTCCCTTGTGATTTTTAAATTCATCTTCAGTTAAGTCGGTGAAATGATTGACATCAAGTTTGAAACTAAGTTGTCTTCTATTTATCGAGTGAATGTACCTGAGGATATCAATCAAGCAAATCAATCAATCAAGTAAATAAATCGATCCATCAATCAATCAATCAAGTAAATAAATCGATCCATCAATCAATCAATCAATCAATCAATCAATCAATCAATCAATCAATCAATCAATCAATCAATCAATCACACAATAATACAAATAATCATTCTTAACAATAACCTCATGTTATGTCTTGCAATATGCATCCGTTTTCTATGTTCCATTTCATATTCATAATTCTTGTCAAAGTCATCTTTGAAATGGTTGAATTTTTTTTCAAATTGATCATATTCTTCTCTATCTAGAAATTCTTCAATCGGATTAATGCTTCGATAACCTGCTTCTCCGATGTTTTTTGGCAATTTGCTACACCAATGGTCCCGCTTTGCAACTACAACGTAACAAATGCTTACAAAGTATGCAAATTTATTTTTAAACTACTTACATCTCTATTTTTACTTCCGTTTAATGTAATATCTGATATCACCCCCTGGTTCAATATGAATGCTCATTTGAAATTTGAAACTGTGCTTCAGATATTTGTTGGCCTAACTTGGAAACTGAGAGTTTATGTGGGCGGTTTATTTATAAAATTAAATGTGAGTATTGTATTACATGGATATGAAAAGTCCCACGATTAAAGGGAACAAAGGGAGTGAGGGAGGAGGACGGAAGAACTGAACGAACGAAGGTACGAATATATGAGAAAATGTACGAATAATAAAACAAATTAAAAAAATGAGAAATAAATAACAGACCAAAGCGTCTAAATGAATAAGCCCGTAAAGAAATGAATGAGAACAATTTAATGTAGAAAGGAAGGAACAAAGGAACAAATGAGTAAAAAGTACATTAAAAGCATAAAAAGAATATGTAGTACAAAAATATGTTATACCTTGAGGAATGCTGAAAACATTATGATCATATTGCCATGCGGTAAAATAGGAATAATCGATGATGTAATGATCATAATATGATGTTAATACAATGTCATATCCCTGCATTTCAAATTTTAATGGTTTGGGATTCATTTCATCTGTTGCGTGGAATATATATGTGTCAGTTCTGTTAAATGCTTCCAGTGTTGCAATCCATTTTGTACAACGGACTCCATTTAGTTTCACGATTCCTTGATACTGCAAAATTGAGTTAAGTAAAACCGTCATCATTTCATTTGAAAATATACACTGTGATTGCGTATATACATAGTTAAGTATAATAAACCACCAAAAACATTCTAAAATCTGTTTCAATCTACCATTTATTACATCAAATACTTTTCCATCAATACTGCTCTGTTTTTGTTTTCCATTACTTTTAAAATCACATCAAAATTATTCTATGTTTAGATTTTTACCTTATATTGTCCAAGATTCATTTTAAATGGCCAATAAACATTCTTTGGTATAACATTTTGAGCTTCAATTTTCTTTTTATTTTTTCCACTTTTCTTCCAACATCCTTGGTAATGACTATCGTGTCTATAATCGTATTTTGGGATAATTTCGTACAGCGTCCCATATTTACCAACATCACCTCTCTGGAATGTCTTCACAGTTCCTGGTAATGACAAAAAGTCCTTTAAAAGCAAAAACCAATAAATTGATGAAATAATAGATCGTTAAAGGATGATTAAAATGAAAAAATTAATTAAATACGGAATATATTATTGGATTATAAAGCATAACGTACCTCCATAATAATCAATACGACTTCTGTTGTATTTACCAGCATACCACACTTCAAATGGCTCAACTATCTTTGCTGATGGGATGCTAATCATCCCATTTGCATGATAAATTGAAGGGAATCTTAATTTAGAAATTGAAAAATTTCTTATTTCGATTTCTGCTCCATTGTTTTCATTTAATATTTGATTCGACGAAAAAACTTGAATCAGGAAATTTGCCATAAAAGTGATTATCACAACTTGCTTATTTTCAATGAAACACATTTAGATGATCTTTTTTAATAACTTTGTAAATATATTTTTGTTATTTCAACCATTAGTTGGAAATGATCAGCAGATGAAACAAGTCTTGAATACAAGTTTCCAAAACAAAATCATCAGCCAGGAACGATGCTACCATTATGCAAAATGAGGTTTAGTTTGATAACAAAGAACATCTTTAAATCTTGTGCAATCAAGACAAGGGGCGTTGTATTAGGCAATTTGTAGGATCATTCAGATGCAGAAAACAAATGCAAAATGTTTTTCTGTATAATCAAGAAGTATTCTGTTCTCTCCTGTTGTGTTCATTAATGTGACATTGTGAGAATCACGTGGCAAAAACCCAAGATAGTATCAAAAAGTCCAAGAGGTAAGTGATCTTTAAACTTCATCAAATTTTAACAATATGATTGCCGATTCAAGCAATGCGATGTATTTCACCAATAACAACATCCCGTAACTGATAACACTAATTCTGCTTAACTTGGTTCACTGCTAGCTGTACTAGATTTATATACATTTGAGAAACATTTAAAAATATTTAATAAGATAAACGGTACATTATCATTTGATATTGCAACACTAAATTTATTTGTTAATTTTCGTTGCTTTGCAACAAACCAATCAGGTCAATAGATCAAGCAAATTGAAAACAAGGTCAATTTACCTGCTACCTCGTTTTCATGCATTCGCTCAGCAATGTTATATTGAATTGTTTTAGGCCAACGGTTTTCAGTTGATTAATCAGATTTCTTAAAGTATTCAAGCACTGAGATGTATCTAACAATTTGATTGTAAAAATATAGACCAAAAATATTGCAGAAGTTCATGTGAATTTAATTTTCTTATTTAATTATATCTGTTTGTTATAAATCTTATCTTATATTGTTATCTTTACAAAAAAGTGCTTTTTTCTTCAGTTAACAAAATCATGAAAATCATTCTTTAATTTTAACGACAACAGCTTTTCTTGTCACTCCACAGTTGTCATTTTTAGTCCATATTTTTAAAAATCCCTCTTTACCCCATGACATCGACCATGAGTTTTTTATCAACCAATATTCTTTCCCATTTTCTTCTCCAAATCCGATTGCAACTGCCGCATGATCAACTTTGTCATCTGAAACCAAAAAAATATCGTAAAAAAGTGATAAAATTAGAGAAACAAATTCTTGTTTAAACTAGACACGATACAGGTTTTTATGATCTTATAAGCAAATGTCAAAAGTATAAATGAAAGTTCTAAGACTAGGAAAGATAGAAGAAGATGTATATTAGAATTTAAAACGATTAACAAAAATATTTTGTAAAATATTAATAGATATTTATGAAATAATACACACCACATCCTTCATCATAGTAAACGCCTGAACTGTAGAATTTAAATGTTTTTGGTCTTGTATTTATTAAAACTGTCACTGGACCATACATTGCCAAAGCAAGTTTTAATTCTGTTTTATTTCCAGACGTTATATTCATGTAGCTTTCTACTCCTGCTCCAATTGATACATTTTTGAAATGACAATATCCTTCCTGAAATCAAATTTCCCACGATAAGTCATGCGTGCAGATTGTTTTTGCTATAGAAATTATAGATCTGAATGTTTAATTTCCAATGTACTAATCCACAAAATTAACGTTATGAAAGGGATCTAGAGAGGTGAGCCTTCAACCGTTTCTCGCAACCAATTTCTACGTAACATTCCACAATATAAAAGTGTTTTTAAACGGTAATAGGCTTAGAACTTATGGTATACCTGAGCAAGGTATCGTCCATAACTATCATCAGTGGCTAATCCGCCATGCTTCATTATCCATTGCAACGCCCTGTATGGATAGCCTCCTTTGCATCCACGGTTGCCATAGCCCCATGTACAGTCAACTATTTGTTGCTGCGATAAGTTTATTAGAGTGCCAGTCTGAAAAAGTAATTAATTATGAATAATTGGTTTGTTAAAAGTCAAAAAGGCCATAACAATTCATTTGGCAATATCGTATCTATCTTCATTATTGCACTTTGCCGATCCTTTTCAGCAATTTTAAAAGAAAACAACAGCATCATATCACACAATATTTTTGAAAATTAATGAATCAAAAATGAAAATTGGCAATTAATTATTAAAAGTATTTCAGATGGTTAATTTCTTTTCCGTCATACCTTGAGGTAATAGGCACTTTCCATTGCACTTGTTACTGCATATGCATAACAAGATCCGCATATTCCTTGGCTTCGAATTTTACTTACTGCGCCTGACAATAAAACGTACCATATTAGGATTTTCGACCTTTTATATTTTGCCATTTTATATAAGTTTTGCCATCTATCACATGGATGTAAAACTTACACATCAATTTACATTTGTTATTAAATGTACCCTTGAAATATCAGCTGAATGCTTAAATTTTATCTAATATATATCTTGCTTGTATCCAGCATAAATGAAGTTCTTTTGATGAGAAAACGATAATGAAAATAATTCAAGGATTATGCAGCTCATGCTGTGACATTAAAACTAACAAACATGAATAAAGATTTTCTTATTCATCAAACCACTGCAATCTTTTACCGCTTTCTTTGCTTTAGTTAGTAATAACCTACCATAATCTCTCCAATCCAAACTCTGTGGTATAGGTGTATTTGCAAAATCGATATGAGGAATTGTAAATTGTTTTCCTCCATTATAAGTCCCGTCGGGTTCATCTAAAAGTCCTGTGTACTGTCCAACTTCTTTTTCTGTCATGTCTGCAAATTTGTTCAGTTTTAAATTGTAACCAAGATGTTTTCTGTTATGCGAATTAATGAACCTAGAAAGCCAAAAAATATTACCCAATTACCATACTAAAATTGGCTGATTAAAGTATGATGTATTGAAATATTACAATGTAAATTAATGTTAAAGATCAGAAATGAAGTTCGAAATGAAATTAATACATACCGCATATTATGTCTGAAAATATCTTTTCTTTGTTCATGTTCATTATCTGATTTGTAGTTTTTTTGAAACGAATCTTTAAATGATGAAAATAAGTCTTCAACAATATGTTCATAATGCAAAATTTTATCTGCTACTTTAACTTCTTCTGTTTCTACTTTCAGTTTGTCGACAATCGGTCTTTCCGCAAGGCTCTCAGCTTCCTCCTCTTCTGTTGATTGTTCATCAAATTGATGTGGTATGAATTCAGCCATGGGTGAGAACGAGGCAATTGTTTCAGGAACTGAATCATGGTGTGGAAATTGAAAACACTTCAATTCTAAAAACAAGTAAGATTTTTTAAATTTTGCGATAATTTTGAATGACAAAAACATGTCTGCAGCATTTACTGTGCTCTTGAAGAGGAAAGTTATTTCATAAGTATTTGAACGAAGTAAAATGTCTATAAAATACACCATAATATTAGCTGATTCATTGGATACTTACGTGTCATACATGGATTATTTTCTGCGATATAAATGTCACATTACAAATTATACATCGCCACCTTTATTAAGTGTTAAGTGTACTATTTTTACCGTTTCTACATCAGGATATACTTTCAAACTAGTTTCTAGATCTCTTGAATTATTTTAAGACGATTTTGAAGTGAGAATACTACTTACCTGTTGGTATTTCAAACTGAGCAAAGTCGAACTTCCAAGGTTCAAAGAGGGCATAATCCAAAATGTAATGATCATAATATGACGTAAGCAGTGTATCATATCCCATCATTTCGTATTTCAATGGCAGGCGTGGTCGTGTTCTTGTCGTATATAATGTATATTTATTCCTTTTATTCATTATACTAAATGAATGATACCATATTTCACATTTTGTACCATTTAATGTGCTGTTCCCAATGAACTAAAAAATATTTGGAAATTACATTTCTTTAATTAAACTTAAAATCGTTAAATTTACAAGATTCAAAGAATGAAGACTATTCAATATTTTTGCAGCTTCCTATATCAGTCGTTTTCAAATTACCATAACTACTTTCTAATGTAGCAGCATTTGTTTTAAAAATCCTTTACAACCAACCTTAAAAAATCTCATGTTAGGCACAATACTTTGAATTCTGATTGGTGTCTTTTTGGTTCCAACTTTGTGCAAGCACCCTCGAAATGTCTTTTCATCTTTTTCTGAATATTCAGGAACAATTTTCGCTGCGAAACCAAACTCTCCAATATCCCCACGGTGATATATTACGTCCATTCCTAAAACGATACAGCAACTTTACATTACGTTGCGTTACGTTACATTACGTTACGTTACGTTACGTTACGTTACGTTACAGTACGTTACTTTTCAGTACGTTACGTTACGTTACGGTGCGTGACAGTACGTTAGGTTACGCTACGTTATGTTGCATTAGGTTACAAAACGTTTAATTATGTTGCATGACATTGCTGTTTTAAAGATTTAAGCATGTCACTAACCTCCATAATAATCAATTCTACTCATTTTATTTCCACCAGAGTACCAAGCTTCAAATGGCTCTGTGATGTTCCCATAAGGAAGTTGCAAGACACCAATGGCATGATAATCATCAGGAAATGAAAATTCTGTGCTTTTCTTCCCATGATTCACTTCTCTTCTTAACCGCCGAGGGGCAGCGTCACGTGGTTTGATATTACCCATTGTCAAATAGTAGATCAATATCAAGGCTATAACCAGAAATGTAAGTATTACTTTTATTATCACAATGATGCTTGACTTTTCACAATGAGAATGCATAGGAGTCTTTGAAATCGGAAACAATTAATGCCAAATACAAAGCAATCATATTCAATGTCTCCTGTTCACCTTGATTGAAGTCAATCTTTCCAACTTCCATGCAATTAGAACCAATTTTGGCATGATATGAAAATGAATTTTGTCTTTTCCATCTTTAATCCATTTAAATGTGCCTTAGAACTAATAGCAACTCTGTTCGTTTCTCTAAATCTAAAATTAACCTTTAAAACTACTGCTGTCTTATCACTGATTAATAATTTTTCGTTTTATTCGTTGATTCCAACGATACTAAATGCGACTACATGAAAATTCGATGGGAATGAAAATCTGACCTTCGCTGATTTTGGAATAAACATGTTTTCAATTTGCAATTTATGACAGCCCATTGGGTGGCCATGCGTTTGGCTTTAAATGCAATCTTGCTATGCCCTAAGCCCTTATCTGATAAGCCTATTTTCTCATAACGCAAGAAAACTGAAAACATGCACTTTTACTGTAAATATTTCTTAATTTTCTACTGCTTGTCATGTGTTTTGTTGAAGTTTCCTATTATGTAGCAAATGTTTAGAGGAGTGTAGACCCAAAAATGTGTCAAAATAAAGAAACCAAAAGACCATGACAGGAAATCAAATCTAAAATTTGCAGGAATTAGCTGATGAACTATTTTAAAGAATCAAATTAAATTTACAAGATGCAAAATGGTTTACATCAAATGAAATATGTTTTTGAAAGACAATTTTAATAATAGATAACAAAACATTCGTTTTTTCTAACGAAAACGTTGCTGCTAAATTTGCTTACGCTGCTTATTAATTTATTTGATATCTGAAAAAATTACAAAAAACTTACAAGATAAATAATTTTATCAATTGAATCCCAAGATTGATAATAAAATTTAAAAAGAAAGGAAATTTGAGAACTAACGCACCTGTCAAAAACGAAGCACCAAAAGTCAATTTCTGATTTCTTCTCCATTTTCTTTGCTTTGTAAACTCATTATCAACATCAAAAAATAATTTGTCTCTCTTCTCTTTCTTATTAAACATAAGAAATTTCGTCACTTTAACCGTTTTCTATTCTTTTAATCATTATCTTCTTATTATCATTTCATTCTCTTCTTCATTTCATGTTGTTTACAACCAAACTTTTCTACTGCGTCCTCACGCCTGCTTTTCATTCAAAATCAAGCATCAAGTTTTGATTGGTTGCTCTTTTGCGCTGCTTTGCCGTCTGATCACGTGATAATCTCTCGCGTCAATCAAAACACCTGTGAACCAACCAAAAACCAGTTTTTTTAAACTTGACCAGTAAACAAAATCTAATTTCTCCAGATAATATCCCATCAAATGTTTAGTTCCTTGCTAAAATGTTTCTTAAAAATGCTAGAAATAATATTGTATTGCAAAAAATTTTTCATATTCAAAAATCTTTATCAAATTGACAAGTAAAGGATGTAAAGCTTTGAAAAGACATCTGCAAATCTCCAACATAAACTTAGAATTTTTTCGTTTTTTTGAGTGTTGATTTTCAAATGAAGATTCGAATTCATGAAATGTGATGAATTTAGAATGTATAAGAATCTTAAAACCTACTGCTTAAAATATCGAGAAAAGAAATTAAAGCGATTTCTGATTTGCTGTATGATTGTAATGATAATTGCGTTGTTGCTGGGGAAACTCTAATTACGATCATGGTCGTTTATTGATTCAGCCAATCAGAAGCGTTGTACCTGCAATGAGAATCATTCATGCGTGAATAACATCTTGCAAACCAAGCTTATTTCGTGGCTGCAGATGTGCCTAAATAAATTCACAGGAAATGATTAACAATCATTTGTTGCAAATTCGATATGGGCGGAAATTAATACATCAGAGAATGGCTCACATTTAAGAAACGAAGAAGTGCAACTTACAATCATTGCAAAGCATAGATGAACTTGCATTAAGATCGAAAGTTGTTGCATTGGCACTACTTGATGCATTTGGTAATTGCCCAGGGATACAAGAAGCACATATTGAGGCAAAACATACAAGAATGGGAACTATTGAGACCAAAATGAAAACCATTTTTGTCTTGAAGAACACTTAATTCAATTGCTACAGATGAAAAATTAATGTTTGATGCGATTGTCTGCCATTAACGTCATTTCCATTCAGAAATTGATGCCATCTGCTAAATTTTATCTTGATCAAAAGGCCATCTTCGCCTTAGCAATGATCATTTTGTCTAGGCAGCTACTGATAAGAGTGAATTGAGATACGATCGCAAAGACCAAATATTTCATGCCTTTTAAATTTAAAATAATTGCAGGGTGTTTTAATCACTTATTGAATCCAATTGAGCTAGAAACTTCAAATTAAACAAGAATTTCGTTGGTTGAAAAACGCAGTCTTGCAGATATATTTGCAGTGTATATTGCAACAACTTAAAAATGGCAAATGCAAATAGATTTTGCCTTGCATTATTATTAATGACTCTCCTTTGTATGATAATTGGCATGTTCCTGGTCGCATTTTCTATGCGATACACAGATCCTGACAACCAAGAGATGGATGGTCTTATCCGAAGGAGCACTGAAACGGAAGAAAGGACACATAAAGAGCCTTACCCTGTATTCCCAGAAGATTACCATGCTTCAGGATTGTTGATATTACCACACAGTTCAATCGCTGAACCATTTGAGATTTGGTATTCAAATACATTGGGTACAAGTCGAATTGACTACTATTATGGTAAGCCATAGTTCAATTTATTGTTACAAAGTAAATACAAGTCTAGTACTCTCATCAATTTAATAATTGAGATGCTTTTTATTCGCAATCATGCATCCTTGACGCGAGTATCCTAATCTGGATCTTTGTCCTGAAAATTGAATTTTTTTAATATAGGAACGGATAAAACATTTCAACGAGGTGATGAACCACCAAATGGAAAATATTACAAAATTGTGCCAATGTATAATGATAAACAAGGCAATTTTGAGGGATGCTGGACTGTGACAGGCAGAGAAAGATGGCCCATAATGGCACAAACGATCATTCCAAATATCACGTGGTTTAAGGTGTGAATGAGAAATCAATTATGTCATTTTTAGAATAAATACATTTTAAAAATTATGCATTACATAATATCACCATGCTGATACCTGGGGAATATGGATTATAAGTGGAAACTTCTGATGTCATCTCATGTGTGCAGACATTGACAATGAGTTAGAAGTTGATGCAATGGAAGTTGATGAAAATAGAAAAAGAATAACGGATATTATTTAGTGCTTGAATTTTAACTTTAAATTTTGTTATTTTAGTACGTTAAAACTGAGGTATATACAGGCGTGCTGGCAACAAAGTGGCATTATGAATATTGGGCATATGGAATGCTTAATTCTCAGAACGTGTGGGTAACAAAATCTAAACCGCATCGGCCAATCAGATACGAGATGAAAGGATATGATTCAATGCTTGGTTCCTATTATGATCATTATGTTTTGGAATATGTCTCATTTGAGCAATGGAGACCACAGATGAAACGTTTCGAATTACCAAGAGGTGAATAGAATTTCATGCTGCATTGTATATTACATTATCATAGAATAGCATGCCTTTCACTTAATGAACTTATTAATCAGTTACATTCCAAATATTTCAAAATGGGGCATAAGATAATGCTTTTTTACGTTCGGTTATCCCCTTTCAGCATTTTCTGTTAGCATTAATTACTCTCCTAATTCAAGCATTTGCAATCCCGTTCACATTTTTACACTTTGATCAAATTTAAGTTCTGATTAGGTATACTTTGCCTAGAAATGATTTATTTATTTCCTTGTTTACTTCTTTTAAATAGATATTCCTTGTTTCAATTGGTCGTTAACTTTGGAGGCCAGCCTCATTGCTAATCCAATGCAAGAATTTACAAAATTTGCAACTGAGCCTTCGTTGGATACTAGTGAAATGTTTAATGAATTCAAAAACAGCCATGGAAAAAATTATGATGATGAAAATGAGCACAAGAAAAGAAAAAATATTTTCAAACATAACATGAGGCAAGAAATAGATATTTCTTTACTGATTCAATTATTTATCCATGCGTTACTTCATTCATGCGATGATTTACTTATTTGGACAATATATGTTCCTCAGGTTTTCATTTTTGATTTTCTTCTTTCAATTTTTTTCTCAATCCATTATTCATTTATTCTATTTTGATTTGTCTCATTTTGACATTTCAGATTTATTCAGTCAATGAATCGTAAAAACAGTCATTTTAAAATGAAAAGCAATCATTTCACTGACATGTCAGATGAAGAATTTGAAACCCATGTTGGCTCAATGACCAAATTTGATTCTCGCAATCACACTGGCATGAAAGCATTACATAAACATGACCCTGTCTATCTTGGAAGCGCCCCAAAACCAGTTGATGTCCCAGATGAGCTTGATTGGAGAGATTATGGTAAGAATGCACATACTTATATATATATACAAATATACCATTATGGTAAGAATGCACATACTTATATATATATACAAATATACCATTATGGTAAGAATGCACATACTTATATATATATACAAATATACCATTATGGTAAGAATGCACATACTTATATATATATACAAATATACCATTATGGTAAGAATGCTTGCTAAATATTGGTACATATGAAATTGGCGCTTTGCAAACAAACGCAGAAACTGTTGTTAATTGTTTTAAGCTGGTCAGAATTTTTAATCATGAATAGTTGCTTAATTCAGTGTAGTACTCTAAACAGCAATGCATTTATTTCATGATATTTCCAATTTTTATTTCCAAGTTTTTATTTTCATTTATAGGTGCTGTTTCTTCTGTCAAAGGTCAAGGAATCTGTGGTTCATGTTATACATTTTCAGCAGCTGGTGCAGCTGAAGGTGCACATTTCCTTAAGGTGGATTTTCATCTATTTTACAACTTAAAAACTTCACGTCATATTTTCTGCGTTTTTTTAATTAAGATTTGGATAAAGAATCGCTAGCCAATGGCTATCCTTCCATAGAAAAAAGACACAAAAAAATTAATTGTGGTTCTTTTTAGACTGGAAAATTGGTCGAAATATCCTCACAACAAATTCTAGATTGCTCATGGGGATCGGGTAACCATGGTTGCAAAGGAGGCCATTATGCTGCTGCGCTGAGTTTCTTGTATTTACATGGAGCCGCAACACTTGAAAGTTATGGAAAATATCTTGCACAGGTATGTTATCATATTCATAATAATCAACCATCTATCATCATCATTAATCATAATTATCATCACCACCACCATCATCATCATCATCATCATCATCATCATCATCATCATCATCATCATCATCATCATCATCATTATCATCATCATCATCATCATCATCATCATCATCATCATCAGCATCATCAGCATAAACTATCAATTTGCATTATGATTACCTTGATTATTTTCTATTGTTTCACAGGAAGGCGTATGCCATTTCAATGATACACTTCTTGCTGCCAAAATTGATGCTTTTGCATATGTACCAAGCTACAATAATACTGCATTAAAACATGCGATTGCAAAATTTGGTCCGGCTGCTGTTTCCATTAATGTCAGTCCATTGTCATTCAAATTCTACAGCAATGGTGTTTATCACGATAAAGATTGCTGTAAGTGTCACTTGCAAATTATTTTATCATTAGACATTTGAGTTAGCTAACCTTTCCACCTCTTGCAATCTTTTCAATAATTTATCTGTTTATGTAACATTTCATCTCACGAGAAGATTTTATTTTATTACGAGAAGAAAAAAGAATTTCAATGGTAGTCACGGATATGCAACATGTAACCTGATAATTTTGAACATTTAGTTTTGCGTTTAATTTAGGGCCTAATCGAACAAGACATTCTGCCCTGGTTGTTGGTTATGGGAAAATTAAAAATGGTAAAGAATATTGGCTTGTCAAGAACTCATGGTCAGATTCCTGGGGAGAACGAGGCTATATTCGTGTTGCTATGGACAACAACATGTGTGGCATAACTGAGTCGCCCGTTGTTGCCCTTGTAAATCATATCACATTTCAGTTCCCTGTGAAGGAGAAGATCCTCTCAGTGGATAGCGAAGACGAGGCTTCACTAGGACACAAAGTGAGAGCAGTAAAGAGGAAAGGAAAAGACGGAGGAGCTGATCGAAGAGGCAGCGGGAATGAGAAGATCTTGGATAGTATTAATAAAGAATTGGATAAAGAACTCCGGAATGGATTAATGAAAGATTTAGTAAAAAGTAATAAAAGTAAAAAGAAGAAACAAAAGAAGTCAAAGAAAGTATTTGAGATATCAAATTCAGGTTTGAAAAATGAGAAAAAAATGGCAGTCAAGGAAGAGATGCCAAATACACCAGAGACAGTGAAAACTGATGAAAAAAAGCAAAGTGAAACAATGGATGATAAAGAGACGCCAAAAATAGAGAAAAATGATGTTAGAAATGACATTGGCGCACTTGGAGAGATGGTTGTGAATGCATCAGTCAATGGAAATCGAGAGGGGTTGAATTTTGATGCTATGAAAGATGGAGGGGGGATGAAAGAAGGGGTCAAAAATGAAGGGGTAAAAAATGAAGGGGTAAAAAGCGAAAATGTTAAAAACGAGAAAGTGAAAAGCCCAGAAATGATTCCTTTGAAGGATACTAGTCATGTGACAATGGATGATTTCAAATTGCCATCATTTACAGGAAATGTTGATCAATCAAAACTTCCAAATACTTTGTCCGAAAATTCAAATGTTGTAAAAAGCGGGGGAGGAAAAACATTGATAAATGATGAGAAACCTGTAGAAAGTGAAAAAAATAAAGAGAACGGATTGAAAAATGACATTGGTGGAGTTTCACTTGAATTAAATGGGGAAAGGAAAAAGGGTAAGAAGAATGAAAAATTGTATCATGCATCTGAAAATGGAGTTGATGTGACGGTGCAAGATACTAGCGGATTAAATGATATTCAGGTATCAGTATCAAAAGTGATAGAAAAACAAGAAAAAGCAAAGAAGGGAAAGAAAAACAAGAAGAAGAAAAAGAAAAAAGTTGAAAAAGATAAATTAAAAGCAAAGGAAAGGCAATCTGAAAATAATGGAAAAAATAAAATTGGAGCGTTACCTGTATCAAAAACCAAACTTCGAAGGGTCTTAAAAGACACTTTAAAAAGTTTATATAAAAAAATTGACAAAGCTATGCTAAAACAAGTGAAGTTAAAAACTTAAAATAAAATTCGAAAAACTTCAGCTAATTTTCAACGTTTAAAAGCTATTAGATTTTAAAATATTAATTAAAGTTTAAATATGATTCTTAACTTTGTGTAACTTAATGAATATCTAACTTTTAAACCTTCTAAGAACGATAAAATTCTTAAAATGGCACTTTTTATTCCATTTTTGACAACAACAGCAACAAAACGAGATGTATGACAAAAACAAGAAGCAACTAACTTGCTATGCATGATTATGATGATCTCATTTAAGATTAGATAATCGAACTCAGCGAGTAAGATTGGTGCGTGCTAAAGCAATCTAAAATTAGATTTACTACGGATTAATAGAAGTATAGAATTGATAGATGATTTACCCAGTGTCAAAGTAATTTTAAACTGATTCACAGCCATATAATTCAGCTCTCATGCATATATCATTACCAATGAATGATTTTGGGTGAATCCGCACGAATCTTCCCTGAATCAGTGGATTGAATTTGTGTTTGACGATGCTATTCCTGTCCTTGTTGCCAATAAAGACCTAAAAAAATCCAACCAATTCACAATATTCAACTCTGTTGTGAACTCATTAGCAATGACAGTATGGTCAGAGAAACTTTCTGCATATTATTTGGTTGAGCAAAGCTATTTCATCACCAAAAATCATCATTTTACTTTTAATGAAATGGAGGGACAAATGTGTTGCAATCAAAACTACTTACTCGTTTTGTAAAAGATGTTGAGTCATTGAGCACATCATAATATGCAATTCCATTTTGGCTGTATGTCACTTCATAACTTGTTACATAATTGTCCCATGTTGGATGTCCTTGAGTTCCAATGGCATAAATTGTCATCAATTTACCAAGATCGATCTGCAAATTGGATGTAAAAACTTGATGATGAGATGAAATGTTTAAAGATTATTCTTGACTAGATATGAAATATCATGCAGTCAAATCTACAGACATCGTCCTTTTCGATTCCGACCAAGAATGGATAATCTACAAAAATATAAAAACATGATGCAGCATTAAATTGCGACCATTGTTATTATCAAATTTCTTCAGGGTGTTATCCCATAATCAAATTTGATGGCATCAACATAATCAATGTATACTATTACAAATTGCAGTGATTAACTCAAACTACTCAAATAACCTGCAAATATTGGAGTACATTATTGTTTGCGACACACCAAACTTTATAATTATTTAATCTTGCTTCGTAAGCCTGATGGTTGGAGTCCCAAATCGAAGTTGCGGTGATCTGCGAATTTGGTATCTTTCTTGATGCCATTCCAAGTGGTGCTACTGCCGTCTTGCAGCCTTAAATGGAAATTAATTCAATAAAACAACATGCAATTTTAATGAAATATGTCAATTGGTGAACGATGGGCTTTTAAACACTTTGAAGAACATTCAATATAAGAATGATAAATTTATGCAAATAATTGTAAGTATCGCGATGCTAATACGAGAGGAAAATAAGAAGAGAGCAAGATAATTAATGAATATTTACCTGATGGTATTGAAGGTTGAGCTGGATCTTCTAAAATTGAAAAGAATATTTTTGATATTAAGAATGAATTAATGATGTAATTAAAATAACACAGTCTTTAATTTGAAAAATTCACGTAATTATGATATTTAGTTATTTGCAATATCTGATTGTCTTTAATTCACATTTACTACAATTTGATCAGACAGACAATCGACTCTTTGAACTTCGAAGCATTTTCTCTGCTGTGATCAACTTAGTACTATTATCAAAAACTGTTTTTAAAAATGAAAAGAATTAAAGTGAGGTTAAGTGAAAACGAGGTTACCACGGCCGTATATTTCCATTCTCAAGCAGATGTCATTGCCATGGAAACTCTGTGGATTGACCATGATACCGAATGCATGGATTGACGCTGCGAAGGAGTGTTTAACTGGAGAGTTCCTTGATGTAGAACCAGTGAATATCTTAAAGTTTTAAAAAGAACTGCATTGAGTTGCATTGATCTTGACATTGAGTTGCATTGATCTTGACATTAAATTGATAACAGAGCAAATGTAATACAAAATTTTGTGTACAAAGTTTAAAATAAAACTGCATCTGAAATGCAAATCGCTTTCTCAAAATTCAACAAAAAAAAATTGAACAAACCTTATCAACTCCATTTTCTTTCAATGTTTTCCAAATATAACCATCTTCAGTATAAATTATTTTATAGGACGTAACCCAGTTATCATATGTGGCTTGGCCTTGCAGTGAAATACCAGATACTAATTGCTTTTTATCAAAATCAACCTAATAAAAATGAGAGAAACATATTATTATAATAAATGTTTAAAAAAATACACATAAAGAAATCCAATTGCAGAATAAAAATAAATAGTTATCAGAGTTTCCACCATCAAAAGCAAATAAAAAACTCCACATGACCAGAATTTCAAACAATCCATTTTACATTGAATAGCCTTATTCTCACAACTAGCTAGTTTACAAGCAAGGCAATTAAGCATTAGAACGAAAACATTAACTTTGCTTTAAAGGATCTGATTCCAAAACATTTTTTGCCCAAAATTAGGCTTTATAAAATAAACATCGTTTTGTTCCGTGTTTTACATACCCTGATAAACTGGTCTTTTCCGTGTTTTTGCCAATGTGCACACCATTGCAAAGGTCCAGGTTGATTCAAACGAGCATAAAACGGCTTATGATTTAGATCCCAGTCAGAAGATGATGAGATCTGGTAGTCCTTAATCCTTTTATCCTCCATCCCAAGTGCGTCGCCTATTTTATGTAAAAATGAAGAAAGGATATCCTTTTAGAGAGGCTGATTCTTTCTTGTGAGTTCTGCAAATTCCCAGATGTAAATAAGAACCGATTGTCAGAAATATATCTCTCGTTTCTAAACATTATATCTCATTCATCAAAGTAGTATACGTTATTATATTGTCTTCCTGCAATGCAGACGATTACAGACTTAATAGAATTAAAATTTGACTCACATAACCCAAAGAAAATATCATCAAGTGCAATATCACTTTCATATGATGTTCCTCTTTCTGCTTCAAATTTGATCTAAAATTTATAACAATAGAAAATAAACCTTTTGCATCAATCTTCTATTTGATCTAAATTCTACTTTCCAGCTCAATATTTTTCATTTCCCAGTCGAAAATCTATTTCATCCCGGTATTAATGAGCGAACATTTTTCTACAGATCTCAAGATCAATATGCTGTAAACAGTTCTACATCGGAGATGGTGCCACAACTTGATCTAAACTATGGAATTAGGTGAGATACCTCTTTCAATGAAGCCATTTTTTTCAATGGACACATTTACAAATTTGCTATCTCGATGCATTTAAGCTAACCACAATGTATCAAAGTTACTTATCTGTTCTTACACTAAGATATATTAATCATCGAAGAGTCAAATATATTAACAGACCTGGAAATCATTTGACATGCTGACATCAAATTCATATTTGTTCCATTTGTCACCTTTATCGCCTGACAATGTCCTTAAAACTGTTTCAGTCATGGTGACAACATCTTTCAAAATGACTTTCAGTGTACCCATACCCGCACCGTACATGTGATACCAGAATGTCAAGCATTTTCTTCCACTTGGTGGTTTCTTCATTGTCTTACTGATCAGAACTGCTTTCTGTCCCATGGTTGCTGGGGATGACGCTTCCATGTAAATATACGAACCTAGCAACAACACAAAAGTATTGAGGGGGGCGTAATTACGTCATCAACCATCTGTGACGTCAGTGAATATTGATAAACAGTTCGAATACATTAAGAATAATAAGTTGATATTACCATGTCCTAATCCAGTATGATCCCCGGATGGACCTGTATTAGCACTCGGCGTTGTGCCAGCGTGTCGTGTCCAATCTAGTTGGTCAGCGGTAGCCTCATTTGTCCATACGCAAAGATCTGATTCAAATTCACAATCATCTGGTCCCACAAAGCAAGATTTTTTCCTACACACATTGGCTTCCGTAGCTGTCCCAACACAATCAGCTCCGCCATTTTTAGGTGCTGGATCATTGCAAATGCGAGTCCTTGTTAACTGGCCCTGGTCACATGACTTGCTGCAAGTGCTCCAAGAAGTCCATCGGCCCCAATGCCCGTCGATTTTTGCTTCAAATTTAAAAACAGATATAATATGATATAATATAATATAATATACTAAAATATAATATTTGCAATCCATCTCGTGCTATTTATTCTAATCAATGTTAAGTCAGATTTAAAATGTCATGTTTTATTCTTCATCATTGAAAGATAACAAAATGAAGGAGTGAAGAAAGATTGAAATGAACAAAAGGAAAAAGATGACAAAAGGATTTGCAGGTTTGAATATCACTTCAATTTATCTTTAATTTATCTTATTTAAATTATATTTAACTGCAACGCTAGTAGGCAAACTTGACTTTTTAATGATGAACTATTTTTGTAATAAAAACTGAACCTTACGATAACACTCAGCGGAGGTGCAAGCGGCAGTTTCTGTTTGGATTCCATTTGAATCAACCAGGGGACATTTTGAATAATCCGTGTGACTGCAGAATCTTTGTCTTTTTTTATAGCAATATGAATCGCATGGTTGCCAATTCCCCCACGTGCTGTAAAAATCAGTTGATGTACCTAGCAAAAAATAAATGAAAGAATTGTCATACATCAAACGATAAATATATATATAATGCAAGAGAAAATTGAGAACTGAAACTTTAAAAATGGTGAAACTCTTATCTTAATCAGCCAATCAATGGCATAACCAAACAACCAATCAATCAATCAGTCAATCAATCAATCAATCAATCAATCAATCAATCAATCAATCAACAAATCAATCAATCAATCAATCAATCAACAAATCAATCAATCAACAAATCAATCAATCAACAAATCAATCAATCATCAATAAATCAATCAATCAATCAATCAACAAATCAATCAATCATCAATCAATCAACAAATCAATCAATCAATCAATCAATCAATCAATCAATCAACAAATCAATCAATCAACAAATCCTTCAATCAACAAATCAATCAATCATCAATCAATCAATAAATCAATTGATCAATCAATTAATAAACCTACCAATGATTCAGGTAATCATATCACCAATAGCCAATCATTGGCCATGGCAAAAGGAAAAATGATTGAGATGCAAAAGAGAATAAATAAATCATAAAAAATAAATTACTTTGGCAATCATAAAGAGCATTTAATTCAGCGATATCTTTTGCACTCAAATTGTCTCTTTGTCCAATAACCGCAGATGGATTTCGAATTGGCACAATTGTTTTCTTTCCATTTGATGAGAATGCATATGGCCCATAATGCATCAGGCTATCATAATCATAATCACTGAGCAACTCATGACGTGTGTTCTTCTCAAAATTGTAATCCACGCCTGAAATTAGAAAACTTGAATCTATGACAACTTATATGAGCAACTTTTACATTGGTACATTGGATTGATTTAAATAGGGTATCGTTAAACAAACAAATCAAAATAATGCATAGGAAAAAACCTGCAAAGAATTGCTAACACTATGGCTTCAGATTCTCAATCTCTTTATGCAACGTAAATTGTCATATTGATGGAGTTCATGGACCACCTTCACAACTGTGCTGTCAAATGCTTTATAGATTTTTATTAGCAATAAGCACCACATTGTTACCTATGACATACCTTGTCTAATGTTTTCCCAAAAAATTTCAATATAATTCCCTCTATCACTTCGCGACTGTTCATGCCAGAAACCAAGAGCATGAAGTACTTCATGTATGATGATTCCTTTATACCCACATCCATCTCCAATCGAGATTGTATTTATTCCACTCAAATATCTTCCAACATATGACCAACAACTTCAAATAAAAAGCATTCAAATATTTATCAGTTTTAGTCTATTTTGCAAAAATTTTCAGTAAAGAAAAATATATTTGGTATGTTTCATACAAATTTTGGCTGATTTCATGTTAAAGGATATTAAACATTCCTTTTAATTCAAGTTTTTACATAATTAATATAATCATTTACCCTTGGTCTTTGATAAAATTGAGGTAATTTGTCTCGTTTCGGCGGCTCACGAAAGTGAGGCAGCTGCTTTTCTGTATGTCATCCAGAGCTAATTGAATAAGACCTGCAATATCGCCTTGAAAACGAGATTGAAATATCAAATGAGACTCGTAATAATTATTTGACTTAAATGTACAGGATCATTTCGCTGACAATTGATTTTGCATTTCTAAGCTCAATTTAAGCACCAGAATAAAATCAAAGAAGGTCGATGAAAACAATTGAGGCAGTGAATACCATTCTTAAACCATCCCCAATAACTCTTGTTCTTTTAAAATGTATCGCTAATCGGCTGAGAAAACTTCAAACCTTAAACCAATACAAAGTTGTTTCAGGATAGTTTTCAAAGCACATTGAACATTTTTTTATAAATACACCATTTTATGTTGTTTTATTTCAAAAGGGAAATTAAGATTCAATGGAGCTTTCTTATTTTTAACCAGAAGGAATTGTATTTGTAAATCAAAGCATTCAATGCTGGTTTTTAAATGAATTCTTTATTGCAAAATGGCGAAATTAACAAATTCTATAAATGATAAAATCATTTCAACTTACTAAGAGCCGAGTCAATTGTAAATGGCACGACTTTTCCTACCCAAAGTTTTGATTTCTCGTTTATTGCATTTCTTTTTTCATTCAATTCATTATTCAACTCATCTTCACCAGGCGTTTTTTTAATATCTCCTTGATACAACCCCGTGACATCTTTTTCTAAGTAAAAGAAAAATCAAATTGCATCACTAGAATTCCTCTTAAAATATAACACGATTACCTCGAGTATTCCGCTAATTAAATGGCCTCAACTAAAAGAAAATGGTCTTATAACAGAAAGAAAGAAAGATAGAGGATGAATAAACAGACAATTGAATGATTAAAATGAACTGAAATAAAGAGACATTGCCGGAAAGATTAAACAAATAATGGAAAAAAACGAAATTTAAACTGATTTGCATAAAAACAATTAAGAAGTACGATAATGATGTTCATTGGTTAACATTAGTGGCTACGCAGGGGTAACTAGCGTTGACAAGGACTTGTCTGGTTTGACAATTGTTCTTTTATTGACTAAAAATTGCTTGCAATTCTTTCAATTTGCAGAATTTTTGAAATATTTTGATACAAAAATTATATCACTTGGTTTAAGGTCAAAAGTCTAGCAACGATTTTCATTGCTGTAATCTATGAAAATGTATTTATGAATATTAAATAGATGAAAATGAAATAAGCTATTAATACCAAGAATTCATAATGTTTAGATAGAGTACAAGAGATCGGCAAAATTAAAAGGAATTGGCAGAAAAATAAATAGAATATAGAACAAATATATGCCATAATTAACTTATGGAAATCAAATACAAGAAAAATTAGAAATTTTTAATAACATGAATGTTTACATCACTTGCGCAAACTAATAGAATTTCCTTTGTATGTTAAATATAAAAAATAAACATTAAACCAGGTCCAATATCACAGTTTAATGGCATAGTCGAAGTTCAGGTCATATCAATTAAACAAATTGTATATTAAAAAAGGTGAAAAAATGATTAAATTTGAATTTGACGCACTCTTTGAAAACATTTTCTGATTTTTAAATTTTTCAAGATTTTCTTTAGCATTCATTGATACATGCTTTCATTCATTTTTATTCATTCATTTATTAATTCATTCATTCATTCATTAAAAATAAAAAATTACTATTTTATTATTGACCCAATTTTTCATTCATTCATTTATTCATTCATTTACTCCTGTTCAACTCTGCTCCACTTTTTCACAACCATTTACCCATTGATCCTCATATTACAAACATCAATACAAATTTAATACAAACCTTCATTTATTTTTTGAATGTTATCAAACGTGTTTTTGTCATCACCAATTCCAATGTCTTTTTTCACTTCAACTTCTGTTTCATCTTTGATGAGATCAGTTTCTGAGATTTCTACAAATTCAACAGCTTCTTAAAAAAGCAATCATTCTTTATGTCTTAAATTTCATCATAAGTTATTGCAATTTTTTGGGTCTTATATTTCTCAAGCAAGTCTTCTCTTAAAACATAATAAATTCGTTTTTTTATAGTTTGCTATTTTTGCTTATTTACACACATATAAAATCCATCATAGGCTTTCTTAAGCTTTCTCTACTAGTCAGTACGGAATTGCACTTGCTGCCAATATAAAATTGAAAAGTGACCTGGTCCAATGTTTCCACTCAACTAAGGCATGGTGTTTTCGTAAAAGTTCGCCAGTACGCACAATGTAAATATAAAAACAATCGAAAGATATTTAGAGAGAAGTAGAAATATGAAGAGGAACAGCTTACCTTTCACTGGCAAAGAAAAGCCACCGAAAAGAAATGCAGATGCAAGAAAGACGAAAAAATGAATGCAAATTGCTTGCATCTTGCTTATTGTCTTCCTCTCAAAATCTCGCAATTTTTCACTGAACACTGTTTTCAAGGTTGTAGAGCTTTACTGCTACCCAAAGACTGAAAATCTCTGCTTGAGAGAGCTTTTATTTATCGAATACAATAAGAAAAACTCGCGGCTGTGATTGGCTGTGTCCTTAGCAACATGTTTACTGTTTGTGATTGAAATCTCACGCAATTGTTTAATCCGTCATTGTTCAATTGAATGCAAATAGTCGATGGGATCATGTATTTGACATATAAACAAAATAGGTCGGATATGATGTCAATCTCGTCTGAGAGACTGCTTACCAGACTGGACAAAATGCAAGATTCTTACCACTAGGCAAGATCAGCCCTCCCCCCAACATGCAAATAATTAAAGATCCTTTTTGCAGGGGAGAATTGGCGTTTGCAGCATAAACTTTGAATTTGTAATGAGGAGTTTGTAATTTAGGGTAAATAGCGACTTTTGCCAATAAGCCGGGCCGGAGAGAGGCCGACTTGGTCCTGGGGCAATGCCCCGGGTGGGGCCCTACAGCCGTAAACGAAATTGCGCCGCTGCCAATAAGATGTGGCGTCACTATACCAGTACGCTAGAAAACCACAAAGTTCCATTGAAGATGCTGATAAGACAAACAGTTCTTAATAAAAAGGTTTTAGACATTAAACAAGAGATTGGGAATATGAAAGTGACAAAATGTTTGAAAGCATGAATTGTTTCAAGTACGAAATTATTAGGAAAATAGTTACGAAAGACAGGTATGGTCTATTCAGAAAATAACAAACAACTGATGAATTAATCATAAAGAAGAAAGGATCGAAAGTCAAATGTTATGAAATATTCAAAATTAATTAAAACCGCAATAAACATAACCATTGAGTCAATCAATTTTTGATGCATTAGATTAAAAAAAATACCACCAATTTCGTCATTTGTCAATTTAATATTAATAAGCTTTTAAATATCGTAAATTGCCATTTAAGCCTGTCAAGAGCTGCATTGAATAAAGCAAAAAACTTGTGTTTGAAAGCTCAACTCTTTCGTTAATAATTTGCATGAAAAACTTTATAACGAACGCAATGGATCGTGGCAAATAAAGGTTTCTTAGTTTGAAGCAATCTACCATCAGCCTGTTCACTATTTAATCATGTGATCAGCAGGCACTTAAAGACCGAAACAGCGAAAGGAGATCAAATTCACGTGATCATTGTTGGCTCCACTAATGTTTGGCTTCAGTAAGAATTTTAAGCCAAATTAGATAGAAACTATTCTTTAATCATAATTCGGTGCTTTTAAAGTAACACAAAAATGGGTTTAAAGTCTTTAACAGTCTTATAGTGGTCCTTTCGGAATGGGGAAGGAACATTGACTCTTTCTCCTTTGATACAGGAATTTTTTCATGATCTTTAATTGTAGAAATATCACACATTGTTACTTTGATATAATTATTTTTACAATTGTTTGAATAAAGTTACAATGATACCGGTATAAACCAACTTCCAGTTAGATAAATGACAAACTTTGCATTTGGCATCTCACTTTATAGCGCGAAATTTGCGTTATGCATTTGCTGAAAACAACGATATTTTTGTTCAATTTCTGCCTACCATAGAATTTAATTAATGTGTGAAAATATTTGTACAACAATGTGTAACTTTTTAGAATAAACTTGGTTTACATACCTGTTTTTTATTGAAATTTGTTGTAATATCAAATAATAGGATTTGGCATTTGGCATTCACAATTTAATTTCCCATGGTTCAACCCCTTAAGATTTCATTTAATTTTTATTATTTTCAAAGTAATTATTGATATTCATTGAAACTAAAATTGCATAAATCATTCAACTATAAACTAGTATTATTCAATCATGAATTTAGAAGTGTTCTCGAGAAACGATTCAATATTCAGTAAATTAACACAATTTTAGAATAAAAGATTTGGATTGCTTCTTTAATAAACCGGTTGATGGTCAGATAAACACATGTAACAATTACAATGTAATGAATACTGCGGTACTAATAACCATCAATTGGTCAAACGGTTAAATCGGTTCAAATTCGCTGTCATTTTCATGATCATCAAAGTGCTCAACATTTCATTAATATTTTTATACTCATTTTATTAAAATTGTCATGATTTCTTAAATAAATTTTAAAACGATTTCCTTGACTGTGATTTGAACAATTTTCTTGCCTCAATTCCAGTATTTTTCAATGCTTGCCTCGCTTTCGTTTTATTCGATTCATCAATGTTCCCTTTATTCTTCACCACAAACGCAGAATTCGCGGAAAGTGCTGGATTTGGTGAATCCCTGAAATTAACAAGTTCGCAGCTTTTCTCTGCTGTAGAGAATGTTGCTTTCGCGTCATTTTCTGCGTTATTTGCGGATAGAATTCGTCGTATCTTCGTACCAAACAGACCAGCTAAAGACACCAGGCCAATGACATTGCTGAAATTCGCGATAACGAACGTTATTCCGAAAGGGTTGCTACTTTGGGCTTTCACAAGTAGAATTGATGGAATGAAAATGGCCCATATAACACAGCTGATGTACATAGTGACACCAATGTTATATGCTTCGTTGTAATTCTTAGGGAATTTTCGCGATTTGAACGCATAAACTGTACTAGCAGCCAGCATACAAAAGCAAGGGATAAGATTGATGATAATAGTGAAGATATCAGCACCACAAAGATCAGCTACCATTTTGTACTGATGTACAACAATATGTGTGACAACAGGAGGATCACCAACAACCCACATTATAGACAACAACAGTTGAAGAGCCAAAAGACCAAAACATATCAAAATTTGTGACGTTGGACTCACAAGGTATGGCATTGAAACCATGAAGCGAGCTGCCCTGAAGATTCTGTAAATTCTGTTTGTTTTCAGCATGAGAGGAGTGTAGCAAGCAGTTAGACTTAGGCCAAAGATGAAACGTCTCAACCCACATCGAACTACGGTTGGATTTAACAGAAATATGCATGGTGATATGAAACAAAGATACAATCCTGCTAGCATGAAAAAGGACAGTTCACGGCTAGATGATTTGACAATTTTAGAGTTTTTATGTTTGATAAAAAGAAAAAGAACGAATGAATTGAGTGTAAAACCAACCATTGACTCCACCATGACAATAACACTCAAATAGTGTGCGCCCTTGATTTCAAGTTTCTCTAATTTGACACATTTCGTCTGATTTGCATCTGGTAGCTCGTATTTACCACATTTAAAACAAGTATTATTGATGAGAATTTCATTTCCTTGACAAGGATGACACGTAAAACAGCACTCCTTTGCATTGCTTACAACCTTTCGCTCTCCTGTTTTGCATGGCTTTGAGCATATTGATGCAGGGGGTCTATTGCTACCATTGAACCATACAATTTTACTGTCATTGATCTCAATTTTGCGTGTGTTCCCTTTGCCTTTCCACACCCCAACAGTATTGTATGTTTCCCCGTCGAAGTTGATGATTTCAACATCACGATAATAACTGCCTTCTGCATCAAACTCCAATGAAAGATTGTATTTGTCTTTACACACACTGCTTTTTATTATGTTCATTTGTGTCCAATACCTCACAATACCTGTACGGGTGTTAACACAGGCCACCTTATCAGGGCAAAGAAAAAGTGTACAGCGGAGTGCATATACTAACGTATACACAGCATCGATGACAGCCCCTGCGGCGGCGTATTTGCCATAGAAATTGCTCTCTGTAATATTCTCATCTCCTGTACAGTTTTTGACGTCACAATTAAATGTTTGATTCCAGAATTCTTCAAACCATTTATATTTGTTTGTTTTCAGTTTAAGTTTTCTGAAATGATTGAAAAATTCCACGTTATTAATCCCTACATAATTTAACAGGAGAGCTCCTTTTGCAGCCTCTTTTACACCACGTACAGTCTCTTTATCAGCTGTCCAAGCAGAACTCGACAACCATGTGAACCTCGTTTTGGGATGAGTGGCCTTCAGTAAACTATTAGTGTCCTCCGCAGTGGTAAACAATATTACGGTGCGCGCATTGGAATCTTTTTCAAGGTTTTTGATGACGGCCTGGTAGTCGCTTTTTGTCGGTTTCATCGGTAAAACATTACGAGTTGATATGCAAATTCCCTGTTTATTAAGCATTGATATCAAGTGTTCCATCCCTTGTTGACCGTAATTACCGTATGAATTTACAGTTGAAACATAACTCCAATTAAAGTGCTTTATTATATCGATTAAAACTTTTGCTTGTATATCGTCTGATGGAATTGTTCGATAAAAATTACTGTATTTCTCTCTGTCGGCCAATTGTATGCTCGTTGCCGAGTAACTTACGACGCCCGTGTAGAAAATATTTAATGCTACCGAGGAAATTATCGCCTCATCGGAAGTCGCCGGACCGACAATTGCCGTTAATCGTTCTTCCAAAACCGTCTTTCTAATGACCCTTCGTAATCGATATACTGAACTGCAAGTGTCGAAAATATGATAGCCGAGTTTTACACCAAATAATATATCGCTATTATTGTTGATTTTGTTTACGGCATAGCGCATTGCCTCTACTAAATAGATACCAGATTCATCGTCTATTTTACCGCATTCTTCCAAACCTTTGCCTCGCAAATGAACACCAAAATAGCCACCGAGTACAAGTGACAAGTTTGCATTCAGCACATTGTTCTCTGAGATACTTCCATCTAAGAAAAACATGCCACCTTACAAAACTCTATGGGGGAGATGCAGCGCGCTATAATGTGGAGGGCTGAGGGGGTGGAGATAGGAATTGATGCTAATAAGTATCTATTGCAGGGGGCCTTGCATTCCCCAGAATTTGGCAGGATATAAAAGAAAGATGAAGAAATTTTTTTGAATCCAAATTTTGAGGGCCACCTTTAGATGTCCTGCTGCAGGAGGTGTCTATGATGAATTTGCTGACAAATCGCGTACAATCCTTCATTTGCAAGTTTGCAAGATACAATTTGCTAACAAAATACTCCTTCACAGCCGAAATTTTTTGTCTGGGGGTGTCACATCTCTTCTCATCCCACCGTAGCTACGGAACTGCCAAGAATAAATTGATGTAGAACAATTAATGGAATTAAAAAAATTATTTACCTGATTCTTCTGTCAATGACTTTGAAATGGGCATCAGTGCCATCAAAATTACGATTATTCTTATGAACAACGACATTTTTGTCATGATTTCTTTCTGTATTATATCTAAAATCGGAAACACATGTTTGAGGGTCAATGCTAGTAGTTTTTTCAAATTTTCATAATATTTCAAGTAAATGAAGAGAAAACTTCATCTGACATCGGCATTTTCACAGTACGTGCAAAGTTTTTACGTTTTAATGCCCTGAATGAGATCATTCTATTCTATTTTCATGAAAAAAACAGAACAGGCTGTTGTTTATTTTGCAATAACAATGAAACGATTGATGAGCTGTTGCGTTTCAACTCAAATAATGACATAGGCCCTCAAAGCTTGGCCTCATTCGATCAAAATTTTATTGAATATTTCATTTTTTGTACATAACATTGTCTTTATCAGACGGATAATTGCAAAATATTATATTCATATTACATTACATTTTATTCAAAAAGACAAACTTACCATAGTTATAGCAATAAACAAAACCGATGACTGGAATTTCTCTCTTTCTTTGTTTCTGTTTATTTTTGATGGTAAATGTTGTTTGCCGCATACCATTTCCGTATATGCCTGTTTTGTATAATCTTTTAAATGTCATCTCCTTGTCGTATTTTGACATGAGACAAGAACTTCGATCTTGAGTCACGCAAATTGCGTCACTCAAAATTCAATACGAGGCTAATCCGCACCCATAGCACTGATCTCAAAAAAAAGACTGGATCGAGCTTCTATTGTTTGAAAAGTGAAGCCAAGAAATTTCGATGGCGGCCATCTTACTAGGACCCATAAAGCTGCGGTTTTAAGTGTAGAGTCAAAAGCAAGCCACTCAGCATGGATTATCAAATGCCATTTAACAGGTTTTTAGCTTTCGGATCGAATGTTTTTGATATACTTGTACTTTATCGAGTATACTTTTCCACGTGTTCGCTGATGTTCATTGTTTGGGTCCTACCAATATGGCGCCGATCTGGCTTCAAAAAGTTGGATTCGAAAACAATAGGTTGCTCGATCCAGTCTTTTTTTGAGATCAGTGACCCATAGTCACGGAGGCATAATAATCATCATGATTACATCATAAATATTAATAATAATAACCATCATCATCATCATCATGGTCATCATCATCATTTTCATCATATTCATTTTAATCATCATCATCATCATCATCATCATCATCACCATCATCAGCATTATCATCATCATAATCATCATCATCATTATCATCATCATCATCATCATCATCATCACGATCACTATCATCACCATCATCATCATCATCACCATCACCATCATCATCATCATCATTTTTATCATTATTAACATTAGCACGTGGAAGAAGGCAATACAATAACCGTGGGAGGGTTTTTACGATGTGTAAATAACGTCAATGGAAAATGACAGAAAACAGTGATCAAAATTGATGTCGACAGGGTTTGTGATATGCTTGACGTGATTCTGTTTCATTGCCTGAACACTGGTAAAAAGATTTTGCAAAACAGATTCGGCATTTCAGGTGAGTTGTTTTTATCAATTTTGTTTGTTTTGTTGATATAGAATTTGATTATGGTTTTAATTCTCAGAAAGTAGCTCCAAATTCACTGCGCTTTGATACCTACGAAAGTAGCCTGTACATCGCCTTCAAAAATGATGTAGTTGCTTTCCTTTCTCGGGCATTTTCTGTAAAACCTTTTTATTTTATGCAAAGCTATTTTTATTACAGATTTACTCGCTTGCTTCTTGGAGAAATTCTTTTATATTTGCCTTATTGCTTGCCTAAAGAAAATGTAATTCTTGACAGACATTTTGGGCCTAATGCACGCTTAGAATCAAAGAATATTGTTGATATTGCATCATGTGCTAATTTCAATAAACATTTTAAAAAAATAAATGAATAGCATTTTCTCTTATCAAATTGTAAATTGTGTATTCTAGCATTTCGTAGCAACCCATATTTAGTGACTTCAATTTCAGCATACCCGGAAATTCATTAATTCCGGTTGCAGGACATGAATTATGAAATTTTCAAATTATACTTTTTCTATTGCCGCTATTGGGGGTTGGCCAAATGAGGAGGGGTTGACCAAAGTAGGGAGGTGCTGCACAGAAGGGGAGAGTTGGTCATAGGGGTAATGCAGGTCCTTATCTTAGGGGGATATCTTCCATATTTACCTGAACGTGACCCACATTTAAATTGTTGCAACTTCTTAAAAAACGTGCTCGTTTACAACCAATATTTTTTTCATGTTTTGGCTCATCCTCTTCCTTTCATTAATTGTTCCAGGCAGGGAAAAACTGATGAAGTTCTTTTATGATATTGTTGATATCCGTTTCGCTTTGAACAGAGTTGATCCTTTTTCATTGTTCTTTTATAGATGTGATTGTTCGCTATGAAAATGATATCAAATTGCACCCATATTGACTCATCTCGTATTTACTTGCAGGTGAATGTGGAAGATCAACTTACAAAATGACCATCACACACCAAACACTGATGGCAAATCAAAATGTTATACTATTTTGCGCTGCTCTCTGTTTAAACATTGCCTTTTTACATGGATTGACAGAAAGTGGTTCGTTGTTTTTAATTCACTACTTTTATGTTTATTCTATTTATCATCGTTGTTAGAAATCCGTTTATTAGCATCTTCCTAGTTAAGGCTTCAAATGATACAATGTTTCAATCATTGAAAACATGTTTTCCATCTTTTTCCTTTTTTATCAAACATTAATTTTTAATTATGAATGGATTCTATCTCTTGTATTCCGCACGTAAATTGCATTTTGAGTTGTTAGTTATTCTATTAATTCAATCCAGAGTTAGCAAAGCCATCCACTCTGCTCTTTCTACTCAGTAAGTTTCCATGAAACTCCCCCCGCACTCCCGCTTGAAGTTTTTTTATAATTTTGAAACCAATTCGGTAACCCGTACTCTATCTTTTGGTCTTACAAAACTGTTCTAAGAAACATACTAGTGCGGCTGCCATATTGATAATGTAATATTCTTTCCAGGAAATGTCATTTCCGAAAACGCAGGCCAACTTGACTTTCTGATTGGTGGATATTTTGGGGTGCATAGAAGAGGAAGCAGCAAAACAATTTGTGGTGAAATTGACCAAGAATCAGGTGTTTATTTAGTTGAAGCAATGAGGTATGCAATTAAGAAACTAAACAATGATCGTTCGAAACTGTTTAACGTGACTTTGGGTTTTCGAATAGTCGACACGTGCAGTGATATTCCAACTTTAAGAGGTGATATCCCAAGAATGATTTTAACGGGGAACTCTTTAGGTGTCATTGGCCCTGCCACTTCAGATGAAGCAATTTTGGCATCACATGCATTCAGCATTTTTGATCGATATTTGATAAGTTACTCCGCAACAAGCATTGATTTACAGGACCGCGATAAATATTTCAATTTCTTCCGCACCGTTCCCTCTGATGATATTCAATCGCTTGCTATAAGAGACACATTGAAGCATTTTAATTGGACATATATATCCACTGTTAACTCATACGGAGATTACGGTCAACAGGGTATTCAATACCTTGTTCAACTGGCAAAATCCAGCGGAATCTGTATTGCAACTCGTAACGCTTTACCGAAAATACCGAACGCTTCCGACTTTGACCACTTAATAGATAATCTAAGCAAAGATCCAAACGCAAAAACAGTCGTTCTTTTTACTACCGCAGATGACACGCGCAGGATTTTGCGTGCCGCGCGCTCTTCTAAGATCAATTTCACTTGGGTTTCAAGCTCCGCGTGGACCGCAGACCTTGACACGGTGCGGGGAATCGAGCAGGATGCCAAGGGTTCAATTCTGCTGAACTACGCGGGTATAAACAATAAGGACTTTCTCAGTCACTTTCTCAGCTTGAAATATGAAAACAACAAATATACCTGGTTTAAACAATTCTGGGCGAATGCCTTCAACTGTTCTTTTGAAACAGTTTCAAATAAAAGTCGTTGTCATGGAAATGAGAGCCTAGCACACAGCAATTTCTATGGAAAATACGCCGCTGCACAGGCCGTTATCGACGCAGTTAACACATACGCTTACGCATTCCGTTGTACGGTTGCGTATTTATGCAAAATGGATGGAATCAACAAGACAATTTGTGCATACCAGCTTAACATAAAGAAAGGATTTCCTAAGACTGTGTTGAAGTACTTTTTTCAATCAACTCGAAGCATGTGCCATGACATTTTTGGAAGGGTGAATTTCGATGAAAATGGTACACTACACCGTGACATAGAAGTTTTAAATTATGATGGACGAACATATAAAAGTATTGCTATATGGAAATGGAATAAAATGTCAAAAGTCTCAAAAATGGAATTTACAAATAAAACGGTGTCATGGCCTGGAAATTCCAAAACAGTTCCTTTATCAATCTGCTCAAAGCCATGCAAAATAGGAGAGCGAAAGGTTGTAAGCAAAACAAAAGAATGTTGCTTTACATGTCATCCATGTCAAGGAAATGAAATTCTCATCAATAATGTGTGTCATAAATGTGGTAAATACGAGCTACCAGACGCAAATCAGACGAAATGTGTCAAATTAGAGAAACTTGAAATCAAGGGCGCACACTATTTGAGTGTTATTGTTATTGTGGAGTCAATGGTTGGTTTTACACTCAACTCATTCGTTCTTTGTCTTTTTCTCAAACATAAAAACTCTAAAATTGTCAAATCATCTAGCCGTGAACTGTCCTTTTTCATGCTAGCAGGATTGTATCTTTGTTTCATATCACCATGCATATTTCTGTTAAATCCAACCGTAGTTCGATGTGGGTTGAGACGTTTCATATTTGGCCTAAGTCTAACTGCTTGCTACACTCCTCTCATGCTGAAAACAAACAGAATTTACAGAATCTTCAGGGCAGCTCGCTTCATGGTTTCAATGCCATACCTTGTGAGTCCAACGTCACAAATTTTGATATGTTTTGGTCTTTTGGCTCTTCAACTGTTGTTGTCTATAGTGTGGGTTGTTGGTGATCCTCCTGTTGTCACACATATTGTTGTACATCAGTACAAAATGGTAGCTGATCTTTGTGGTGCTGATATCTTCACTATTATCATCAATCTTATCCCTTGCTTTTGTATGCTGGCTGCTAGTACAGTTTATGCGTTCAAATCGCGAAAATTCCCCAAGAATTACAACGAAGCGTATAACATTGGTGTCACTATGTATCTTAGCTGCGTCCTTTGGGCCATTTTCATCCCCATGCTTTTGTTCGTTAAAATTCAAAGTACCAACCCATTCTCGCAGATCTTCGTCATCGCCAATTTCACAAACATCATTGGACTTGTGTCGTTAGCTGGTTTGTTTGGGCCTAAAGCTCGCCGATTGCTTTTCTACGTAAAAGGTGACGTTCAAAGGGAGATGTATTCATCAGGATATAACAAAACAAACAGTGTAAACAACAGCTTGGAGAACAGTATCGATTTGAGCGTTATGATGAAAATGGATGAAGAGAAGAAAGTTTCTCCAGATTTGAAGTTTGTTATGAGAAGTGTTTCAAGACGTAAATCAATTTAGACATTAGATTCGTAGACAGATAACTGCTTGTGTCTTCATTGCGATACTCGCTGCAAAAATGCAAACATTTTTGGCACATGCATATTAAAACGATATTCTTATGGAACTTATGAAAAATTGATAAACCTGTATTTGCAGAGAGAAAAACATTTAATGAAAGATCAATGGCATTAGTAAAGACTTTTATTTTAAAAACGACCAATACTTAAAATGATTCGCTGGGATTATTGGATGCAGGTCAGGGTATAATCATGATGTTCTACTTATTCTGCTGGAGTTTATGTTAGCACTTTAATTAAAAAACCCCATACTGGGCCTGGTCTTAATAAGAAAATGCTATGTTTTAATCATTCAACTAGCATTATACAAAACATAAACACTGGCGCTATAAAAATCCCAGTTTGGATAGCCTCATCCTCATTTTGATTTAAGGAGTACAAAATTACCGAAAGCGAGGCCAGCAGTTGTGCGCTGACATGTTTGCGGCGGCTTAAGATCGCTCTCTTGAGTGATTTATTTAACCGAGATAAATTTAGCAATAGAAACAGTCAGCCCACCTGCAATACCAGCAGCCACATATCAATAGTCTACGATTTAAAAGGCTTACCGAACCACCCAGCAGAGATGCCTATAATAGGATACCTGCGTTGATATTGATGATTAGATTTTTCTAAAAGATTAATAAGATTTAACTTTCAAATAAGAATATGTCACCCACTTTCAATGACATGAGAAGCCTTTAAAGCACCATTTAAATCCTCCGATAATGAAATTGCCTCTAACATTTATTCATTTTTTAAAATTTTTCATTTTCCGCATTAAACATTTCATTTCTTGCTTAATTTTAATTTAGTTCATGTCAGTCAAAAAGTAGTCACCATAGTAATAACATTTTATTCTATGTAACAGCTGATCTTCACAGCTCTGAGCAAAATAGTTTGTTTTGGATGAAACCAGTGGCGGGGCTACGGGGGTGTTTTAGGGAGATAATTAATCCCCTCCAACTTTTCTGAAAATCTGGTAAATAAGATTTGTAAAAAATGTAGGGTAGGGCTAGGCCCTTATTAAGATTTGTTTATGAGTCACAACCTGCCTTCAAAACTGATCGCCAAAACGATTGGACCTTTCTTAAAAAAGCAGTAGGATTGTGTTTAAAGCGCAATCGTCATCCTATTATCCCACTTTCTGGAGGCTGGCGTCAGCGCTGCATGAAACAAACAACATTAATCTTCTAAAAAACTGGTTGAATCGAAGCAGTGAACATGAATCGTGTATTACATTATGCATTGCAGGAGTTTGGGCCTAAGTATTGCAAGCCAGATTTGTGTGTTTTGATCCCAGCTATAGATTCTATCTTTCGTTTAAAATTAGGAGATGTCTGTTTCTTTTATGAACGAAATTAATTGAACTGTAAAGTTATAAATTAATTGAAAAACAACCAACATCCATATCTAGAGAATTACAAAAAAATTTATTAGCATAGTTTTTCACATGTCACTTTGTTACAGATTATATTTCTCAAAAAACTGGTGACATCTTTTTGCTTTTGCATGCTGAATAATTTGAAGCAGTTATGATTTCTTAACACGTTTCAAGCTTGAATTATAGCAGGTGCTATTTCATCACCTTGTTTTGTGTTCTTTCTTTACCATATTTTAATTTGATTAAAATCAACCCAAAACAACGTTTTACTTGAAAGATTTCTTATTCATTTACCTAATTAATAGATAAAATCATAATCGTAAGCCATTTCTGCATAAGATGTTTTTTAAATTAAATTCAAACTATTTCTCTGTGGACATTTTTCTGCCATCATTTGCCCAACAAATGAAATTCTGTTCAAGAACAGAGCACCTGCGTAGAAATGAAATTTTCCGCAGCAAAAAGAACGACGATTTGAGCGTTGCATTGGACTTTTATTTTCATATCATCTTGATCAAACCAGTTTTGGTGGCTCGGGCCTAAAATCAGGGCAACCATGAACATCAAATCGTTTCTATAAAACCAAAGAGATGAAATGATTCAGAATACAATGAAGTGTGTCTCACATTATCAACAGCAGCTTTTTTGTAATTAGAGAAGGAAATTGTGCAATCAATCAGCATGCAATTTGCAAAATTCAAGTTCAAGATGTAAAGTTCTGTATAAATTGCATTTTATGATGAGAAATAAAAAGATCAAAACAGTTCCTTGAACTTGTTTCTCTCACGGCTTTTTTGTATGAATCAGTGTACAGCTGTATTGCCAAATAAACGGGGGTTGTACACATTTCTATTGTTTTTCTAAAAGGTTTAGAACAAAATATGTGCTAGAAAAAGTTAACAAATTGTGCTGATAGGTTTGCCTGCCTCCAATTCTTATATCTGCTTCATTAATCGCTTAAGCAATTAATTCTTTATCTCTAGCTGTTGATGAATGAAAGAATTTAACATAGCAATTTAAAATGGAAGTATCAGGCTCTAAAGAAGAAGATTTCAACATTTCACATTTATGACCAATAATCACATTTGCACAGCTCCTCCAAAACAACCCTTCATTTTGTTTAGGATCTATTTTTCAAATACTACCAACGATCGATATTCATTCAATATTTAACTCACTTCTCCTTCTTTTACTATTTTCCAATGGCCATTCATTTTTCAGTTTAATTATAAAATAAATCATCCGTTAAACCCCCCTGATTACGCCCCATTAATAAATTCATGTTTTCAAGTACAAAATCGTTTTGAAGTCTTCTGTCACTTTTGAAACATTCTCTACAAACTCAGTAATGGTGAGGTTTATTTTCTATTCTTTGTATTATCATTTTTATTGGTTCAGATGTTTCGATTTGTAAGTGTATAGATATGAATATAGATATAAATATATATATAGATACAAATATAAATATGAATATAAATATAAATATAAATATAAATATAAATATAAATATAAATATAAATATAAATATAAATATAAATATGAATATAAATATAAATATAAATATAAATATAAATAAATATAGAGAAAGTTATCTTGAATTATTCAAAGCCATTGTTAAAATTGAATTGTGTGCATCTTGAATTCCTTATCAAATTGAATGCAATTTGAAGTTAGGTCCGTTATTCTGTTTCCACAATTAATTTTCCCAATCAAGATTTGATTTAATTATTTTAGCCACGAATGAAAAAGCAATAACATTTAGTATAATTCAATAACTAAAAACAACAAAATAAAAATGATGCATTTCATTAAATCATATTGTTGAGTTGTACAATTCAATTTTGTTATGCAAATAGCAAATTCAACGCCTTAATCTTCTAAATTGAAATGTATTTTTTGATAAAACGATTTTCATTGCCTTTTTGTTTCAATATGTTTGTTTGAGACATCCAATTTTGTTATTTTAATATTTCAAGATTTGCAAAACCTTTTTTAATGAATTTTATTCTTGACTGTTCTTTAAACTTTGATTATATCTTGTATAAGCCTTCATTATGCTGTTATCAAGAGAGCGAAAAATTGATAAAAATTATGCAAATTTTAATATAATTTTCAAACTGCAACTGCAAAATTTAGTGCCATCATTTTTTTCGATTATATTGCCCTCATTATTCAAAAGCTTTATTCCAGTTGCGTCTCATGCATACAGCACACAAATTAAATGTTTTCTGCAAACTTTTCTAATCATTTTCAGCTCGAAATTTTCTCGCACGTGAAAATGTCGTTGTCTTGTCTAAACAAACTGCCATAATTAGTTTGTGCATATATTACGGTATATTGATTTTTTGCTCTTTTGATTAAGATTAACGCGATTTTTAAGATGAAAACGTCTTCTCGCTGATTATATCTACAACTGCTCTGCATGGTAACATTATTTACTGTACATGAGCAAATACAACCATGCAGGCGTTATGTCCGGTGTTGCTTCTATAAAAACGGCCTACGTCTGTACATAACCTTTTGTAAATGAGTCCTGCAATGAACACTGAGAACAGGTTTGTCTCGTAAAAACAAGCAAGGAATCCTTCCTTACATCATTAAAATAATCATCATATCATACTGCTATCATCAACACGCATTAGTATCTTTAAAAGAAGGTGAGTTTGATTTCAAACTAATAAAATTCTTTTTTTTCCTATTCAAATCACTACTGATGCTTATTTGTATCTTGCTTGATTTTAGCATTCATTCTCGTGTATTCATTTATAAAATGCAATTATAGATTTCAAGAAAATTAAAACGAATTGATCAGATGCCCAAGTAATTAATTTATGACATTTCTGAAGTTTGCATTTTTATCTTTCAGCCAATTAAGATGAAGAACGGTTTATTGGTCTGCATTGTTTTCACATGTTTCCTAGCAACAAAAATCACAGAGACTGATGCATTCATTGGCATCGGAGGACTGCCTTTTCCAGGCCCTACCTCGAAACCAGACCCCGTGAGTTTGTAATCAAAAAATTTCATTATGTTCCCTTTAGCTTTACGTTGTGCAAACGTGCAAATGTTTCTTACCGGATTCAAATCACCCAGATATAAAACAACTACATTTTGGCTACAAAAGAGAAAAGATCCCCCGGAAACATCTTGCTCCACGCTGTAATTAAAGCTATATACATCTATTTATATATATCACAATCTTTATTCAATAACCTTGACCTTTTGACCCGAATTCCTGCATCCGACTATTATTGGTACATTTTCTACGATGGTAGAATTTTGTCAAATGTTGCTTTGATGATTTGCCTCGATGTTAATGGCACATTTGGACGAACTGAAATTGTTAGATTACCTGCGACTTTTGCAAATCATCAAATTTCGTTTCTCATAGCAAAGTTAGACATGCATCAACTCAATGTTGAACTAAATGGGAATGTTTGCTAAGACATGTGTTAAACACCAGCAACATTAAAAAGTATTTAAACTTAAAATTCTAACCTGTTTGCACAATTTAATATGACCTTAGACACTTTTGAATGAGCGATTTGAACGAGCGGGTAATTGGCAAATTCAGTGAAATCATTGTTAAACATGTGAATGTCTCTTATTCATTACTCTTATGATACTAAATGGGTCTGATCTACTACCATATCTTTGCTTTTTTCAAGCATTAAAATAGCATTTAAAAGCTGTAGATTTTTTATTTCCAATAGGGTGTATTTAAAAAGATTAATTACATCATCCTTTAAATACAAAACACACAAAATGTATCTTTGCAAATAATATTTCCTCTTTCTAAAATAATCTTAGTAAATATGATTAATCTAGCTATCAGGTCATCAATATAATTTTAAGATGAATGTATTTCCAAATGCAATTTTTGCTTTGCAAGTAAAACTTGCATATGACCCAAACATCGCGACCCATTTGATAACAAGTAGAATATTTTTCTTTTTGTTGCTCAAATTTTGCTCAAAAAAATTAAATATTTAAGCAGTTTTGAATAATGAGTGTTGGATTGACCCAGAAAATCATCAAAAACAAATATTTTATTTCAATAAAATCGCTTGATCGTATCTCTGTTGTTTGGTTGATGGGTCACTAGGTTGGCAAAGAAGCTCGGGTCATTTACTTACACAACTCAGTTAAATTTGGTTCCTTTTATAAGTTTTCATATTTTCATTGAAGCTGTCTTACCATCGCGGTACCAAAATAGAAATTTACGAATTTGTATTAACATGAATTAATGCTTGTTTTCTCTTCTTTTTAGGCATCTTTGGATAAAGTGTGCCAAATTTTTAATGGAAAATGCCTCCAATTTTGTGCAGCCGTTGATCTCAACTACTGGAATTGTTTTGATTTGCATAAAGCTGCAAAATCTAGGCTGAAGAACGGAAAATGATGATCATTATTATGATTGACAAAATATACGAAACAATAACCAATATAAAGATTCATTTGTCACGTTGATTTAAAATTATTCAATTCTTCAGTATCTCAATTTTATTATTTTGCTTTCCTCTATTATCATCGGTTTAATTTGTTAACTCTAGACTGAGAAATGGAGGAATGTTACTTTAAATGGGAGGATCGTCCCAATGGATACCCCAGGTCAATGGTGTGTGGCATTATCTGGCAAACGGTGCATGTTTTGGGATCTAGCCATGTTTAGATTAATTCCTTTGGGGTCAGTTTTCTAGTTAAGTTTCATTCAATCCGCTTGATATGCTGAGATGTTTCCTTCACTGAGCATCTACAGAATTGTAAAAGCAATAGAATTGAATTGAATTGAATTGAATTGAATTGCAATAGCTAAAATGAAATTCAATTTTTTGAAATGTTTTTCTTTGCTCCTATCTTGTTATAAATCTTAACTGCAACCTTTTATATGAATAATATTTAACACTGTTGTATGTTACCACCCGTTATTGATGATACCTTTTATGATTCACACATTTTAATTTCCTCAATTCCAAAGCTTTTTCGTTAAACGTACAAATTATTCATATTTATTTTCTTTGTTTTCCGCAGTTGCAGGATTTTCTATTTTCTGCACCTGTCTTCGGCATTGATTTTAATTTTAATAGCAAAACGCTTCTCTTCAAGGTAATTGCAATGGCTAGATTTTAAAATTTAGGATTTTAAAACTTGAAAACACGATTATGAATATTCCCTGAATGCGACAATTAATTTTGCAACGTTCATATTTGTGCTTTCTCCTTTAATTCGGTGTGTAAGCCGTGGAACTATTTATTTGGTGTATAACTACTTTATAAGTAAATTGACATGGGTGAATTGCTTGCATAGAAGGGGGGAGGGGAGGAATGACCTCTTCTATTCTCCATGTCACATGCACATGCACTTTTATGCAATCCAACATAAGTGCCTTTCCTGACATGCGCAATTGATATTCTCTAACCAATCAAAAACAGCCATTATTTTTGCATCATGTCGATGATCATGTAATATATTCACCAGTAGACTTTGCCCAAAGATTCTTTATGTGATGACTTTATGAAAACTGAATGCTTAGACCGCGGTGTCATTAAAATTTCAAGCTTATTCAGTTACGCAATATAATCCTAGTTGATTGTGATAACATTGTTGGATGTTTAATATTGCGTTTAGCATAACCGACATCATTCAGTTCAGTAGCCAATGAGAATATTTTACCGTATCCATCTTAAACAATTGTACATCCAATCCCACAATTCATTGCTTGTCAAATTCAATCTGTTTTTCAATTTTTATTTAGATGCGTCAATGTTTGCTGCAAATGTTTTCAAACATGTAGATGATAGCGCCAATGTTGAAACGACAGCGAAAATGAAAATCTTTTTGGTAAGCATAACAGATTTTGATTTTAATTACTTACTCAATCTCTGCATGAAATAACCTTAGTATCCATATAATTTTATTTGCTATGAAAGACCTCTATTTCTATTGATTTCTTTATTAAAATGTTCGCATCTTTGAAACAAAGAAACATCACCACTTTTAAGCATCACGTATCAATTTTCTAATTTGCTTACAACATTCTTAATTTGCACTGTTGATAAATTAACAGATAAAGAAGCTTAGAAGAAATTGAGAATGCTAGAATTTAGCTGTCTCCCATCAAAGGATATTAATAACCATAAGGCATACATGAGAAAAGCTTAACTTGGATAAACAAGAATATGGGGGCTATAGTTGCTGTGACTAAGGAAAAACTGAACCACACAACTCTTTGAGTGATGAAATTTATCCATACAGGTAATCAATACGGCATTGATTGATACTCAGCTATCTTAAATCTTACTTCACCAAGTAAATGATTTACTAACACTTATAGATATATATGAATTAAAAGCTTCAATGTGTACATAACCTTAACATTTGGACGAATCATGTTTATATGTTGACAGCAAGAGCGTACTTTGGATAGGATTTTAGGGGGTTGGTTTGTAATTCCCACTACAAATACACTGCTTTCTTACGGGACAGAACTGCTTGGTACCAAAGTGGTACTTTTCATGCTTTAGCATGGCTAAAATGATGCTAACAACATGAGCAGAAAATACACTTCCTAATCACCTAGGTTATTTCTGCTGAGGAAATGTTCCGTTCCTCCTTCGCAAATCCCCCATTTTCATCATGTGACACCGCATTCATTGCTATCCACCTAGACTCTCGTTGCTACTGGTTGGGTATAAAGTGATTAAAAATTAATTGATTGAACTGCAACTCAATTACTAAGCAGAGCTTTCCTTAAATTAAGAAATGTTGAAACTGATTCAGATCGCAACCAACTAGATATAGTTGAGTTCAATGTAGATTGATGGTGGATGTTGATAGCGCAGCTTGATGGCATTCATCAAATGGTGGAACATTCATCTTCGAATGAAGCTACAGGTTTGCGGATGCATAGGTTGACATTATCATAAAACATTGATTTACCTCCCGGCGCTTATTTCTTCAATCAGTTCCTCTATCGGCGGTTATTTCGAGGATGAAAAAGTGCTACTTGCTGCGAATGTAAAAAATTCATTTCCTAATCAAGCATAAATATACATGGAAATAAAGGTTGTTTTTATAATAGTGAAATAAACAATAGTAAAGATATTTATTATGTTTGCCTACCAGCTAATAAAGTAAAAATGCAAAAAGCTCAAAAAAAACAAATTAACAGTATTTGTTTATCCTTACTGCAAGTTTTATCATAATAATTCATTAACAACAGTCAACAAATACGTCTTTCGAACAATACGTCTTTCGAACAATACGTCCTTCGAACAATACGTCTTTCGAACAATACGTCTTTCGAACAGTTCGTCTTTCAAACAATGCGTCCTTCGAACAATACGTCTTTCGAACAATACGTCTTTCGAACAATACGTCTTTCGAACAATACGTCTTTCGAACAGTTCGTCTTTCAAACAATGCGTCCTTCGAACAATACGTCTTTCGAACAATACGTCTTTCAAACAATGCGTCTTTCGAACAATACGTCTTTCGAACAATACGTCTTTCGAACAGTTCGTCTTTCAAACAATGCGTCCTTCGAACAATACGTCTTTCGAACAATACGTCTTTCAAACAATACGTCTTTCGAACAATGCGTCTTTCAAACAATGCGTCCTTCGAACAATACGTCTTTCGAACAATACGTCTTTCAAACAATACGTCTTTCGAACAATACGTCTTTCAAACAATACGTCTTTCGAACAATACGTCTTTCGAACAATACGTCTTTCGAACAGTTCGTCTTTCGAACAATGCATCTTTCGAACAATACGTCTTTCGAACAGTTCGTCTTTCGAACAATGCATCTTTCGAACAATACGTCTTCTGAACAGTGCATCTTTTGATAATAGAACAAAAGTATTTAATTATAGAAACAATGAGGAATGGGTCGTGTCCCGTCTCCTACGCAGTAAGATTGATAACTGCAAGGGCAATGTTAAAGAAATTATGAGGTATTATGAATTCATGGGCTCCAAAAGATATTTATTGAATTAGATGGAAAGATAATGATTCTATTTCTTTTGTAATAACTGTTCATTTACGCTATTAGTGCAGATAAAAAGTGTATGATTAACAGGATGCGTTTACAATTTTTTTCATGAAATTTTTGATAACTATTTAGAGTTCTTAATAAGCATTTTGCATTTTGGCTCATCTGTTTTGCTAATAATTGTAAGAAATATAATGAAGTACATTATAAATTGCATTAAATTACAGGATAGCTCTAAACTGTTGATAGCAACAGTGAGTTATTTAATAGCAGTAAACATTGATGTCAATTTCTATTTTGTCCTAGTGTCTTTGGGTTGTTTTTGCTATAACTTGTGGAAATGCTGACGTCACAACTTCTACACTAGAGAATCAAATTTCAACTCCAAGTACAGCGACAGGTAACTAAAATTTGTTTACTCAAGCATGTATTTAATGAACTGCATCAAACTCTTTTTTAAAACTTCAGGCAAATATTATAGATTATAACTATATAGCAGATTGATGCTGGCTTGCATTTATTACCAGGGGGGGCATTTGTTTTTTTCGTTGAATAAGGAAAACCATCACCCTGGGAAATCTTGTCATATTTTTCAGCATGTTACTTTATGCAAAACTTATCCAAGTTTGGAGAGAACCTGCAATTTTGTAAATAATTCATTTCAAAGTGTTGTTTAAAGGAGTGGTTGCAGGAAATTTTTTTTCAATAAATATAACAATATTGAACCAGGCGTTGCTTTGAGCATGTGCGGGGATTTTCTCGTCAACAAGAGAAACTCTAGCCAATTTAATCTGCATGTCAAATGATATTTTATTTGTTGATCTAATTATGTCACATAAATTAAACACTCTTTTACCCTGGTGCCTTCAAATTTCCCCCCCCCCCCCGTTTTGATAAATTTGTGCATGTATCATAGATTTTCTTATAATGTGAACCTCATTTGGAATATTCTCGAAGGCTAGACGTATTTTAAATCCTATGTTTGTTGATGTGAAATATGATTTGTTGATGTAATTGATCTACTTGTTTTTAAACTGGTATTCGTGTTTAGTTCCAATTGATGTATGCATACCTGAGACCGATCCATGCTCACCCAATGGAACTTGCGAACATAACACCGGTTCTTACACCTGTCGTTGTCACAAGGGCTTCAGGCTTGAAGGAAATCATTGCATTGGTATGTTCTCAATACATTAACTGTTTCATCGACTACAGAACAGACTGAGGGGCATAATGACATATTTATTTTAAACAGAGCCATTGATTGGAAGGCTGTTGAGGGGGTTTACCCTTCCAACTTTAAGATATCGGGCTTCAATTTAAATTCTTTATACGTGGAAAAGGCTTCAAACCAAAATAGATTCATCTTCTGTCCTCTTTAAATGTACTTACACTAGTTGCTAATGGCAGGTAAAACAGCAGCAGAAAATAGGTCACTTTAAAATTAGTTTTTCTTGACAAGAGACTTTTGCATGATAATGAACAACAACCTTCCAAATCAAGGCATCAAGTGCACCATGTGTTCATGAATCTGTTTCATTTTATATTGATCAGAGATTTGTTCTTGATCTATTTTATTTGATATATATAGTGAATGCTTTCCTCATGCGAATTATCTTCTTCACCTACAACCCTGAGTTAGATTGGTCACCTTCATTACCATATTTTTTCGTTTGTCATGTGAAGCTCGTCTTTATTCCGTTTCACAACTTATGAATCTATCTCAGACGTAGGAACCAGGGGGCACAGGGGGCACGTGCCCCCTCTACTTTTGAAAAATTCGGATAGAGTGCCCCTTTGAAGCTTACAGTCTTGCCCTTTATTGTACCGTCAAGTACTCATTTGTTAAATGAAATGAACAAAAGCCATTACATTAACGAGTCTCTCACTCATTCACCGCCACCCTAGGCTCTTCGAAACAGTCTCTGACACAGAATAGCATTATTACGTGCAGACTCTAGAATCCTGAGAAGCTCTCCTTGCAGTATAATTTTCATAAATCTTACACAGCGGTGATCATTGTAATTGCAATATAAATTATCTTCCTTTTTCTTTTTCCAGACATCGACGAATGCTCACTTGCCAGCCACGGTTGTCCCTCCACGTTCCAATGTAACAATTATCAAGGATTATACAACTGCTCTTGCGAAGGAGCAAACTGCCCAAGTAGACTTCTCTATTGCCAATACTTTTAAATATTAAAAATCTGTAAAAAAAATCAGAAAATCATAGTTTTTTACCGATATTAGCATTTTATTGAAAAAGAGATTGCTTCTGTTTGTTATTCATTAACAACATCAGGAGCAAGAACTTGATGTTTATTAAAAGCAAGTGATTTCATGTTGTTGAGAGACTCCCTCTCTCTTCAAATAATTGCAGCTATAGGCCGGCTTTCCTCTCGAATGAGTTGTTGTTTGTCATATTAACGGCATTTTATTATTCGAGCTGCATCGTCTGAATTCGAAACAAGCAAGTTAAAGAAATATGGCGAATGATTACTCAGCCACCTGCAATTTTAGATGAAATACATATTGACTTGAATTGTAATAACAATGGGTCAATGAATAATTGATGGCAGTGGCGTTGATGAGGTTTTAAATTCCCTATGACAACTCACATCATGAACACATCAGTATGGCTAGAATTGAGATGCGCTTTTCGTTGTTCAAGTCAAGCTTATGGTCTGCGATATTGATAACATCATTCTCACATATTGTGCTTTTTTCAACTGTAGATGGTTACTGGTCACCGTGGACACCTTGGAGCAATTGCAGCAAAGACTGTGACACAGGATTGCAATTTCGGAACCGTACGTGCATGAAACCAAGTGCAACATATACAGGAACGACAAACTGTACAGGCATTAGCAATCAAACTAGAAATTGCAACACTCAGTATTGTAAAGGTAAGCAGCTATTGAAATCTTCTTTCGCTATGAGATAATTTAATAAGAAAAGCGAAGCATTCAGTAAAATTGATAACGATTTGAAAGCAATTCATGTACAAATCATTAAGGTATTATGCTTATACTATCATTTGGCAAGCGAACTATAATGGGTAGATAACATTTTTACCAAGGCAATAAATTTGAAACCAAACAATTTGCCATGGGAAGAAATACTGAGGAAGTTCAGAATGTTCATATAACACCTGAAAGATAATTAAAGTTAGAAAAATGTCAGATGCCATTGCAATCAAATTATCCTTCTTGACATAAAGAATTTCATTATTTTTATAACGTTCCTTTATCAATTTTTAAATAAATATAAACTTTTTATCACATATTATAACCATTCAGACCTAAAATTTCAGCATGAATTTAAAGCCTTTGAAAATTCTGTAGCTCCTCAACATATCAATGATGTAATAATTTGTCAAAAGCCTGAAGGTTATTAATCGCTCTTATGTCAGTTGACTTGATCTCCTAAGTTTAAAACAACCTTTTACAATAGACAATTGTGCTATAACGTTAATATAGGAATAAATAAACGATCAGAAGCAAAAAAGTTACATCGGTTTGGAAGCATTGGTAATATCATTGAAAATCATTAAAAAAGGTTGAATTATCCCATTTTATAAACATCATCATTAAGAAGAAAATTGAAGGTTAGTTGAAATAATGAAAGTTTTTCAAAACATATCTCATCTGCAATTTGCAGCAATTCAAATCGTCACTTTTGAGACTCAAATTTGAAAGATTTTGTTGGTAGAGAATGTTTCATTTACGAAAGTTAACAAAATAATTATAAGTTTAATATATATTGCAGTGTTTCTTGAAATCTTCATTAAGTATTTGGATAATCAGTTAGAGAACTACAATCAATTAGAGAGTTATTTACACATCAAACTAACGATGAGCTTGCCATACAATAATTTTTGATGCTTCAATTTTCGAATTGATCAAAGCAGCGGAAACAGCTTGCAGCACGTTGAAAAAACTTTGAAGTGTTTCAAGCCTAAAAACTTTCTCATCTAAATGATTTAAAATTTTTCTTTCAACCTTGAAATGATACTGTGAAATTGCCGAAAAACTGCACTTTTATTCGCTAAAAATATTTGAGTTGGTTTAAAATCGATGTCGATTGGCCTAAATCGTGAAATTAATTGCATGTTGACAAACTAGCTTAGCTAGAGAGCAAATTTTTGATTGATTTTTCTGCATAAAATTTCGACAAAAGATGATTTTGAAATTGTGTGAAAATAATCAAAATTCTGTCTGCTGTCCATAATTGCAATTAAGGATGATGCAAGTGATCTGAAGTATTCACCGAAGGCAAAGCAATGCATAAACTTGCACGGTTTGCGGCAAGAGTTTTGGGACAGGACAGGACATGACAGGACAGGATAAGATAGGATAGGATTGGATTGGATTGGATTGGATTGGATTGGATTGGATTGGATAGAATATGATAGGATAAGATTGGATGTGTTGAATTCTCCATTTTTGTGCAAAATATATTTGCACTACATCTGTTCAGAATATCTGCAAATTGCACGCAAATGTTTGAATTAAAACTGATTGAGACTTTCAAATGAGATTTATTAACTTAATCGAACCACTGAAAAGCAGAATTTTTTGACGAAAGTAAAACGGGAATACAATGGAATCGGCTTTATATTAACAGCAATGACAATTCAGTTGTGAGTAAGAGTGCTTTTTATCATTCAATTTGTTGAGTTTTGCACAAAGCAGGTACCAGCTTTATTCAATTCCAAAAGTCAAATTAAAGTGCAAATGTAGATGATGATGATGATGATGATGATGATGATGATGATGATGATGATGATGATGATGATGATGATGATGATGATGATGATGATGATGATGATGACGATGATGATGATGATGATGATGATGATGATGATGATGATGATGATGATGATGATGATGATGATGATGATGATGATGATGATGATGTTGATGTTGATGATGATGATGATAACCATGACGATGATGATGATGATGATGATGACGATGATGATGATGATGATGATGATGACGATGATGATAATGATGATGATGATGATGATGATGATGATGATGATGATGATGATGATGATGATGATGATGATGATGATGATGATGATGATGATGATGATGATGATGATGATGATGATGATGATGATGATGATGATGATGATGATGATGATGATGATGATGATGATGATGATGATGATGATGATGATAATCATGATGATGATGATGATGATGATGATGATGATGATGATGATGATGATGATGATGATGATGATGATGATGATGATGATGATGATGATGATGATGATGATGATGATGAAGATGATGATGATTATGACGATGATGAGCTCAGTGCTGTGCACAGTTGCGCCTCAAATTCAATACAAATTTATTATTTTGCACAGAATTCCTACCTGCCATATTTCAACAGAAAGTCGTTTTAATAAGCAATTTTTCACATTTTCAGCTGCTCTTGTCAAACACTTGTCATTTTACTTTCAATTAAAAGACAGTGTTTAAATTCTTGATTCTGGTATTTATCCCCATCATTCAATAGATGTTTGCCATCTTAATAGAAATGTCTTTTCAACAGTTTACTTAAAATGCAATGTTTTATGATTTAACTCTTTCAATTTATAAATTTTTGTTCACTCAAAATATTCTCATCATTTGAGATAACAAGGATTCTTACGAATCTAGAACTTTTAATCACAGTTTCGCCTTTATGTGAAATACTTCAGCGTTACATTCACTCAAATTTTGACTCAGGCGAAATGTGTTGACATCCATTCAAATGTCGTAGAACTCGAAAGCCAAGGACAGTTTGCAAATACCTGATGGAAAAGACGTTTGCAGGCAATTCTCATTGGTCAGTTGAATGGCAGCTGTACGGATAATACTAATAACCTTTTAACGCGTTTCTCTCTGTTACCATGGTAGCAACTATTCAGCCAACCAATAAACGATCAGCATTATCTTTAAAGAGGCCATGAATATGACCAATTAGAGTGCCTTCTTTCAGTTCTGTGACGCTTTCCAATAAACTTTCATCAACCGTTCTTTCTTTCAGTTCTGTGACGCTTTCCAATAAACTTTCATCAACCGTTCTTTCTTTCAGTTCTGTGACGCTTTCCAATAAACTTTCATCAACCGTTCTTTCTTTCAGTTCTGTGACGCTTTCCAATAAACTTTCATCAACCGTTCTTTTTTTCACTGATGATATATTACTTATCAATCTAAAAGAACATCATTAGTTTTTTTTGTCTCTTTAGTTTGAACTTATTGCTGTTATTCTTTTGTTATTTTTCAGAACATTGTTACAGTGCTTATGACGGAAACCAAACGAAATGTTGTTTTTTTCCAAATAGTGTTTTTTCCGACAATGCAGTGCATTTTTATAATGCTTGCTTGGCTTTTGGCAATTGCACCTTTAGATGCCCACTGGATAAAAATGCTACAAAATTTGGAACTTGTTGTAAGTTTGATATTTTTGCTAAAATACTTGTTGAAATATCAATGCATCGACAATTTTTTGCTTTTAACTGCTTATGATTAGAGCTGTATTGTTAAATCCCACATGAGAATATTGAGAATTCATTGATAACTTACTGGGTTACTCAGAATAATTTCAGTTACATAACCTTAACAAACAGTAACTTACGGCTGCGTACCATACCATTTCATTCTGAATATTATGTTACGTAGCATTATGTTACGTCACTTGGCCCGCATTACATTACGTTACAGTAACGCTACGTAACGTATTTCGTCTCCGGTTTAATAGACGTTTGCATTTCTTTTATTAATTCATTCGAAGTTTATCATCAACTGAATTTGTTTATATTTTGTCATTATTTCCTCCTTCGCAGTCGATACAACAGTATTACGGCCTTGGGCTCCATGGTCAAACTGTAGCCATGACTGTTTCACGGGTATTCAGACCCGCACGAGACAAACCATAAAGGTTTCTTATAAAAGGAACGTCACAGAGGTGCTAAACACAACATCGGACTGGAGATATTGCAACACTCATCAATGCTCTGAAAGTATGCCACTTTGGTTGTTCATTGATTCATTCATTATTTTCTTCATTTACTCATTAATTCATTCATTCATTCAATATTTCCCCCAGTTTAAGATAATTCAATGTAATTATATGAATTATAAAGAGAAGAAAACGAATAGATATCTTTTCAAGGCTCATATGACTCGATTCAATAAATTTTAGTGAAATAATTGTCAATTCTTTATTCTTGTAGATGGTACCAAGGCAATGAATAATTCACAGGAATTCATTTGTTACTTCGATAAGAGTAAGCCTGAACCTATATTCCGCGATTGTATTGAAGACGAAACAGGTCAATTTGTATGCCACCTCGATCGATTAAGTTTGTCCAATGGAACTTGCGGTAGGTGGATGCTAATTTTCATATTTTTTAATTTGATTTTTGAATCTACTATTGCACTTTTTGTATCATATGCTTACAGTATGCGCTTGAATGTATTTATTGATGAACAAAATTGATAATTTGGATTATTCAGTAGCATATGATAAATGTTGAATGCAATAAATAGATGCAATCAATAATAAAAAAATATATATAATGGTTACAAAATGAACCAAAACTAAAATAAACAAATTTCAAATGAATTTGTGAATAATCAACTAACTTTTCATTTGCTTTTTTTTTAGTAAAAATTAATGGAAATTATTCAGCTTGGTCAAATTGGTCCCAATGTAATGAAACATGTTTCGGTGGAATGCAATTCAAAACACGTGAATGCAATAATCCAGCCCCAAAATATGGTGGGAAATGTTTTGGAATTAACATAGATTATCGACGTTGCAACATGCCTTCGTGTAAAAGTTCGTATTTCAATTAATCACCTTTACTTTTCTTTTCTGCATTCAAGATTTGGAAAATTGGAAGTTTGTAGAGAAAAGACCTCTGATTTATTATTGGCAGATATTTGCAAAATATTTAAAAATATAAAAATCTCCTTTAATTGATTTGTTTTGCTTTGAAAATTTGTATGAAATTATGTAATGAATTGGACAAATTTGTTTTTTAGATGACTCAAATTGTGTGAGAGCCACTGCTTATGAAACCATTAACGTAAACGGTTCTAAAGAAGAGAGAATGACAACGGAATGTTGTATGTTTGGGATTTCAATGTTCAATGGAGAAGTTCATCATAATTGTACCAAAAACGAAACTTTGGGAAATTACACTTGTCCGGTTGACCGTTTCGGACAACGATTCGGACACTGCCGTACGTATCGAATCAAACATCGCTAAATAGTAGCATCTGTTATTCATATAATTTTAGTCTTTTTATTGATTACTTTCTTTGATAATTTAGATCAAAATTAAACCCAATAAAAAGGCTTCCATGCTTACCATTTGAAGAGTTATTAATCACCAACAGAAAGTAAAGTGAAGCAAAAATTTATTGACAGGGGCGAAACTTCAATAGGAAAGTTGGTCATGCCCAAACACTATTTTGTAAAAAAAATTGGATCAGCCCTTTGTGCCAATATTTTCACATATTAGTTCTAAAAGTTAAAAACCATTTCTTACAAAAACCATTTACAAAGAAACGAACAGTTTCCCAAACAATGATTAGGCTTTTCTATTTGATTATAACGCTCTTCAATATCAAACAGCAATTCAGTAAAATAAATATAACTCTTATTAAGGATTGGTTATCTTCCATTAAGTTACTGTTATCTTTGTCTTTGACATAATTATTTAATTGATTAACTTGATATTTTATTAATTCTCAATTCATTATAATTATGCATTTATTTTGGTAGATCCAATAAATGGCAATTATTCGAAATGGTCAAATTGGACGCCGTGTTCTCATGATTGCTTCACTGGGTATAGAACCCGATTCAGAACATGCACGAATCCAGCCCCATTATACGGTGGAATTTGCATCGGAAATGCTACTGAAATGGAATATTGCAATCAGCAACCGTGTTATGGTAAATTAAATTTTTTGCTGCATTTTTAAGCATCAGTTGAACATTTTCAAAATTGATCATTTTTAGAAGACTATGTTCCTTGTAATGCTTTATCTTATTTTCTTATTTTGTTGCTTATACACCCTTGCACATCTTTTGAAATACGCCATTTGATGCAAGATAATGATACACAATGCTCTGAGCAAATGAATACCATTTTTTGGCATTATTTTTGGTTGTGATTTGCAGGTCAAACTACCACTGTTTGCTTTTCATGCTTCCTTCGTCTAGATAGATTCCACGTGCGTCAAGTTCTGGATTTAATTCAGTCATGAGAATATGCACATGTTGTAGATTATGCAAATTTTCTATTTGCTATCACTTTCCATAAAGCTTGCTTTTATGCACATGATTTATTCAAATTAACAGATTTTTCTAATTGCACAATTGCAACTTACGATGGAAAGAAAAATTGCTGTGCATTCGGGGTTCCCATGTATGGAACTGAGGAATATAAGCATAACTGCACAGATCAAGACGGAAAATGGAGATGTGCACTTGATCGTTTTGGACTAAATATCGGAGTATGCGGTAAGTTTGAGGAAAATTGCAGAGACTCAATGTGTCAAATGAAAGCTATCATAAAATATAAAGCTTAAGAAGCAAAGGGCATTATACTCATAATGTCATAAATGTTTAACATTATATAATATAATAATGAATCATAGCAGAAAGAATTCCAGTTATCTAGGCTTGGAAATTCTTTATAATTAGTAACAATGCAATCTATTGATTCCTTCAAATAGTAGCTTTCCTATTCAACACTTCGAATCAATTAATCTATCAATTGAGCTTCCTAGTCATACTTAACTCTTAAAATATCTATTTATGCAATTTATTTAACTCGGCCTAGATCCAATCGACGGTAACATGACGGAGTGGACAAATTGGAGTGACTGCAAAAAGAGAGCATCATGCTCAGATACTTACCACTCACGAAAAAGAAGTTGTATGCATCCTCTTTATGGAGGAAGACCATGCAATGAATCAAGATATGCAGAAGAACGTTGCAACATGACAAATTGTCCACCAGGTGACATTTAATTTCAATCATTGCTGGTAGCAGTGTTTGAGTATTTCTGCTTTGGCATTAAAACATGTTTCTAAATTCTGTTTACATGAGCTATATATGCTAAGAATGACGAACGCCATCATCTCGCCACCATTTGGATTCTTATCATTGATGACACTTTCAATTTTGCCTTCTATTTCAGAAGATTTAACAAATGAAAAGAAAGAAAGTAGAGTGCAGCAAAGACACAACAGAGAAAGGAAGACAAAATAGTCGTGAATTAATTTAAGAGAGAATGAATCTTTCCAAGCCCGGTGCATTAACTTAAGCCCATTTGCTACTACCATCAAGATCTGCACTAGAGGCCGTTTCACCCAGGCTCGCACTAAAGGCTTTGGTTACGACCTGTGTATTTCATCTAACAAACTAATTACAATATGATTTCATTACAGACGCGTCTTGGACCAACTGGACAAGTTCAAATCAATGCAGTAAAACATGTGGCAATGGGACAATAAAAATGACAAGAACCTGTTTGGATATTAATACAAAACAACAAAGAGACGATAGCGATTGTAGTGGAGAATCTACGAAAATTGAACAATGTATAGTGAGAAAATTTTGCCCAGGTATTTATCATCATAATCATCATAATCATCATAAGCATCATCATCATCATCACCATCATCATCACAATCATCATCATCATCATCATCATCATCATCATCATCATCATCATCATCATCATCATCATCATCATCATCATCATCATCATCATCATCATCATCATCATCATCATCATCATCATCATCATCATCATCATCATCATCATCATCATCATCATCATCATCATCATCATCATCATCATCATCATTTTCATCACCATCATCATCATCATCATCATCATCATCATCATCATCATCATTATCATCATCATCATCATCATCATCATCATCTTCATCATTACATCATCATCATCAACAATTATCATCATCATCTTCATCTTCATCTTCATCATCAACCATCACTATATCATCAATAATCAAAAAATTAATGTTACAAAAATCTTGATTTTATAGGTTATTTGCTTGCAAAAGCCAATCAGAATTGTTCTGTTGCCTGCAGTGAAAAGAATCTTGCTTGTTATTGGCCAAAACGAAGTCAAGATACGAATCTTTTGATGGAATTCGAAAGAAATGGGTTTTCATGTGAGAAACGCACTCCAGAAAGTTCCAAAGATTGGCATCCTGCTTATTTCACTAATGAATCAAAGTGCGTTGGTTACGAGAATGTTGAGAGTTCTTCTTGTAGAAACTCTGAAATGTTAGGCTCGAGTATTCGGAGATTGTGTCACTGTATTTATAAAGGTATGATGTAATGGCATTCTACTTATATTTGACATTTGAAAATCAATTATGAATGGAATTTAAATTCCTTTTATGTTCCCATACCTCAAGCCAGAGAGACAAAGTGATGACTTTCTTTACTTCTTTTTGTCATCTTCCGATCAGTCTCCGGAGAGTGTCGGAAGTTACTTTAACATGCTTAGTTAAGGTTTTCTTTTTCTTTCCCTGTTTATAATTTTTAATAACTTTTCCCTTCCCGTGTTCAATTCTTGCAAAGTCATTGAAAATTAGAATTACCATGGCTTATTTCAAGATTTCTCCAATAATGCTTAAATGTTTGAATATGGTATCAACCGTCACGTTGATTGAACCACTTTTGTTGGAATGTTTCAGACCATAAATCACTCCTTCGGCTTAAAACTGTTACAGCAGACGAATTGTATCAAGGCGAGGCTTTATGTGAAAAAATTGTTTGCTTAACATTCTTAACATGGATGCTCGATTAACAAAATTTATACAACTTTTGCAGAGGATTTGACTTACTCTGAATGGTCAGTATGGAGCCAATGCTCAAGAGTTTGTGGCTCTGCCTACAAAATGAGAACAAGAAATTGTACATCTTCAAACCAATCACAATGCACTGATATTTTGACTCAAAAGTCCCCGTGCAATCTTCCAACATGTCCAGGTTAGTTGAATGACGTTCAGTTTTATTTAATCCTAGCTAATGCTTAGAGTTAGGGAAAACATTACGCTTCTAAGTTTGGTCAAATCAAAATAGGCAGAATTGAGTGGAATGTATGGAAAAAATAGGAAATTTCAGTGGGAGCTTTGGTTAATCTGACTAGATTTATTCCTTGTGTGAACCAATACCATAACTCAGATTAAAAACTAAGTAACGAACTCCACAATAATTTGTTCCTAGATGATCTTGGCTATACTCATTGGACTCAATTTTCTTCTTGTTCGAAGTCTTGCAATGGTGGATTGAAAACACGATCCAGACTTTGCATGGATCCATCTCTTTGCTTTGGACATAGCAATGAATCACAAATGTGCAATGAACATGCATGTAAAGGTGAGACCATTAATCAAAGCAATATATCAATATGTAAAAGTGAGACATGATCATCTCGTACATTCAAGATACAAGCCAGCAGGGTAGATGGTGTGAGCTCCTTAACCCCCCATATATTTTCTCCCATTCCGAACAATTTGCATTTTCCTATCATTTTATACTTTATCACTTCATAGTTTCACCAATGCATTTATCTTTTGGGACTCAATTTTTTGTTTCATAACAAACCAGAAATTTCCTCGAATTTTATGTTCTTGACTTTGCAGATTCGGATAAACCAGGAATAAAAAACCAGAATGCTTCTATTTAAAAATGTTACTTGAAAAATTCAGTAACATTCAATTTCTAAGATAAAAAATTACCAGCAGAATTTTGTCGATATTTAAGAAATTTATGTGAAAAAATTTCAGTTGATGGTGGCTGGACAGATTGGAGTTCTTGGTCAACTTGTAGCAAAAGTTGTGGGTCTGGCATTACCAAGAAAACAAGGTCATGCACAAATCCTGCACCTTCCAATGGCGGAAATGATTGCAACAGAACGGAATTTGGTGAAAATGTTAATATATCTTGCAACACGTTTCATTGCTCAGGTTGGTTTAAGTTCAAAGCATTGTATATCATTACTTCATAAAGTTATATTATTTGCAGTGCATTCTGCGGACCCAGAAAATTATCATTGGTATTAGTTAAAAAGATAGATGCTAGCTTCAATTTCACGAGGGTATGATTTTCAAGATCTTACTCTCGTTCAACTGAACTAACGCCTGCCTCATTTTCATTTCCGCTGTCCAAATTGAAAACAATTTCAAATGTTACATGAAATGTCAAACAAATAAAAAAAAATATTTCATGCCTTACACTTTACTAATAAATTTATTCCAGTTAACAATGCTTTGATATCGTAGCATTTATCCTTGGCAAATGTATAAATTTTACTGAATAATGTCAATATTATCATCAATTTTAGGTTACTACCTATCCCGAAATAATACACAATGCAACCAGACATGTCTCAGTAAAAGTCTCGTTTGCATGCCGCATTTTGATACAAAGAACACAACAGAGATCTTCAAAGATCTTGGTCTTCATTGTTCTGAATCAATGACTTTTGCTTCTTGGAGTAAATCGTACCATCCAAGCTATAAACACGACTCACATGAATGCATGGGTTATAAAAATGTGCAAAACGGAGAAAAACTTTGCGAAAACGTTGCTCAAATTCCAGTGAACGTCTCAAGGTTATGCAACTGTCAAAATACAAGTGAGATTTCTTTATTCATTGTTCAATTTTTAATACTGCAGTGACTATTGCCTGTAATTGCATTGCACGGTTCAATTTTGTTGCAAACTGTTGCATTCCGTTCACTGTTGCATGCATATACACCATGTTACATGCCATACCATGCTGTTGCAGTTTATTGCAGGCTGTTGCAGTTAATTGCAGGCTGTTGCATTGTGTTGCATGCCGTACAACACTCTTGCTAACAGTTCCTTCTCCAAAAAGACTTTATTTTTGCTAAATTCATTTCATTTTCATGACATTTTCAAAGGTGACATTGGTTATGGTGAATGGTCAATGTGGGGTGAATGCTCAAGCACATGTGGAATGGGAAAAAAAACACGTTATCGAACTTGTAAAAAAGAATGTCATGGTACAAATGTTGATGTTGCTCCATGTGAAGATACCCCCTGCCCAAGTATGTTTAACATTTTCACCTCTGCTTTAAGTTTCTCTACATTTTCTTCTACCAAAAAATTATCACTTGCTGCTGCAAAAAGTTAGTTGTTCAGAACATTTGGCTTCCTGAGCGGCTGTGGCGACACGCGCACAATACTCTTCAATATCTTCTTATCATGAAATGTTCTGATTGCCTATAAATCATCAGTCCCAGCGCTTCTTGGATTCATTTCCAAATCATGTTTTCTGCCACCCTTTAGATCTTTTTCAAGTACCATTCATGTCAATTAGTCCACCTCTGTGCATCTGTGTCTCATAATGTTTCCCATGAATTTTAAATTTGTCATGGATCATTTATATCCTGATATCATCTAGCATTAATTTGAGTATTAATGTATAATTTCGATTCCCTAATCGTTTTAATTTCGTTCATTTTTTCAGTTAATGGAGGTTGGAGCAAATTCACTGGATGGTCACCGTGTAGCGTTACCTGCGGAGGAGGGATCAGAAACCGTTTTCGTTACTGCAATAATCCTAAAGCGCAATATAATGGACTTCCTTGCGATGGAAATGATGTCGAAAAGGAAGGATGCAATTTTCAAATATGTCCTAGTAAGTAGTATCTCCCTTATGTCAATTTTTTTTTGTTTAGTTCTTGAGTTTGTATATATTCTATTTATATTTACTAATTATTATCTTTAACGTTCTAATTTTCTACTTCGTATTTTATGGGTGAAGTCTGCTTTTTCTCTTTCAGTTCATGGAATGTGGGGAGGTTGGAGCGAATGGACCTTGTGCAACAAACCATGCAATAATGGAACATCTAAAAGAGTCCGATTTTGCGACAGTCCCAGACCACTTTATGGTGGTAGAGATTGCATTGGTTCGAACAAGAAAGAAAGAGTTTGCAATGGCCATGCTTGTCGCCGTAAGTTTTTTCAGATTTCTTTGAACCGGATTATCAATATCAAGTTTATGAAATCTACTTTCGATGCGACATTTCAATCATTTTCTTCCCTTTTGCGACAATTTTGTTCTCAATTCAAACCTTGATATGCCAGCTTCCATTTTTTTTTGAGCAGTGATATTGACTCTGCAGACAAGCATCTGCTGCCATCGATCTTAACAGCAGAAATATAATATAGAAATTAAGAAATGCGCAGGGCAACTAAATATAAACACAAAAGCCTGAGATAAAGCACTTTCTACTTAGCGTGGCGACAGAAATGCCCGTAAAGGCTTTTGTATTGATCTTTCTAAGTGAAAAGCAACAATTTCCTGTCTTCGCTTCTTGGTTGGCTTGATGAGATTATCTTGGTCTAGCAAACGCAATGCCTTTTCAAGATATTTCATGTTTAAATTTCAAATCTTCTGGCTTTCAGCTGTTAGTATTGGCATTGGAGTTACATTCTACAATGAAACCTTTACAAATAAGCTGAATAACATATCATCCACGGAATTCAAAGATTTTCAACAAAAAGTTAACGAGAATGTAAGTGACGAAATCTCGTTTTGTTTTCATTCTTGTATCCCATTGTAAAATCGAAGACGCTGAACACGATTCTCAGATGTATAATTGTATTACCTCTAATGCCGGAGAAACATGGAAACCAGATTTTATCCTTCATTCCTTCCTTCTTTCCTTCCTTGCTTCTTTCCTCTCTTTCTTCTATCCTTCATTCCTTCCTTCCTTCCTTTCTTCTATCATCCCTTCATTCCTTCCTTCCTTCCTTGCTTCTCTTCTCTCTTTCTTCTATCCTTCTTTCCTTCCTTCCTTCCTTTCTTATATTAGTACAAATGGTAATAGCCAATACGATTTTGAAGCAGTTCAAGAAGATGGTAATGCAAAATTTTAATTTTAGGTGAGAGCACTTTATCCTGCCAACGAAAGTCACGTGCTTACAGTTAAAATTCATTGGTTAAGGTCAGTTCTAAAATACTTTCAAATGCTTTCATTTGATTTTTAGATATTGTTGAAAATAGTTTAAAAGTTGATTATTATAATGGTACGCAAGCCACATGTCAATGATTTATTGGGTGTGAAGTGCTGGGATATATGCTATAATGTCATTTGTTATTCATCTTGAAAATATCCTGTTGTAACGAGATTATTTTCGTATTACGTCACAACAGGAACGGAAGCGTAATTGCAAACTTTTCAGTCAATTACACAGAAATAACACGGTTTGAATTGGTTACTTTGTATACATCTTTGCAAGAAAAGAAAATGCTCAGCTCAATGCCCATTTCAGCATTTACAATCAAAACTGATGAAAGTTAGTATTCACTTCTTTTTTTCATTGATTTATATGATAAACTGAATGATTCATTTATTTATTTATATATCTAATAATTCATTGATTGATTGATTAATTGATTGATTGATTAATTGATTGATTGATTGATTGATTGATTGATTGATTGATTGATTGATTGGTTGATTGATTGATTGATTGATTGATTGATTGATTGATTGATTGATTGATTGATTGATTGATTGATTGATTGATTGATTGATTGATTGATTGATTGATTGATTGATTGATTGATTGATTGATTGATTGATTGATTGATTGATTGATTGATTGATTGATTGATTGATTGATTGATTGATTGATTGCCTCACTGAATGTATTATTTTTTCAGTTCCGTCTGCACCCAGTTCAGTCATATGCAAGGCTTTGAGTGAATCTACCATAAGGGTCATATTATCAAACTTCAGTGAATCGGTAAAACACTTTACAATCACTGGATACAGCATAACATATCGCAAAACGATTGATTCATCAGAGAATGCTTGGAAGTCTCACGTGATCAGTAATGAAACAATGAATGCTACACTTACTCATTTGGAACCATTTACGTTGTACACAATTCGCGCCACCGCAGTTACAATTGATGCTTCGGGAATTCCTAGCGATTTAGTTGATGTCAGCACCTTAGAAGGAGGTAGGTTAGCCCATTTCGAGACTTAAAAATCTTAAACAAAGTCACATCATCAAACAGTTTGTTGACAGTTCAGCTAAGACTTACACATAATGATGGAAATTATTACAACTTTATTTTTCTGCATTATCTCTCACTGTTCCTTTTGCTTTTGTCTCGAATCTTACGCGCCAATCCACTTTTCCACTAGCTCCTACAGCGCCTCCGAGCAATGTAACGTGTTCTGTTACGTCATCAACAACAATTTATTGTTCATGGAATGCAGTGCCTTACAAAGACCAGAATGGACTTATAACAAATTATATAGTGAGATATAGGATATACAGTGACCCAAATAATTTAATTGGAAGCTCAAACTCTTGGCAAAGGACTGAGCTGGCTTCATCAGCAAGGTCTACTACAATTCCATCCTTGCAACCGTACTCACGATACGAGATCAAGATGAGTGCAAAAACAAAAATCGGAGAAGGTCCAGAAAAATGGATGACTTTGAAGACAGATGAAGATGGTTCGTTTTATTTGATTTGATTTGATATTTGCTTTTTACTTTTGAAACGCTATTATTCTTAATTTCGATGCTCCAAAAATTTTAAGCCTGTGTTTATGACAACTATGGAATTTGGTTATATCTGATTTGCCTCCCCACCCCCTCATTTTTGCCTTGATGTACAAAGGTACAATTTAAACTGTTTTATTTAGTTACTGATGTGCAATATGTGGTGAACATTTTAAGTCATAGATCATGTATTAGGATAAATTTTATTAGGATAAGTATTATTAGTATTTTTATGCAATACATTGTTTCTATCAATGTTTGGTGTGCATTTTATTTTTCAGTTCCTTCGTCTCCTCCTTTGAACATAACTGGTTTGAGTTTTATTTCAAACAAATATATTGATTTCTCATGGAAAGATATCCCTGAGAACAATTGGAATGGACAACCTGTGTCATTGAAGCTTACCTATTCAATAAGTCGTAAAGGTTCCCAAAATGTCATCAGCGGTAAGGAGACAACTGTCATTCTAAGCAGCGATCGTCGAATGTACAGAGTGTCAGGACTAGGCGCCAATTGGCAGATAACGATGAGGATACGAGGTGTGACGTCAGCTGGAGAAGGCAAAATCAGTGAGCCTGTAATTGCAGGTATACCTCTAGTTTATATTGATAACAATTATCTAAGCCTCTCAATCAATCAATCAATCAATCAATCAATCAATCAATCAATCAATCAATCAACTACAAACAATCATAAAGATAAACAGTAAATTAGTTAAATTGTCAAACAACAACTTAATCAACTTATCAATCGACGAATCATTCCAGCCAATCAATCAATCAATCAACTGATTAATCAATAAGACAATCAACCAGGTACCTATCATCGATTCATTGATTTTTATTCTGAAATTCATCAGCCTTCCATTTTAAGTTTAACTTTATCAGATTATGGGGGGGGGGGGGCTCATATGAAAGCTTGAGAAATGAAATTATGAGACATTTGAAGATGTTTCTTAAAGCCTAATGCTCATAAGGAGATTTAAAAAATGATTCGTTTTGATGCAATAAGTTTATTTTTAGATCATTGAATTACTGTTTATGTTTTCAGAAACGTGCCTATGTGGCAAAAGTCTATATGCCTCGTGGTACAATAGCAATCCGTACGTTTTTGAAGAGAATAATGTCGTAACAGGAATTTTCCCAGCATTTTATGCATCAATGATATCGTCAATTTGTGGCACGTGCCAAGCCTATGATAAAACAACAGTGTATTTTGATCGAACGAAAACTGGTCGAACTGCAAAGAAAAGTTCAGAAAGCACCTTAAAAAATAGTGTATGTAATTTTATTCATTTCATTAACTCTTCCGTGTCCAGGTAGTTTTTCTCATTTTCTTTTCTATATTTTCTATTTTTTAATTGCCTGTTCCATTCATTATTTCGCTTTCTTTATGTTTCTTTTTATCATTTACATTCGAATCACTAGTTTTCTTCATTTGCACTTTGTTTCTCCTCCAATCTAGATTTGTCATTTTTCTCCGTCTTTCCTAAACCAGGTTAGTGACGATATGCATTTCCACGGGCCAGTCAGTGGTCAGAAACACGTGACCGTCTTTGAAGGTAGCTACCAATATGTGAATTTGATTGACACAACAGCTTCCGTGTTTATTGTTGTTGACGAGAGTCAAACGTCAAAAACAGGTGCAATGTTAAAATCGATTGCAAGATGTTGGCCTATACTCGTCGTCTGCATCTTCATGACTCTTTTGGCTGGTATTCTGATCTGGATGTCGGTTAGTTAATTTTGTTTTACTCTTGTAAAAGATATATAAATAATTTCAAAATGAGAGGAACTGTCTAGCAATAGTGTATATCTGTGTGTTGATTCATTATTCACTTCCAAGAACGCTTTTGGTAAACAAACATGGATCACATGAGAAAACCTCGCTATGATTTGACAAAGCTTTGCATTGATCGATATTGGTCGCTTTTAGAATTATTTTTTGTCTTTTTACAGGTTCATTACTTGAACAGTATTACAGTAAAAGACTTCTAGCATAGGACATCTTACTACCATGACTACGCTACCTAAAATTTGATTTGATTTGATTTTCTATTTCAAACAATATTTTCTTGGAATTTTGACCAATCATTCTTTACCTTGACCAAGGCTTAATTTCGCCTGTCAAATAATGCTGCTTGACTTCGAAGATGCTTGAAAACGAAGCCAAGAAATGATTAAAAAGCAAGCATGAACTCAGATCGGCATAATAAATTTGGTTATGAATTATGAAAGTTGAAAGCATCTCGATTGATTTCTGCCTTTTTAATTTAGGATCAATTTACTAACCCAGATGAAATGCCTACTGGTCAGTTTTTTCATGGAGTCATACAAGGGTTCTGGTGGGCATTTGTTTCTATGACAACCGTTGGGTGAGTTCTTATTTGGCATCCATCACGTGATTTAATTTTAATCATTAATAATCAAATTACATTACATAATCAATCAATCATAATCAATCATTTATTGCAGCGATAGTGATTTATTATTGGCTTTATCATCAACCATCACTGCTACCAGCCAGCAGTTACCAATCACCACTAATCATTAATCATTGCCAATCATTTTAATCACCCCTGGCTATGTAGTCTAACATTCTAAGCATCAATCAACCTCAAACATTGCCAAACAATCAACATCAAAGCCAATCGCTTCTCATTACAATGGCATTTGATTGTTGCTGATTACTTCTTTCTACATCATCTCATTATTTCTTTGATGTTTTCTTCAAGTTATGGTGACATCGCACCACGTGGCTCTTTGGCACGAAGCATCGCCATCATGTGGACGGCAGTTGGTTTAGTTGTCAATGGCATTCTCGTCAGTTCTTTATCAACCGCTCTTACCGTTGTAACGGTGGCTGAGCAGACGATGTTGTATGGTGCTAATGTATGCCAATTTATTACATTTCAAATCAATCTAAAATATTCATTTCCGTTAATCAAATGGGTACTTTGCATCTCAATTTGTAACATAACACAATTCGATACGATACGACAAAATAGGGTACGAAATGAAACGGTACGATATGATACCATGTGATACGATACGATGTGATACGATACGATGTGATACGATACGATACGATCCGATACGATACGATCCGATACGATACGATACGATACGATACAATACGATACGATGCGATGCGATGCTATATGTTAGGATGTGTGTGACACAAAACAATAGGATTCGATGGGATATGATACAATACGATACTAATTAATTCACATGAATAAGATATGGGTTCATGCTGGTTTTTATTTATAATTCTTATAGGACTCTTTATTCAATGTATTCAAATCGAATTCCTTCAACCTTCTATTTACATGTTATGATTGTTTCATTTGAATATTTTTATATGAATTTTTACATCTCATTTTCTGTATTCCAATTTCCTTACAGATTTCTGCAGTCTTCAAAAGTCCAGAATATTATCTTGGTTTGAGGAGAAATTCAAAAATGAATTCAACAGGTATTTGTAAACATATTTTTAAACAACTTAGGCCCAGTTCATGTTCAGTATAAGTGTTACAAGTGTGTACTTACTTAACAAACATGATCATGAATACAGTGTAAAACCAGCCGGTTCCAAAGACGACAAAAAATATCAATGCAAAGTCTGTGACAGAATCCTGAGATTAAATTTGATTGGTCAATTTCAGAATCACCATAGGGACCACGCTAGTGGCTTTTTGATTGGTTGCTTGCAGGGTGATTCCCTCTGTCCAACTATTGTTTTTATTTAAAAGGGAACCAATTAAAAGAAACTTTCAAGACTATTGACTTAGATCTTAGAAAATTGGGTGATGTCAACCAGTTCGCTCCAACAGTCTTCTGCCATCTTCCATTTGCCATGGCAACGTATTGTGCCACAACAATGGTAGCTGAAGAACTGTAAGATTCCGGTAACTATGCCGGCAATTGAGATTATAATGAAACATGTTGTGATTGGTCTAAATTAACAAAGGAAGACAATGGTTTGCCAGCGGCTGCAGCAACAACCTGTTTTTATATGAAATGTTTTTGGCTGAAGATGCCGTGAGGGTCGAGAAAAGTTGATATGATACAGCGTTCTTTAGGTCATTACGGTACCGTAACTATGATGACTGCGGCTGCTTGCTGTACTAGGAGAAGTGGCTTCCATATAAGTTGAAACAGCCTTACGACACCTTCTGGCTGTTTGGAAACCAGGATTCAATGCTCTTGTTTGGATAGTAATTTCACATTCACAATCTCACCTTTTTGAATGAAGTTAAAGCCTCCTTTTCAAACCGGTCTCTCATTCTTGACAGGTCAGTTGTTTATGACGTCGAAAGAGGCATTGGATGCATTGGTGAATCGCCGAGTGCAAGGGACATTACTCGACTTCAATGAGGCGGCCAATTTACAAGCGTACATTTCAGCAAATGGCTTGAAAATATCAAAAAAGATTGATTCAATATCTGGATTCGGTTTTGTGTTGTCTGATTCAATGGCAAGCTTCCATACGCAGATACGATCATATGTCACAAACAACTATAATTTGATACAATCATTGGTCAAAAATTTCACTAAAGAAGTTGTCGTGAGTATCTTTTTTATAGCTTATCTCTTATATCAATTAATGTTTCATATCATAACTTCACTATATATAATTAGATATAGTGTTCCATGTACTAACATGCCAAACTATCATAAACTTCCTTCCATCGAATTGACTTGACATACACCCCATTTTCACATGAAAAGCTTTTATCTTAGTCACAATCCTCATTGTTTGTATCTTGCCCTTGAACAGGTTCCCGATGTATCAAAGAAATCTCGTACAGTGAGTGGCCTATTTGATGCAAAATCTACCGAATTCAGCGACCTCCTAATAAACTGCCTCATCATCTTAGCTGTAGCAATTTTGCTCGGCATTGTTTGGAACTACGTGTTTAGAATTTACCTTCTACGAAGGAATAGAGTACGGCCAGAAAAGACAGAAAGTGAAAAATTGCAAGGTAATCATTTTAAAACATTTTTTTTACCGTTCTAACTTCATCGCAGCTGGTGAATCATGAACAGATTGAGTTCCTTATTGAAACATCAATTGTAGAAATTAGGGTCTTGGCTTGCTCGAGAGTCCGGACGCAGCTACTAATAAGTTTTAGTCCAATGGAAGAGGCTAATTCTAGCAAAGCTCTTAAAAGATGGCCGATTTGGGGAATTGTTGGGTGATTTGTGTTTCATTAGCGGACAAAGTATCTTTAAAAGAACCGATGACATGAAGTTGGTAATGAAATGTTTATTGTTACTTTATTGCAGATGAGTACAACGAACACAGCGATGAGCTTATTCGAATTGTAGATGATTTCAGGTCGTGTTTGGATGAAGTCGAACAACTGAGTGACAAACAAGGATTTGATCGATTCCGTTTGCTGCTCAAGCACTTCGAAACCCTGCCCTACGGCTTGCCAATGTGGCTGAGATATGGTACAACAGATAACAGATACATCCTTGCAAAAATCAAGATCGAAGAGGCTTTTCTTGAGAATCTAAATAAGAAGAAGAAGAAAAGAGTAAAAAGGAACGATAGCTTGCGTCTCACAGATGTTTGGTCCTTCGATCCAAAAACGGAGTAAGATGACAGTAAAATAAAAACTTAGGATAGAGATTAGGTACTTTTATTGCTCAGGAATCTGTTATCCTTGATCACTTTGATAGCTAAGAGCTAGTCCATGGAAAAAACCCAGCAGTTTTTGCAAGATGACCTCTCATGGCAAAGAGTTCAAGTGAACTGATAATTTTACGACTTGTTCCTCACCCAGAATATCACTAAATGTGATTTCTTAACCTCTGATGTTCCTTATTGCCACATAATTTGTCATCATAAATCTATCAAATGTCTCTCAACCTTGCCTTCTTCAGCAACTATTGCTATATTTATTTTGATAAGATTCATGTTAAGCAGAGATGCTAACGTATTATGACGGTGATGGGCCTAGCCCCTCAACACCACCTCTTCTATCTCATGACCTCGTTCACCCAAACGTTATATATGCTTAAAAGGGTGCTTCTGGTTGAAGGATGCTTCTGTTGTTGTAAAGAAGAAAATCTGGAATATTTTACCAGATAAAACTGATATAAAAGTAGTTTAATGACCAAAGTTAAGACTACCATCATGTACTGATCCTAGCAAATTAATTGGTCTAAGTTGCAGCACTCATTTGCTTTCATCTTATAGTGTGTCTTTAAAAGTAATCTTCCCTCATAAGTGCAAGGAGATTTACTTTGCATGTGAAATTGCAAATTTAGAAAGGTTCACTTTTCATCCATAAGCAAAAAGCCCTAGGGTTGACTGGGTCATGAAAACATAAAGAGATTAATTTTTAATTTATTTTAAATGTAAATAATTGATGCACTGGATGTATGATATCACGATAATCTCTTATTTGATTGATGTTGCTTATTTCTCCAATCTGCGAGTTCTGTATTAGTATGGATGGCGATAAGAATGCTTGCAATTAAATGAATGGGCGTGTCTTGAAAACGAAGAAGACAAAAATTATGACCGCTATTCACCTTAATAAAATACAAAGTCATCTGAGGTCATAAAAATAGGAAAAAGCCAAGAATAGTGATTTTATGGATTGACAATCATTGATGGTGTTTATAATCATCATCAAAATCGTCATCAACATTTATTTGTCAAAACCAAATATCTAATTTTTTATTCATGAGAGGGATAACGTAGACGATACTAATTTGAAAATTAAATAAAATCGGAGGCAAAGAACAAAGAAAAAACATTTTGGCACAAACTTCTAATATATATAATATAATATATAGTGAACAGTATATAACTAAAACGTCTCCATTAAGAAGTAAGAAAAAACGAGGAATAATAGCATTATCATCGGGTCTTGAGCAATGGACTGTTGATGTAAATCCCTGTACCATTCAGGGGTATCAGTTTAGGGGGCCTCTAAAGTAAACTGCTTCTTCTTCCCTAAATTATTCAAATACTGCCTTTTATACATGGAATGAAAATGCATAGGACAACTAATCGTTATAATGCATGCGACCGTGTGAAAGTTGAAAATGCTTTAGATTTGATGTGGAATCTTTGGAAAATCGATCAAATGTACACTAGTCTTGAGATAACATTTTAAAATGCCTTTTTTGGATAAAAGAAAATACTGCAGGAACGCGAAAGTGATAGCTGATGATTTCATTGAATTGCGTGGGCGCACTTGAAAAATCTCACTTTGCTACTGGTAAATTTATTTATTCTTGGGCAATATTCACAGTGTGAAGTGTAAGAAAAGCCTGCAGTTGTTTAATTTGGTGAGTTACTTACCTTTTCGAACTTGAATATTTTTTTAAAGTAAGTTCAAAACCGAAACGATAGTCACATAGTCATTCATAAGAACTGCGGGGCATCACTGTATCGAACTGCATTGTGGGATACAGTCGGGGTGTGTTCCTGTTGAATTTCCGCCATGCAAGAGCCGGGTGAAGTTTAAAAAGGCAAACATTTCTCGTTATTTTGGCAACATTTCCATCATCATTAAACGTAATAAATTGTGCCAAGGATTGCCTTCAAAGACGTCACTCCCATTTGGACTGAAGAATAACGCGAATCGCGACTAAAGATTGAAACTGGCTGTGCACTTGAAAGTGGAGTAGAATAACTACCGGAGGCCTAGGCCCAAACTGGATGGACTATTGATAAGGAAGGGTAAGGAAGAGATTTAAATTTGTGAAGATTAACAAATATTGCTATTGCATTCCACTCAGGGAACAAGGAAGCCAATATTTAAATGAGCTAACCGACCGATTAAAGGCATATATCAAATATGATTAGCATGATGCTAGCTGTTACAATAGCGTTTTATGCTGTTTCGGAAGTGTACCTATTTATGCCCATTTATTGCGACCATTTTATTGAAATTTAACCACTTTCCTACTTGATCTATTATTGATTATCTGAGACGGAAGATTTTGCTGTTAGCCTATGTATACCACAATTTTACCTTCTTTTTCAAAAGAGGAAGTACGCCAATGTCAACGAAAAGAAAAGAGGAGTTTGCCTTCAGATAGTGTATAGCATCAAATTATTAAGAAGTTGGAAGTAGTGTACATATCTTAATTTATTTGTTTTTTATATCACGTAGCTTTGTTTTAAATATACATATTAATCTATGGAGATGAAATCAGCCACAGTGTACTATGGGATTATCTATATTTTTAGCAATGCAAAAGAAAGAAAATACCTGGCATTACTGATTATTATATTGTGTAAAACTCTGCACTCGTACACAAATAGTTTAAGTTACACTAATAGCATGCACATATTGTTTCCAAAAATCTTCCCTTCACACTTTGCAAAGTTAGCAGCCTGGTTGTCCACAATCTTCATGCGAAGGTGTCAATGTTTTGAAATAGAATGTTGCTATATATGCAAGAGATATACGCTGAATTTTTACTGTAACCATAATAAATACTCTAAAAAGGTTCCATTTGATTTCCATATTGTTAATATTTTAAAATATATGGGAAGATTTAGATGGAATAAATTTATATTGGATAAATTAAGAAAAATTGTAAAAATGATAATAATGATGATGGTAATTGATGCTAAAAATAGGATGAACCTGTTTAGAACTGTAAACCATCTGTTATTAATGGACAACCTGTCAACCTGAATATGAACAAAAGTTGACTTGTAAAGATCTGTAATTGTTTCAATTTGTTGTTTGCATAAAATCATTTTGCGCAAGTGTCAATGTATTTAGATGTATTTGCAGTTAAGCTGTGTGATATGATGACCCTTCAGTTAGGAAAGGTTGATTTGGATGAAGTCGTTAAACATCAGTAAAAGTTACATAAATGTGGCAAAATAATCTGAGGATCTTGTCGTGGTTGTTGAGCATCTCCTAAAGTGTGATTTACTTACGAAACAGGCTTGTAGAGATATCAAATGCAGTTTTTTCCTCATTTTCAACTTATTCTGTGCTCTAAGCCACATGCACACATATTGAGCACTGTTCAAAAGACAAATTCAAGCACAACTGTGTAAATTTGTCTCTTTCATTTTTTAGGTAAAATCTGTTGTTGATGGTATGGGTAACCTTCTTAAAGTTCTGACGAGACAATCTGAACCTGGCAATACTGACATTTTCATTGATTTTGAAAGTAAGTGTTTTTTTGCAATGAATTTATCTATCTATTTATCTACAAAATAATGCCAGCTTCAACAAGCTGAAGGTTATTGCATATACAAAGACAAATAAAGGAAAAGAAATGATGTACCCCCTGAGTATTGCTGCAGTCTGACTACATACAGGAAAATCATACAGCAATCAGCATCCATTTTATATATTACCATTTATCATTATGTTTTAATTATTGCCAAAGGAATGTATTTTTTCCCAGTGCTTAAAGGCACATTTACTAAAGGGATGCTGTAACCATGGAGGGGAGAAGAATTTATTAAAATACAGGCATAATTATATGCAGTGTTATCATGGATGTTTGGGAGTTATAAAATTAATTTGCACTGTCATCTGATTCATAGATGCTTCACCAACTGAAAATGAAAAAGAGGTTTATGAGGTTGTAAAAGAGGTTCTGAGCCTTGCACCTGAAATCTTGAGCGAATTAGAGGCCTACAAAGGAGCCAGTGAAGAGATTCGTGAAGCAATTGCAAACCCAAGAAATGAAGAGTTACAAGATTATGCTTGGTCTGCTGTCCTTCCATTAGTTGGAAAGCTAAAACGATTCTATGAATTCTCAATTCAGCTAGGTATATACAAAATTAAAATTGCTGTATTCAAATTACTAAAGACCATTCTGAAGAGTTTTCCTCAATTTCCTTTAGCCAACCTTGAGGGAATGATCAGTTAATTATATACAATTTGTCTTGAGACTTGAGCTTGAACTATTCACTTGTTTTAGCCTCAAATAATGCATTTTGATCAAAATACTTTGATCTTAAATCATGCATGAATTCTAATTTGAATCAAAAGAAGTTAATCATTTCAAATTATATATATATTTTTGATAAGTTTATCATTGGAGTACTAGATTTTCAAAGGTTTTTAAATGCTTTTAAAGCATGTTGGCTATCCAGCTTAGGCAATGTTTTTACTTCTTAAATGTTTTAAAAGCACAAAAGCACATATTAGAAAGTGAATATGAAACATTGTCAATTTATGTCAAATGTTTTTGTCTTTTTTCGTAGAAAATGTCCTTCCTCAGTTGCTTTATTCTTTATGTGGCAGTAAAAATGAACCCATTGTTCAACTAGACAGTCATCAAGCTTTAGCAAAACAATTTGCTGAAATATTACATTACACTTTAAAATTTGATGATTTGAAGGTAAGCATGCAAAGCCCTCAAGGCAAATTTACCTCTGTATTATTCAATTCACCCCTTGATTTCTTTTCAAAATGCCACTTTTACTGCTAAATTCAATCTGACCTGTATTTGAATGTGTTAACTTCATCTTGGTTTGCTCAGCATGTAGAAAGATGAACTTCCACTGTTGTGCACCAAAGGTTTTCTCATTATTCATCCCTCTGAATTTAAACAAGCTCTTGTCAGCCAGCAAGGTACCTTCATTTTGTCATCATGTTTTTATCCCTCTTATCATCATCTTCTTGTCATTTTTAGATGTCAAATCCATCAATACAGAACGATTTTAGTTATTATCGAAGAACTTTGAGTAGGAAGAGAATGGTATGTAATGTCTTTACTCTTTCATTGCATGACTTTTCTTGTGCCAATAATAGTACAAACGAAGTGCCAATAGTTATTTTTGAGATACAAGTCATTCTTAGTTGTTTTGTTTTTCTTGTGTTCAAAAATGCTTCAAATCTCGTCTAAACTCATCCACTGTATAAAAATTGCGCAAAAATGAATTCACCATTCACAATTGTCTCCATATCCATTGCATGTTTATCCTAGTTGTTCCCGCAGTTTTGCCATCTTTTTAAGCTTCTCCACAAGAAGTTTTGCTCATTTGCTGCCATTTTGATTTTGTCTCTCATTCACACACAGGATGGATCAGAGGAAAACTGCCTTCAGGTTTCAACAGAAATGGCGAATCGCATGTCATTATTTTATGCATATCCCACACCATTTTTAAAGACACTTAGTGATGCTACTGGGAAGTTTGTTGCAGATGTAAGAAATTCACATCACTTTTGTTATTGACATCATTATTTGTACAATGAATATCACTAAAAATCAAGTTGTCTTATGATTGCGAGTGCATTTGGTTCTGGGCAACAACCGAAAGCTTAAAAGTTTTGAGGCTCATTTTGATTGGTGTTATGTATGATAATATTGTACGATTTGGTTATATTTTGTAATTTATTTATTTTTATCTATTAATTTAGAATAAGAGTTTACCAATTGAAAACACAACTGATATGCTTGGCACTTTGGCAAAACTTTGTAGGGAAATGATTGAAAATCCGTGAGTATGATTCATAAATCCATTGATAATCATTGATTCGTTGATTCGTTGATTTGTTGATTGGTTGATTCATTGATTCGTTGATTCATGAATTCAATGATTGGCAACGCAAATGTATTGAAAATAAATCAACAATTCTTCCTTTTATGCTTCTTTTATCCTTTTTTAAAACTTTGCAAATTTCCTGCTTTTTTGTTAAAATCTGTTGCATTCAATTGTAGTGCCATAGCTTCCAGATTTCAAAATGAAGAAACTAAATTCTTTTGCTTACGAGTTATGGTGAGTTTTCACTTTCACCTAAGCTTTTCCATTTCCTCTCTACAGCTGCAGTATTATCTTTTGTTATGTTTAACCGTGGAACCGCGATAAGACAGCCACCTATGGGCAACCAAAAATTGGCCATACCAACTTTGCGGCTGTATCAATGAGGAAAGGTCAAATTTTTGAGTTTAAGGGGAAGACATTAATAATAACTTTCTAAGCAACATTTCTCTTTAATGGACCTATGGAATTAAGATAAAATTTTAAAAAGATAAAGACGCTTGGAAAATAGAGGCTGGGGAAGTCACGAATTTGCAGCATGCGCCGAAAAATCAAACAAGATAAGAATGTAGCTGCCGTTTTGAGAAAAAGTTGGCCTTATACCACGGGCACTAGCAAGCTCCATTATAAAACGAATGAGATATTTTGATTTGAATACACTTTTGCTAAATACGAATGGCCATGTTACCGGGCGAATTTTTAAAGAATTCTGCTAAGTGAGATCGCAAAATGTGGCCGTTAGACGTATTTACGAAAGGCAGCGTCAAAAGGGTTTTTATGAGACTATGTACGGCCGTTTTTCCGGGGTGGTTGCATTAACCATGTGGCCGTAATAACGAGGTGGTTGCATTTACGAGGCGGTCGTAAGGTGGGGTTCCACTGCATCTCATATCCTCATTTTCCTATGTTTTTAGGTTGGTGTCATTATCTTGTATGACCATGTTCATCCAGTTGGTGCATTTGCAAAAAATGCCGCCATTGATGTAAGTTGTTATTATTTCTATATAACATGCTTTATTGATTTGGTCTCAATCATAAATTGTTGTTTGCAGGCTTGGCTTACTGTCCAGTTACATAACTATTTTAAATCATTTTATTCGTCGTAGATGAGAGCATCAATAAAGATTTTAAAAGACCAGCAACCATCACACGGTACTGTAGATGGCTTACTAAATGCGTTACGATACACAACGAAACATCTTAACGATGAAACAACTCCAAAAAACGTTAAGATGATGCTAACACAATAGCAACAGCTGTCACCATTGTTTATGTAAAACTGTTTAAGTTAAGCGAAGCTATTCACTGGCAGTCGATCAATCTGTCTGTAGTTTTTTACAAATGCTTTTAATTGATGAAACTTTTACACTCGTGAAAAGATCGTTGGCCTAAATGCTAGTATCGACCAATTTCGGACATGAAAACAATAACTTTTTTAATGAAGACTCAATGCTACCCAGTGCCCGTTGACATAAAAATATACCATGAATCATCATGCTAACTTCTTTTAGGGCATAGTAGACTTGCACACGAAAACCTTAGTGAAAATATGCCTTTACTTCCGACACTTTTAAGTGTATTAGAGATATTTTTTAATTACGTCAGATGATGACCAAAAGGTGAATGGAAATAAGTAACAAGATGGATCAAAAACCACATTTGAAGACCAATAGCAGTCGCGATTGGCCGCTTATTTGACACATCCTCATTTTTTAGAATATCTTCAGTTAATCTCAACCAGCCTTCCTTAATGGCTATAAGGTCAGATACCATCCTTGGTTGATTCGATCTATTTCCTTAATCGCAACACAACGGGAACCAATAGACACACTTTAACTCGTAAATGTGATTATTTCATTTTAACCAAAGTCATTAAAATTTTTTAGTTGATTGTTTATCAGTTAAGCATAGCGTAACCTGCCAGAACTTGCGACAAATGTTCGAACTTTGTCGATATTAATGTCGTAAATCGTAGAAATTGTATCGTTTGATTGGGCCACGATCATCATCATTCCTAACTGTATTATAAGATAAATTTTTTTGATATTTGCTAGACTAGTTTTTTAAGTGATGATAAGACTCGTAATTAATATCTACTGATAAAAAGATTATATCGGTAAGCACAGATCGATTTTTTTCTTTGTCTTTGCTTCACGGCTCTAATCTTGTCCAAATGAAAGAAGATCCGGTCCTCGCTATGGCTCGTTCCTGCAATGAAAGTTGTACGCGACAATCCCTCTGCGTTGGCGGCTGCTTTGACTTATTGGTGAATTTTCAGTTCATTTTTAATATTTTTCCCTTATTTTTCCCCATAAAAGTTGAACTTTATCTCAATTAGTCGTGTGAATTAGCGGTCACCTTATTGGTGATAATAAGTGATTATTTTCTTACTTTGCCCCCCCCCCCACTTAACGAACCTAAGAGGCCTCATTGAAGATCATTCAGGCTTGAAATTTTTAAAAGTTAGGATTTATCCGACCCTCAAACCCTTCAAAACTTTCAAATCTCTTTGCAGATCTAAACCCCCCAGGTAGATTTGCACTTGGATCGGTTGAAACTATAAAAAATGTGCTTTTCTTCATTACATTGAAAATGGACATTATAGGACCTTAATAGCTGTAAGAATGGATCTATAAATTATTTTCTTGTTATGTTTTTAAAGGACGCATATTGATAGCAGTTTCCATAAAAACTGATCTGTACATCCTTTGAAAATATTTTTATCACACATATACATACATACATACATGTTCGATGGCAAGATGACGTCAAATATCTCCTCCGCATCCTTCCTCATCCTCATTGTTAAGAAGAGATGGATTGTGGGTAACCTTTTTGCAGCATGTTGAACTGAGAGGGTTTTCAAATTGGGTGGACAGTGTTTGATAAATATCAATTTTATTATTGCATTATTTGGATTATTAGCAAGATATTTTATAGGAAGTATGGCAGATGAGTTGAATTATGTACAAGAACTAGCTTTAGAAAAAGACAACCTCGATCCATCTTTTGTTCACGCTCAAAGACTTCTTTCTCAAGGTGAGTTTCTTCCATTGTCTAAATTTCAGGCCTAAAAATACAAAAGAGTTAACAATCCGAAGTTGGGATTTTATCTCTTTTAACCTGTTAGTTTCAACCCGATTTGATAAACAGATATATTCATGTCGTTGTATTTATATCGAAGTATCCGTTGATAACTCTTGTTTGCTTGATATTTCCTGTCCCATTTCTGTTATCAAACAAAGAACTTTTGTTTTGATAAAAAGATTGCGAGCAACATTCCGAATTTGAAAGAAAAATTGAACCACCTAAAAGCTTTTGTTATTCTGCATGATATTTGTTCAAATAAACCCATTTTGAGAGTGACCGGTGGTATTTTAATTTTGCGATTCGCCGGCGGCAAGTGATTTGCCTTTAGCGATTGCCACGATGATTTGTTTTGAAAATATTTATCGTGAGCATTTCCAGCTGACTGTCGGAATCGGTTGGAGTGCTTTTCGCTAAAAATTTTATGTGTTGGTGACAATTTTGCCACAAGATTAATGAGTAATCTTCAGAAAAGACCGACTTACATGAACCACTTTTTGAAAGAAGACATCATCTGTAAAAATTTACTCAATTTGAAATCAAAGTTCTTGATTAATTATTTATGAAGTCTTTTGATCTCATTCAAATGATCGAACTGGTCAGTTTTCCATGTTTCCCAATAACTTCGATATCATGTTTATTCATTTTTTTAATTACCCTTAGGGTGGTAAGCATTTAAACCCTAAAATTTAAATATGTTGTTGGAAATTTTCCTAAAATAATCATATTTAGAAACGTAACTCCTAAAGCTAAACTGAATTTTAAAATCGTTTCGCCTAGTATACTTGTAATGTGATTGTAGAATGGAAAGAAAATGAAAGTTGGATTATCCCCTAAGGGTATAAAATCATTTGATGTGACTTTCTCACTAATCAAGTTTCAGTTTAAAATAAAATTGAATAACATGTTACAGAATCTGAAATCATTGCAGTAAAATAACATTAACATTAAAATGAACCTGTTCTTACAAGGGACACCAAGAAGCCTGCACATGCTATTATCAATTCTAGCCATCTGGGACTGCATCAATGATCTGTGGTATAATAACTGGGCAATTGCTTTCCTTGTAATTAATTGTTTCTAAGATGTTTCTATGAGAACCAATATTTTTCATTTCATTTATTAAAGTTTTAAAATCTTTTTACTAGTTAAGTTTAATTATCATATGAATTCTTTACAAGCAAGTCTCTTTTAAACTGGTTTCTTTAAAAATTATGTGTTTATCCCTTCCTATTGAATAAACAAGAAAAAGGTGTTCCATCTTACTTTAACGATTTAGCCCAACCCCTTGCCATTCATGCAAGTCTTCAAAATGGATGTCTGCCCCTATTTGTTGACAGTGTACCACCAGACTAGACTCATGTGATCGAAAAGGCTGAAAGTATTTGAATGACAAAAAGGGCAGAAATTTGATTCACTTTTAGGTGAAACACCATGAATGTCAAAGGGTTTAATTTTACCACAAATATTTAAGCATTGAATATCAAATTGTCAAGGTTAAAGGATTCGGAACCGAACCTTTTTACCCATTTTGATCTATTGTTAGTATTAAATTCAATTCTGGATTATCTATGTGTCTTTTTGAAATCCCCTTATCTACATAATTCCAAGGTTCATGGATCAATTTGTCTTGACAAATATCCTATATTTTTTGTGAAAAAACCTCACACAAAATCTTTGATTGACTGTTCCCTGAACATATAGAAACTCTATTAAGATTAATCTTAGATTTAGCACTAAAATTTAAGATTTCTGCTTTATAGATTTATTAAATTTTGGCTTCAAATATAAGCCAAAAAATTAGCTCCAAAAGTGGCTACATGATGATAATGGAAATTGGTGTAGGGCTGAGCATTTTTAGAAAATAATGATACTTCAATGAGCCAAGAAATTGCGACATGTTTGTAAAGCATTTTTTAACAATGAAAAAAATGCCATTAATATGTGCCATGGCTTATATGAGTTATATTGATCTACTTCAATACAAATTTAATAAATTATGTCTAGTTATACCTTAGACTTAGATGGATAAATATTTTATCCATACTAAGTAAGGTAATTAGGAACAGAATTTACTGATATCCCTCCCAAATTCTTCCTTACATGTCCAAAAATTTGAATATATTCCAAATAAAACCAGATTTCCATGATATCCTTCTCAAAAAGAAGATTATGCTAAGTATACAATCCTCTTTTTGTGTCTGAATAGTTTTATATTTTCTTTCATAAGTTTCTTTTCTTGACACTCCTTTTTCTAATCTAGAAGTAGAATGTTTTTAATTCCCTGCTATGCATCATGCTTAAGTCTTGATTTTATTTCAAGCTATCAATCTGTTCGCCAGATTATGTTATGATGAAATTACAGTGCTGAAATTACAGTCCTTCAGCTAGGTCAATCCACTTTTCCATTGTCACCGGTTTAAACCCCTATCACAGAAAGCCTCTTTGAATTTGAACTAATTCCAAGCAACTTTTAGATCTGAGAAGCAAGTGTGACATGTTCCATTGATATTTCACTTTAGATTCCTGCCTTCCTCAATTAAGGTAGTTATTGTACTCCAAATAAGTATGATCGGATGAAAAGTAACAGAATGAATGTGCATGAATGATACAGTAAATGACTAAGAAAAATCGCCATATTGAATAAACAAGTTAATCAATAAATAAATTCATGAGTAGATGAATAAGGAAATAAAGGAATGCACAAATGACCTATTAACCAATCAAATGAATGAATAAATGAGTAATTGGCCTGAATGAAGAAATGAATCAACAATTGAATAATTGAACAGTAGAATGAATGAATTAGTTTGCAATGAATATAAATTGGATACCTTTGAGATATTAAAAGATTAAAGGAGCTCTTATTTCTTTAGAAATCAAAAGATTAAAGGAGTTGGGAGAACCACTTGTAAAAGTTGAAGAAGGAGTTTTGGATCCAAATGCAAACAACTTTAATGGAAAGCCAAGTTCACCAAGGGTTGCATCAGAACCACCAAATTCATCGCAAGCTGATGAACATGTTAGGCAAAATGAAGCAAGAAAATATAGACGACCAGGAGAATATGTCACAGAAGATGTTATTAAATTGACTGAGAAAGTCATTGTCCCTGTGAAAGAATTTCCTAAGGTAGTAATTTTGTGATTAATCTAAAAAATTCACATCATCTCCCTCAACCGCAAAAAAACCATTGCATGGGCTAACCACTTTGAAGAATCTGACGTCAGTTAGATATTAACAGGTTTTATTCTCCCCAATGTAGTTTAATTTTGTTGGCAAACTTCTTGGTCCAAGGGGAAACACATTAAAACGACTTCAAGCACAGACTGGAACAAAAATGTCAGTTTTGGGAAGAGGATCAATGAGAGACAAAGAAAAGGTAATCCAACATTTTACTGTTTTTTAATCATAGTTATTCTGACATATTCATTGTTGCAAGACAAATTTACTGCTTTCTGTGGAGTAACCTTCATTTTGACATACTCAAAATTGCTTGAAAAGTGATGGAAAGTGTGTGCTTATGGTTTATGATGTCATGCTTAACTGACTCCAGTTTGTCGCCAATATAGCCAATAAAATATCATAAAGCAATGTATTTTAAAAATAAAATTGATCTTGTTTAAGAAATTGTAGTAATTCCTCTAGGAGGATGATCTAAGATCAAGTGGAGATCCAAAATATGCCCATCTGAATGAACCATTGCATGTTTTGATTGAAGTTGAAGGAGTGCAATCGGAAGCCCATCTGAGGTTGGCTGGCGCTTTGTCAGAAATCAAGAAATATATGACTCCTGTAAGTTTATTCTATTTTATTGTAAGTTCTTTTTGTCTATGTTCTTATTGTTTCACTTGCTTGTATGTTATATTCTTTTTTCATCACACTCATTTTGCAAATTTTGAAGGAAAATGATGACATTAGAGTTCAGCAAATGCAAGAGATGGCTTACTTGCAGAGTTTAGAGAACCCTGATGCAGTGCCACCTTTTCCTCCACAAATGGGACCCATTGCAATTACGCAAATACCAGTGACTGTCCAACCAGTTATTCGTGGCAGGGCTAGGCCAGTTTTACGAGGGGCACATGCTGGAATTGCAAGAGGTCTAAGAGGTGCAAGGGGAGGAAAACCAATGGCAGGTTTGTCATTTCTTTTTTCTTATGTTTTAACTTCTTTCCAAATCAATATACTATGATAAAGAATTATGTATTTTATAATTGATAAGATAAATTGATAAGGGCACTTTTTTAATTGAAATATGACATTCAGAAGAGGCCGGCACTTGAGACAATGGCTCAGCTAAAGTTTGTGTCAAGTCAGATCTAACTCATTTTGAAAGCCACTTAAAAGGTTTGTGGTAATGGCACTTTGAACTTTCATAGCATCATACAGCTTTAATGGTTGGATGAAAAATGTTAAGCTTTTCAAGATGGAACTCTGGGCAGAATGAAAGTTAAATAGCTTGTTTTTGCTTTTTGCTTTGTTTTTCAAGCGACTTGATTCAATCATTTGTTGTCATTAAAACAAGTCTAGCCATATTGCACCATGATTTTAATAGACCACAAAGAAGAGGGTAGAGGTTAATTAGAAATGAAGTAAAGTTATTATGGAAGACTGTGTTTTAGAAGTTCAAGGAGTGTGTTAATTACAACAATGAATTGAATAAATTGAATATAAACGATTGTGGTGGGTATTGTTAAATAAAAGGCTGTAAATAATTAATGAAAAGCTAAATAAAGGAAGCAGTTTTTGAGTATGCAGTTGAGTTGTAAGCTTGTTAAGCATTGTGAAAATTTATTTGGTCTTCAATGGAAAGACAGCAAACTAACGCTATGTAGATTTTGTTGTAAGGGAGTGAACTAGACATCATCTTGCATCTTAATTGTAAACCACAAAATTAGATGCATAGACGCTTATTATGCTCATATCAGTGTGGTAAAGACATTTTGATAAATGATAGTTATTCTTTTATTTCAAAATGAATAACATTCAAAATCCAACTTTTTTGTTAATTATAGATAGATGTAGCTTGAAACCACATTTAAAGTTCATAGATTTAAATGTCTGTCAGTTAATTCTAATGTAAAACTCCTGTCATGTTTACCACAGCAACGCCTATGCTTAATGTCACCCTTATTGTGTCTCATCATCTATAATTATGAATCAAAATGGCGGAATATTTTGCCTGCCAAGGATTTAAGATATTGCTTTGTCTTAGTAAATTGCACGTTTTATTAAATTGTGGCAGTTGAGTATAAAAGTCCTGAGTTTTGGTTAACCAACTCCTTTTGCGGAATCTACCATTGCTTTGTGAGCACACCATTATCATGTGATCACACCATTATCATGTGATCAATTAGTTAACTTCAAAAGAGACCACTCTAACTGCCTATAGAATTTTCACGTGATCAGTTCAGCGTCAGCCAATAGATCGTGACCTTGCTTCTGCATCACCTGTTGGTAAAGGCTACACAGATCACGTGCAGAATCTCTCATATCCGCAATTTTCACTGCAAATTTGTGGAGTTATGCTTTTCAGTAATAGCTCATAGATTGAAGTGTTTTCTCATCAGCTGATACCCAATAACTAAAAAACATAAAGAGTGATAATTAACCCCTCACTTTTAACATGTAATCTGTAACCTATGACCTATTGACCATTATTATTAGCTTGAAAATATGATGTAACCCCCATATATAAAATTTGGACCAAGTCCCTACATCCTAATTTTTCTCCTTGACGTCAGTGATTGTTTATTGTTATTAAAACTTTAATTTTGTAACCCTTGCCCTTTTTTCTAACCCTTAACCATGTATTTTACCCTAGCTACTTTTCGTTTGAAATGAGTGACCCCCCGTGTTTCAAATTATCAATCATAATGAAACCGATCTCCAATCTCAGCTGTTCCTCTCTTTCTTAACTAAACAACAACAACCCAATGCTGTTAAAACCACTGTCAGTTAAAGATTCGGTTATTTGAATTTCAACAACGTTATTCGGTTATTTTATTCAACTTAAATCTTGTGAATCCTAACCGGAACATCTGTCTTGTTTAGTTCGTGGCGGAGTCGCTCCACGTGGTGCCAGATATTTGGGAGGTGAGAAAGCGTCTTGTTCTATTGAACCTTAAAAAGTTTTAAAAGATAAACAACCTTTTTACTTATTAATTAAATTTTTAACAGTTTAGTCTTTACTGATTTTCATTTATTTATAAATTTATCATTGAAGTTATGAAAGCTAAGTATTCGATCAAGTTAAATTAATTTTCAAATATTTTTACAATTAACGTTTGATGCTGTTTTCAATTTCGTCAGAGTGTTAAAAAAATTGATGAAAATAAAAATGATTGGTTCAAAATTTGCAAAATTACGAATAACATTTACTTAAAGCAGTAAAAATATTCATCATAGCATTTACTCTTCAGTTCCTAATAAATGGAGGTCTTCATAAGGGGGGGGGGCTCATTTAGTGAAGAAAAAATACTTTTCTAATTGAAAAGAATTCCCAGCCACCTTTGGTTCCTCGAACTTTACTTTCACAAGGGGGGGGGTCAAAATAAGCTCAGGGGCAGGAAAAACATCAAAAATTAAAATGCGTCCCCCGTTTATAAGGAATTTAAGAGTAAATTGCGATTTAATGATTCGCTTTGCTTGCTTTGATGGATTGCATGCTTAAAAATAAGATGTTGTGAGCCACTTTATCATCAATCTTGTGCATAACAGTTTCCTTATAAATTTGTTTTTTTTAATGCATAAAAGCAGAATTTTAGTACGATGGCCATGATCTAAAACGACATGATCAACGGTAAAGGTCTATGCATTAAATGCTTCATTTCCTGGACATTCACCCACTTTCACCTCATTATTGATCATTTATTGATGTTTTATTATGTGTATAAATTTTTAGTAAGAATGCCGGTCCAACCACCGCGAAGTATAGGACGCGCAGTTGTCACTCATGTTCCTGCACCCGCGAGACCCGCAGGCCCCGCACAAGGACACGTAAGTTTATCATCATAATAATTATCATCATCATCATCGTCCATATCATCATCAATATCATCATCAACATCATCATCATCAATCATCATCATCATCATTATCATCATCATCATTATCATCATCATTATCATCATCATCATCATCATCATCATCATCATCATCATCATCATCATCATCATCATCGTCATAATCGTCATCATCATCATCATCATCATCATTATCATCATCATTATCATCATCATCATCATTATCATCATCATCATCATCATCATCATCATCATCATCATCATCATCATCATCATCATCATCAATTCGTATTCTATTCTTAATTTCTTCTCAATCTTATCTCTCATGTTTCTCTTCATTGTCCAATCGCACTATTTGATGGCATAACAACATACGCCATTCAATACCACTGTGGTTAAATTGTGGCCTTAATCTTGACTCATTTTCCATTTCATAAAATCTACCGTGATTATAATTGGCTTAACCTTTTCAGCCTCTGTTTGATTGTGGTCTGTTTCACATTTGATACCTTTCGCTTCAAGGTCATTTCCTTTTATATTTAAAATGCGAAATGTATTTGCAATAATCATTTAGAAATACCCACAAGAATCTTTTAACTATTTCATATAAGGCGAGGCTTTTCCCTTCTGAATGAGGCTCATCGAAGCATGGCAAATATTCCACGTGATTATATTACACATCGTCAACACAAACATCGAGGCTAGCCTCTTGACCAAACCAATATTAAAATTCTTAGTGAGGTGTCTTTCGTAAGAATTATATTATTTCTCAACAGCGTGCTGAACACATTGCAGTTGCGGCACCATCAGAGGTATTTATCAACACAGTGTAATTTTTTTATTTACTAAATTTTGCACTAACATTATCAGGTTCAGTAAGCTCTTTTTTAAAACAGTTTTAGAAACAATGGAATTTTATGCAAATGATAATTTCGCCCAAATAATTTACATAATTTGTTGTGAGTTTGCTCTCTCTCCTTCAGCAGTATGACACTTACGATGCAACTTATGACGCTGCGTATGATGCCGCCTACGCAGCAGACTCAGCGTGAGTAATTCATGTTTTTAACTTGTTTGTATTTATATGGCTAAGCATACTTTGAATGTATTTTTAATGCAGGTTTTGATTGACGAAGTTACATGTAATTATTAAGTAACAAGCTAAGAAAAATCAAAGTGATTTACCCACAAGAATTCTCCTGACTTGCACAGGATAAAAATGCTTGCAATTGTTAAATTTGCCAAACTTTAATTCTTTCTATGTTTCGTTGTTTTCCTAAGTCTTATCGTGATAAAAGTTAAGGTTCTTTGTTTGTGGATATCTTTTTGTTTTAAATTTGCAGCGAAAATGTTTACTACGAATATTCAGGAGCCGAGGCCTACGAATATGGTAAGTTTTATTCAAGTTAAATGTCATTTTTCTCTCTTATTAATCAATGGAGCTATTTTAACTGTTGATAAACGTTTGCATCAATTGATGATTTTTTTCATGCATGGTTTGTGCATTTGTCATCGAATGGAAATTATGACCTTGCGAAGGAGCGGTCATTAGTGTATTGTTACTATAATTGGGTAAGTTGTTGCGAGGCAGCATAGAAACTCTAAACAACATGAACTGATGGATTGGTAATGGTGCAGGGTATCAAATTCCATGCAGGATAGAAAGTTGACAATTTGAAAAGGAAGATCGCTTAGGCCATTTGCATGAAGCGTTAATTTTTTTAGCCGGCGATCTTTTCAATAAAAATTTCAATTTGTTATATTTGAAAATCTAAATCTCAATTTATCATATTTGAAAATCTGCAGTTGCCACAATGATGCTTTGTGTGCAAATATGGTAATAATGGAAATAGAATTATGGTTTTAATTAGTGAATAAAGTTTATATCGAAATACCTTTGCAACAGCCAACATTGTTGGACGACAATTCTTTGATCATCTTTTTTTGTCGGTCATAATTTTTAAAAAAGATTTTACAATCATTTTTGCACATTTTGAGTATTTGACACCAGACATAACTTTGCTAAGTTCGTCAATTAATTTTAATATTTTTCTGTCTTAAAAGAAAAACGATATGAATATTTATTATAAAATTTATTGTTTTGAAATTCAATTTAATCGTGGCTTATGTTTATTTCATTTGTAAATAATTTCATTATGGATTATGTGTAAAGGATTTTAACTTTAAATCAGCATCACTCTAAAAAACCTTTTTGGGACAACATATTTGCGAAAATCATCAAAAAAAATTCAATTAAAATTTCAAATTTTCTACGAATCTAAAAGTACAGTTTAAAAATCGAACCGTCTTGCAATAAGTCTGAATTTTTTCTGAATAACTGGCACCTTTAAAGGTCTCTTCCGTTAATCATCGCCTCATTTCGTTCAAATTGCTGATAAATTCTTGTAAGCTTCGAGAAGTTTTTTAACCAATAAAAACTATGCTTGTTGGGAGCCTTTTATAATCTTAAAGTTTCATAGCTAAATCTGTTCCATTTAACAAGTTAAAATCCTCATCTCATATTCCTTTGATTTTCATATTTTATTTGTAATTTTAAAAGGAACAATCTTGCAAACACCAAAATACCTTACTTATTAAAATATATGCCCCTTTGATCGATTGGCTTAACATTTCTAGGCTTAAAAAATGGTCTTGTGTTACGTTGAGAGTCGTCTCATTTTGGTCTTAATCGTGAGTCTCACAGGACTGGAAATGCTCGCAAGATCTGCTTTGGTGTTTAGTGCTGTCTTCTGCGGGATCTGAATGCGCAGGTTGCATTAAAAGTGATGTAAAAGGAGCAGGTTGCGGAGTACTCGAGTACCAGGTTTTATAAACAGACTAGAAAGTTACGGATATTGTTCAATGCGAGCATTTATTTCGTACTTATAGTTTCAAATGTTTTTCACCCGAAAGAGTGAAAATGAAGAACATGAAGTAATGATTATAAATCTTGCCTTGCATGTCCGAGAATTGTGCAAAATCTTGTGCTTAGAACATACGAGAATCCCTTTGAAGTTTAATTTGATACCCAGACGTGAAGCTCCTTTCGTTGTACTTCCAAAATGTCATACCCATGAGATGTGAGAGTTTCAGTATAGTTCGTTTTGTTACAGTTATCTTTACAGCTTTGACTTTCGTTATAATTTGGTGCATATATTTTGATAAATTCGGTAGACATAGCAGGTTGCTTTTATTTAACAATTTATTTGCCATTATTTCAAATTCAAATAGTATAATATAAATATTTTACTATGATAAATATTTCTAATTTCATTGATATTTTTATCAAAGATCAAACTTAAAACTTTTTCATGTAAAAGGTAAGTATTTTTATTCAACTTAAAGGACTATTACTACCCGGCATGCTTTGCTACCTAGCTTACATTTGAGTATTCGGGCCATTTGAACGTCAATGCGGCCTACGTTCGTTTTTGCAAAGATAAATACTAATCATTGTGGAATGAGGTTGTGAAGCAACATCTCAAGTTATGACCAATTCTAAGCTACCTATAGGCACAATTAGTTGGCGCTGAGGCAATGCAACCGCCGAGGCGCACCGTGCTACAACCGTAACTGTAAACGCAACCCTAGCCGCAACCACAACTGTAACTAAACGCAACCGTAGCCGTAACCGCAACTGCAACTGTAACAATAGACGCAACCGTAGCCGTAACCACAACTGCAACTGTAACTATAAACGCATTCGTAGCCGTAATCGCAACTGTAACTGAAACTGTAACTACAAACGCAAACGTTGCCGTAACCACAACGCAACTGCAACTACAAAGACTGTGAGGCTGCCGGTCAGTAATACGTCCTCGGTTATCAATGATTAATAATCAAATTCATCTAATTTTTTGTTTTCTCCAAATCGTCAGTTCCCACAAGCAGTGCAGGCTATCAAACAACATCAACATATAAAGCACAACCAGTTAGACAAATGAAGAGGGTGGCCAGGGAAGCTACATATCCTTATTGAGTAGTTCTTTTTTAAAATATAGTCTAACTTGACGGAAGTTAACAATGTTAGCCTTAGTACCCGGAGTGTAACATTTGTTCATTAATTTTATCCATGGGTAACTTTGTTGGTAACCTGGGTTTTCCTTTTATGCTTATTCAAAACATTTCTCAAGGGTTATAATAAACCGCCCTTTATTGGTGGAGTCTAGAGTCACTCAAAAAATTCTTCCATCCTTCAATGTTTTAGTTTCGCAGATCAAAAGTTTCCCGCATAAAGAATCAGATTTTTCAGACAATCATTTGATTGATTTTGATTTCGTCCCACCATTTTGTGCGAAAACCGAGCTATAACTTTTGGATGAAAAGAAAGCCTGTGTTACCCAGTGTTATCCAGTGTTACTCAATTGCTTTGAGTTTCGCTCAGTACCAGATGCAGCAAAATTGTACCAATGTTGCTTTGGTTCTGCTAGTTACCCATAAACTATTTCGTGGAAAAAATAACCTGGTTAAAGCATTGCTCTAAGTTTTCCTTTAATCCAGGTATGATTAAAATAATATTCACCTCTCCCATCATAAGTGCCCTCGGATTTCAAACAGCTGTGGATTGAGTTTCATCCCCTTTGCAACATAAACACCACCCTTATTAAGAGGGCATTCCTTTAATTTACTTTTCATATCCTTAACATGTAATATTTTCAGTTAAAACGTGCCTCATAACATTAACACCATTTCAAATAAAGTATGCTTAAACCCTTCTATAGCTCTAAACAAACCATTTTGACATTTGAAGAGCATAATCTTTAAGAGAAATTAAACGTTTTTGATGGTAATTGATAAACGTTTTCTTTAATTCCTAAACACCAGCTACCTCTGATGTGAATTTGAGCAGTTAATTTTGCAAATATGACTTAAAAAATTCAAATTTTAGTGACCTTAACCTCATCTAAACATTGATTTTGCATCTAAGTTGCTGTCAAATAAATTTTCGTCGTTTTAATTTCTGCCTAAATTTGCATTTAACGCTTCATATTTGATCTATTTTTCATGATTTTAATCGTTTTCAATTTGACCCAAAGTATTAAAATAAAATATGTAATACTCTTTGCTTATAAATAATTTAAATTACATTTGTAAGGTAAACGAAACGAAGACTAAGGTCGCATTGAACACCGGATATTAAAGCAAAGAGCAATTTTGGTTTGCGATGCATTTACACACCCTTGTGAATCTGCAGTGGAATTTTTAGTCTTATGTAGATCAAGTTTTAGGTGCCCGTAGTGAATGAAAACATGATGATATTTTATGGCTGTCATCGGTAAATTGTAAATTGGCAACTAAAGAACTGAGAATTATTCTTGGCTTATTTGATAGACTATTGGAAACAATCAGCATATAAAAATATGGTTCTTATCTAAATTACTGATTGTGAGAGAAATGATCTAAATACCTGAAAATTGTGGTGGTATGTTTTAGGATAGGTTGTTGATAAAGCTTTTTTCAAAATGTTAAAATCAAATTGATTGCAACAAGTTACAATATCAATCAAATGGGGTGATTAACAAGTAAAAACAATTAAGATAATCTCAAGAAACTGTTTGATTTGTAGCTAATTGTTAAAAAACATTGCAATTTAACCGTCAAATAATGGATTATAGTTAACTCAAAAGTGAGTTGTGATCATAAAGACGATACTTGAAAACTGTAATTGTTTAAAAACCTATGTATGATGTTCATATTAAACTTTATCATGTATTACATTAGTAAATTATAGAAGAAATAAAGACCTTCAACTTATCTTTTCTATGTCTTAAACTTTTGAACCTGCCTGAGTAAAGAAGGTAAACTTCAAATAAAGTTACATTTCATCGATTCAAAATGACTTTTAAAAGAATAAAGTTCTAAATGTGAATGATTATGTACTTAATTTATTATTAACTATCAAAGTTTGTAATTTCAGTTACTCAGTCAACGGTAAAAGGTAAGTCTAAAAAGTAGTATTTGTTTATGGTATGCTATGGCTCACCTAACACAATTGAAAATAAAATCAATCTCATCTCACCTTTTGACTCACTTAAAACTTCAAACTCACCTTCAAAGTACCTCACTCTTTGCTTTCCTCTCCCCAATCCTCAAATTCGGCTCACTACAAAGTCAGACCACCCTAATCATAGTTCACTGTAGGCCTCGATTAAACACATCTCATAAAAAAGCGTTGCTCTGATTTTCTCAAGTTCAGCTCACCGCTAACTCTGCTCACCTTGAACTCGGCTGATCTTAGACTTACCTGAATTCAAATGCATCTCACCTCATACGTGCATCAATTGTTAGCTCACTTCAACTTGTATGGTAGCTTCCATCAGAGTTATCTCACCTCACCACCTCAGATTAAGCTCACCCTAAAAACAGGTTTTCTGAAGGAAGCAACCCCTGCTTATTGTATCAACTAATCTTCAGTTTCTTTGGCACATCTTTCCTGAAATTTCGTCTAATGAGTGAACTTCGCTGTTTCAAATTTTAATAGATTTGATGATAAATTGAATGATTTATATCCAATCAAATCATGATAACTTGAAAAAGATAAAATTCAAAACCATTTTCATAAATTTACTAAACTCGAATATCATCTTGTACTGGTTTAATTTGATTTTAATTGAAACTGTTAAACAAAAAATCTCTAAAAATAATTTGTTCAAAGAAGCTGCACGATACAGTGTTTTTAGTGATAAACACATTTCTTCTTTTGAACTAAGGATATGAAAAGTAAAAAGCTATTTCCTAACGGCAACATATTAGAGCGTTGAATTTCTCCAACTAGCATTGCATTTTGGCAAGTTCAAAATGTTTACATTACCATCAGGAATTCAATAAAGTTATTTCACCAATTTGTATAGCATATGTTAAACATCTGTATGGCGTTGATCAACCAATAAGTGCACTCCTCAACGTGGAAAGTTTTTTGAAGGGGAACTAGTGCATAAGGTGGATGATGATCATATCCATTACATTATTAATGTTAAAACAGATCTTTTCAGTTTTACATAATAAAATAGTAACCTTTTTGAATTAACCTGGGAAATGAATTTTAATGTTATTCCCGTTAATTCTGTTTTTGTGGACAGTACTTAATTGATAAAGCATAGCAGGATGGTACCCAAAGATTTTTATAGGAAAATGTGAAAAAAAATAAAAGCAAATAAGCAGTTTTTATGCAAAGATTGCTTCGTGTGTTAATATCAGTTGCAATTTGCACGTTTTGTAAACTTTTTCTATTCAAGCGTTTTTGCATGTTTATACATTGAAGGTTGTTGTTCAACTGTATGTTGTTAGTTTTTTGTTCCATTCAATTTTGTACCTTTTTAAACAAATACTTTTCATAAGGGTATATTTGTAGCTCTTCTATATTTTCTTATAATCATTGGAATACGTACATAAATCAGCCTCTTTTTCGTTCTTGTTTCCTGAATTCCTGCTTCCTCTTAGTTATCCTACTATGGATAACTGTAACCTCTTTCTCGTTCTTGCATGGGTTAGCTACAGCGTCGACTCTCTCATACTTGGATGCCCAAACGAGCCAATTATCGTTTATAGACGTTTTCAAAATCATCATTCTCTTTCCTATAAAAACGTCTGAAATGTTAGTACCCAAATAAGATTTAGTTAATTCGGTTCAATTGATTTTGAAGCCGTCTCAGTGACCATCCAGCCTGTGTGTGGTTAAGATATAGCTGCAATGAGGGGTTGGCGTAGTCAAACAATACTACACAGGCTCTATTAAAAAGATTTTTCTGTGGTTGTTTCATTTCCATATCAATCAATATAACACTGACGTAGGCAACAGCGACAAAATTCTGGACAGCCTTAAAGCAAATGGAGAACCAGCAGTTCTTTACAGAGCTTGCATGTGATCACACTATCTGTGGTTTCTACCTAATTATCGTAAAGAAGACTTGTTCATGTGATCAGGTTTATTATTCATGAAAGTTTCATAAGATACGATATAAACAGCCATCCAATCAGTTGCCTTTGACGAGACTTCATGTGATCACATTTTCAAGGCTTGCTTTTTCATGTGATTAGGTTTATTATTCATGAAAGTTTCATAAGATACGATATAAACAGCCATCTAATCAGTTGCCTTTGACGAGACTTCATGTGATCACATATTCAAGGCAGGCATTTTCATGTGTTTATGATCAATCCAAGACGCGTGTACATTCATATAAACTTCAACCAGATAGGCTATAAATAGACAGCCAATAAGATAACCTTGATCACAATTTCAAGGCTGACGTTTACATATTGGCAGTATCACACTTAATAATGCATAGATTAAAACAGAGAGCCAATCAATGCAGGGAGAGTCATTGATCTGTCATTTAGATTAATGAATCCGCTATATTCTTTGACTTTGATATATGACGGGATATTAAGTTAGGTAGAAGCGAGTGAATATTGGGCTATGTTTATCACCGATGAAGAATCTGCAGCCTTTACCTTTTTGCACAAATACCCGAAACCCTATATTCCCTCTGTTCAGGCTAACTATAAATGCCTAGTCAACTCGTGCCAGTTTCACTTGGAACGCAGACCATCTTTATCTGCCCACGCAGGGGGACAGACACAGCCAAAAATCACTGCGCAAGCGGGCTGGAATGGTGAGTCCCGCATTTAGGAATATGGGTTATCAGAGTAATATGGCCCCATCGCTAGCGGATAGCCAGAGTTGCTCAACACTGTCTTCTAGTCAGCATTCATAGAAATGCGAAAGAGGTAGGGATGCCTGCTGTACTCCATGGAAAGGGAGGTAGGACAGTGAAAATAAAGGGCAATACAATGGCAAAATACAAGAAAAAGGCTTGTTTTGGTGGCAGGTGGGGCAGTTGCTTGGGCAGCCCCCTGCTTTAGGCCTCCGGTGAAAGGTATCAATCAGCAATTTCATCAAGTTTTGCATTCCCGTTGTGCATAGTCAAGAAACACGTTCAACGTGTGCTTTCCTGTTTGGACGCGCTTTACTATTTTGTTTGAATAAATTTGAATTCTTTATTTGTTCAATTCTGACTTTGTTATCGCCTTGTTGCATTTGTTTTCACCCATAATCAAATGCGTGTAATTTCCTTTTCCTGTTAACTGGTACCGTGCTCAAATCGAAACATTCGTCAGCTCCTTCACTTTAGGTTTTTGCTTTGTTATGACTGTATCTTATTTTTAATTTTGTAGGACTTTTAAACGTTTCTGACATCTACGAGCTTCCAGCTGAGAATCTGTAACGATGCTAAAATTTCAGGTATTGTCAGTTTAAACAAATTCTGTTTCAAATTAACTTTAACTCATATTTTTACTAGATACTCGTTATATTTAATGATCGTTTTCTTAAGAGTGCAGCAAAAAACATGTAAGGAGTAAATTAAGAAGCAAATAGCAGACTGCCCGCCGGATTCTCGAGGAATACTTGCGACGGTTTTGACAAATAACGTAGAAATGCTGGCAATACGAAGCAGATATGACCAGAAAATATAAATATATAAAGACGAAAGATGAAGATGAATGCGAAAGTCGAAGCGTTTAAAAGTTGTTTTTCTGAATGTCTATTTAATGTTTAAAAATTTCTATGTGGTAGAGCTTGTGAATACTTTATTTATATATATATATTTATTTATATATCACGCTGCTAATAAATCGCACGGCATACAAGGCTTCTTCAGAAAGAACATATTGTTTTCGTTATAGGTGGTATTGATCACTCTTTTTGTAATCACTACGCAAGCAAAACTGCCCAGCTCAAGTCAAAAAAGACAATCCTTGTCTCATGATGAACACAACCAATTAATTTCGAGAAATGCTGTGCCACAGAGTAAAAGCGATGTTTATGATGAATTTAATGAAAGGAACAGTGGACCACCTCTTGATATGAGCAACAAACTTAAACAAGTGCAGAATAAACAAAAACGGCCAAGTAGCCAACCGAATTCTGTTAAACACAGAAAAGGCAGATTGGTCAACAGATCACATCAGATTCTCAAAGTTGCTGATTTTGGTGTTACAAGTACAGTTGAAAGTGAAGACAATGGAAGTAAGTAACATCATAGCCCATTGTTATATTTAGATACATGCATTTAAACATCCCCCTTTCAGTTTATTGAAGTCATTCGTTTCATCATTGATTAAATTATGAAGATTGTGTTTTTGGGTTTCAGCTTTAATGGAGATCACAACAGTTGGAAAGAATCTTGTAACAATTAGAGGCGTTGAAGATAATAATTATGTTTGCATGAACCGTGAAAATGGTCAAATGTTTGCGCGGGTAGGTTAAAATATATATTGAAAATATGAATTAATTGAGATGCCCAAATGAAAGATGAATGATGATTATGATGATGATGATGATGATGAGGATTATGATGATGATGATGATAATGATGATGATGATGATGATGATGATGATGATGATGATGATGATGATGATGATGATGATGATGATGATGATTATGATGATGATTATGATGATGATGATTATGATGATGATGATGATGATGATGATGATGATGATGATGATGATGATGATGATGATGATGATGATGATGATGATGATGATGATGATGATGATGATGATGATGATGATGATGATGATGACAATTTCAATTTTTAGGAATCGGCAAACGATGACTGCATATTTAAAGAAGATCTTGAAGAAAATTTCCATTCAACATTTAAGCTGAATAATGATGCCTCGCCTTGGTTCATTGCAATTAACAGCAAAGGAAAATTTATGCTTAAAAATACAAAGAAACTAGACTTTTCTTCATATTTTCAACTGATTTCATAAGATACGTGTATTAAAGTATATTTATGTTTTGTTCCAGTTATTACGAGCAGAATTTAGCAGTATTTAATTTTGATATCTTAATCCCAAAGTCTTTTTATGAAAGAAAGACCGGAGAAAGAAAATTATTCAGGCTTAGCAGCTTGAAGCGTAATGGCCTCTGTTGAAAATAACGGAGAGGAAACTTTATTCCCATCTTTATTCCTTTCTCGTTTTACTTAGAAAGTTTATTAATTCAGCATTTGATAGACAAAATTTTATCAATTTATTTTGATTGACATATTGCAGAAGAGCATAAAATAATAACTAGGCTACATTTTAGATCACAAATTAGGATGCAATTATATTTCGAAGAGAAAAGTTTTGGACCACAAAATTTGCAGACAATCACAAAATCCAGTATTCTAAGCTTTAGAGATGTAATTATATTTCGAAGAGAAAAGTTTTGGACCACAAAATTTGCAGACAATCACAAAATCCAGTATTCTAGGCTTTAGATTATTAATTTGTTGGTAATTTTACACTTTCAAAGTTTGTTTTTTAAAACTCGTGGTTTTTTGTGTGAGACACATTCAATGATATGTTTCTGATTTTGTTGTTTCTCTCTTGAAGTATCTCTGAGCGTCTTAGATCTGATATAGATGAATAAATGAACTGTTAGCTTAGTAGAAAAATATCCATGCATAACTATCTAAATGGATAGATATCATGTTATCAGCAAAGACCAGTTATTTTATAAGGACTTTTGAGGTGTTTTAAGGTTCGGATTCAATTGATGGTACTTCAATTGTCTGGAAACCACAGCAGTTCAAAGAAAACTTCATGTCAATTTTTCTTGTCTACTTTGACTTGGCAAATGAAATCGATCAAAATGGAAAGAAACAATTATATCTTATCTCGCGGGAAGCACGCGGGTAGAGCCATTTCCCGCAACACTAACTGGAAACGAGGCAAGCTTATGGCTTCTCTCTTTCCGAGATGAAATATTTTGAACGATCGATGCTGGAAGTAATTTGATGCATTGCAAAAAACATCAAGCAATGAAATAGTCCTTGCTGGTTAGAATACACGATGCTCAATACAGAGGTTGAAGCGCATATTAAAAATAATTGTTCCTGGACAAAACTGCCCCAAAGCATCAAGCAGGTTTGTCAGTTATTTTGCTTACTTTTAGGCCACGAAAGCTTGACTTTAAAATTTATATTTTTTTCTATGAATGGTAAAACTGATAAAATCGCGGTTTTCTCACATTCAGTACTAATTATGAAAGAGATATCTGATCTGTGGAATAGATGGAGTAACTGCCAAAGACAGGATGACAGAATAAGTCGCCCTGTTTCTTCGAGATCTACTATTTTGTATGAAGGCCTCATCAAATAAAAAATGGATGGTTTATCATGTTATTGTTCATTATTACTTGTCAGAGAACATTGGTCCCTGTGATCTGTTTCTTTTCCTGCCTCTAATAAGCAGCCAACTAGAATTCCTGCCTCATCAGTCTACGCTAATCATTTGAATCAAAGTGTTACTATCATTAGAATCATTTGAAATCATTCAGAATCATAAAAAACTTTCTGTCAGCAGCGAGAAAATAATTCACTCATCACATACAAACCTTCATTGCAGGAAATCGTTATTCCTCTTGAAATATTATTTGTTGATATATTTTTATTATTCTAGACTCTTGGGAACAACTCAAAACATTATGACAAATGTGTGTTTGAGTACAGTGTAAAAAATCAGTTGAGACACAAAGGAAACATCAGTGAGTTGTTATTGTAGAGACTGGATTAATGTCTTTGAAATTTACATGTTTGTATGTATAAATTCTTCAATGTGAATGAAAAAATTATTGAATGTAGGTATGAATAAAGATATGATAGATCAAATAAACAAAGGAAAGAATGAACAAGCTAGTAAATTATGGTGTAAAATAAGTTTCAAGATTAGTGTGAGATTCTTTATCAAAATATCAGTTGTAAATTGTGCATCAAAAAAACGATGACATCGGCCATATCATATGTAAATAAATCTGGAGATGTAAAAACATTTAAATCATATGTATATTGGAATTCTGATGCAAAAATTTGTTTATTTTAGTCCGTCACGTAAAGAAAGATGAGAGGAAGTATTATGAACAGTTGGTGGCTTATAGCCAGCAACACCTCATGGTGAGTTTCTTACTGGTGGTTAAAATTCTATCAACCATCAGTGTGTATAAAAATTATTTAGCTATGGTTTTTTCTGTTGTGAGAACCATCAGGGAAAGCTAGAAGAAATGAGTCCCAATATATGTGACAGGGCATCTTGAAACTTCTTTGCTGCTTATCCTTGTTTGCTGCTTGCTCCTGAGGAGGGCCTCTTGAAAAACAACTTGTGTTGAAGGGCTACCCTGGTTAAAAAAGTCAAATTTAAGATAAGAAAAGTATATTGACATGACTCTATTGGTGATATTGCTGTTTGTTTATAGCTGTATCCATACCACATTTCTGATGTTGTTGTTGAAGGCCTGAGAATCACACCCTTTGCTTATTATGTTGAAATGATGTTGAGCATAATTTCTCAAGAGAAAAGTTACGATTCACTCCCAAATTTCACTGCTGCGGATTGTAAGTTTTTTAAATCAATTTTTAAAAAATCAGCATCAGAAATCTGCAAGATCATTACTATTCTTAATTAATCTTGCATCATATCCTTGCCTTTTCACAGCCCCACAGATGGACTGACTCTTGTGTTTTATTGCAGGCTTAAGACTTCTTGGAATCGGCAGAAACCAATACATTGAAATCATTAATCAATGCAAATCATCCAAGGTGATTCTTGATTTAGGTTTTGATTGACTAGTATCACTGATTTGTGTGCGTTGTGTCACCCAGATTTGTCACTCATTGGGAAATACTTTTTCTGATTATGTGGTCCTAACCAAGAATGAAAAATGTTTGTCGATTTTCAGTGTCATCAATTATCTATAAAGTGCAGATTGAAACAAATCGATGAGATTGACAAGAACAACATCATTTATTTTGAAATGCACTGAAACTTTGCCCATGCATATAAGCCTTCTTCCCAGTGACCTGGTTCCTTTTTTGTGAGGACATTGGTTCCTTAGCTTTTTAGACACTTTGTGTTTTGTTTTCAGAGATTCTTTCGACGTAAGCCTGCCCGCGAGCTTCTTCCTTCTAAACCAGTTTTGCAAAAAGTGATTCAACCTTGGTGGAGATCTCGCATTGGATACATAACTGATGATGATATCAAGGTTGTCTTTAAGATGTTTTAATTCAATTTAAATTAGGTGTTTGTTTTGATTTTAGTTATATTTGTAGTTAAAAGCACCACCCTAAGAATCAACCCAAAAGATTGAAAGCTATTTGTCACTGATACAGATATATATATAGGCAACATATTTTATGAACTGTATTGGCTTTTCAGATGTGTACAGCAAAAGAGCATGAGATCATTGATAATTTGATTGATGGAGAAACAAATCTTTGTGGACACATTGACAAAAGTATTCTACTAGGTTTGTGGTCCTAATGATTTGATAGCAACTTTTGCATTCAGATAACCCATTGATCAATCATTAATCAAATCAAGTCAGATTGAACAATCAATTCACTAATCAGTCCATCAACCAATGAAGTAACAAACTATTCAAACATGCAACCAATCCTTGAATCACTTAAAATCAATCAGTGTACCAATTGTTTAATCAGTCATTTTTTCAGTAATCAATCAGTTGATACCTTTATCAATCAGTCAATCACTTCATCAATCAGTCAATCACTTCATCAATCAGTTAATCAGTCTGTTGACCATACCTTTGCCTAATCAATGAAATTTTTACTTGTTTAATCAAGCAATCAATCAACCAATTTATCAATCAATCAAACTTCCTTTTTAGGTCTCTACAACAAAGGGTTGATATATTTCAATATTCAAGTTGATGATGATGATTATATAGTTGGTAAACATTGTTTTTGTTTTTCCTACTCATCTTTATTCTACATTTTCAATCTCGTTTTGAATTATATAAATTGCATTCATTTGTTTTCTTAAAGTTTTATTTTTATTTAATTGTTTTAACACTATCTTTTAGTCCCTCCACTTGAAAATTTTGTGATGAACAGAGTTCTTGGTGACTACATGGAGAAAATGTTGTACAAAATCTTTGTATCAATTGATGAACAGACACAAATTTCTGAAGTGAGTGGTGCCTTTGCATTTTTAGTTTCAACTTGTGTGGGAACTGTAATATCTTCAATACTTTGCATTTCCTTTCTCCTTGCAAATGTAAATAAATTGATTTCCTTTTTCAGCTTGCCCAGGTTCTGGAGATTGATCTTGGTCTGGTGAAAGTGAGTTTTTTATTGTAATATTTTGCAGTAAAAAGTCTTTAATCATAAAACATATTCTATAATCAGAATTTCCTTTTCTTCTCGTGTTTTTCAAGTATTTACTCAATTTTTCTCCTTTTAGCAAGCTGTTGCTGTGTTTTGTCGCCTTGGCCTTGCTCACAAGAAAAACGTTGACCTTGATGTCACTAAACTAGATCCTTCATGGAATGAAATGGCACCAGTTTTGAGGAGGTAGGAATGAATCATCCAATCAAATCAAAACACGTTTAACTATTAACAACATCTTTCATAACTGCCAGACATATCCATGGTTATCTGTGTTGTTTATATTCAATCCATATTATGACAAAATTTAAACAATCTTTTTAGAAACAGAATTGCTTTCATCTCACCTCTTTTCAGTTTCGGTGGCAGCCAAGCTGATCTGCTTTTAGACGTTGTTTCAAAGAGTTCTGACGTATCTGGTACCCAGACTCCTATTTCAAACTCATCTTCAACTACAGATATGACGTCAGATACCGAAATAGCTTCAACCATTACGCAAGGTTTGACAATCATTTGATTTAAAAGTTTAGAAGACATTAATCTTAACCTAATCATGCTAACGCGCCCTAAAACAAGGAAACAGATCGTAAAATTAATTACATCCTCTCCCTCCCTGCTTACTTTTTCGTATCAGAATGTACGTTAATTGCTGTCTTTATGTCAAGATATGTTTAGAGTCGCTTCTCATGAAAATTTCTCTGCATCGAAATGGGTAATCGAGCTTCGTTAACCTCGTTTAAAAGTTGACAACATTTTAGAGTTTAAGACTTTATTTGCATTCCTCTGTAAACAACAATGATAATTCTCCAACTAGTCCAATTATCAGCACCTTCCCGAAGTTGCAAATGCTAGAAGTATTGCATCTGTTTAAAACCATGGAGTTAGCAAACAATAACATTCTTAACTATTCAAAGAAAAGGGTATTCAGTCCTTTAATTTCCTGAAAAATTTTATTTTAGAATCATCAACGCCAGGGAAAAGAATCGCATTTTTGTTTGATTCAACTTTGACTGCATTTTTGATGATGGGAAATCTATCACAGGTTTTTGATTTTGTGATCATTTTTAATTATTATGATTTGTGCATTTTGTGTCAACTGAAAGGTTTTCAAAATTAGATTTGAGCATGAGAAAACGAGGAATTTAATAAATAGTTCATCAATAAAACTAATGAGAATCGTAGGTTATCTGTTTTCTATCAGTGTTTTACAATTTATGCGTAAATTCTGGAGTTTGTAGCATTTATTTCCAGCATTTTGTGTTGACAGGAATTTTTTTATCTTTTCCTTGAAGGGCCTAAAAAGACATTCGGTCACAATGTTTGAAGTTGGTAAACTTTCAGATGAATCGATGGATAGTTTGCTTCAAGAACTTGAAAAGGTTTTTCATTACCATTTATATATATATATATATATATATATATATATATATATATATATATATATATTTTATATCATTTCCATAACAATTTTAAAAACTGTTCAATAAGTTATTAACAAAGGCGAGTAGCAATTTTGTTGAAGGTAAAATCTAAGTAAAGATACTCTTGCTTCGTGTTCAGAATGTTCCTCTTAGTGAGTCATTGTGTCTTTCTCCTCCTACTCTATTTTCAATCATGGAACATTTCCAATGCCCGTGTAATTTAGTACTGAATATTCATTGAGGGAAATATTTTGAATTTCAAGGTTGAAAATGTTGCGGAAGGAGAAGCACGGAGATATTTTGATCATGCTGTTGTTCTCAAGAATACGATTTTATTTCTAAGAAATAATAGAGAACTTTCTTTTGAAGAAGAGAATGGAAACATGCTTGGTGTTGGTGAGCGATTGTTTCTCTTAATTAACAATTTTATGAATCTAAAAATGATATTACTTAATAAGGTTAATTTCTTTTTCAGAGAAGGCCTTTGTTGCTTGTAATGTTATCAATGAAACCATCTTTTTTGTCATGGTTAAGCAATGATGATAAATTATATTATGATAGTTGATACTCCCTGCCATCCCGTTTCTTACATCTTAATGGCATTTTATATCTTACAGATTTGCTTCGTTGTGAGAGTATGAACAGTCTTGAACCAGCTGCCTGTGCAAGGATACTGAACAAGCGATACAGTTTATTGATATCCATGGCGCCATTAAGCAATGAAATAAGACCATTGGCAAGTTGCACTCCACCTCATTTAGGCCCAGCAATTCCAGAGGTGATTAGATTTAAGTTTTTATAATAATACTAATAATAAAAATAGTAATAAAAGTAATAACAATAATAATTAAATATTTGTATAGGTGAGCATGTTCAGGAGCAATTTGCTGTTATTTATCAAAGACCCGTCTCAAAGATATATCTTCCTTTCTATTTAGCATTGTTTATTTTTACATTGTTGTAATTGATGAATTTACGGAGTGAGTATAATTCATAACTTTATTTGATTTTTGTCACCCCCGTCATCTTTTTGCGTTGTTATTGTTGTACTTTTGTAGTCACAGTTGTGCATTATGCACTGTAGCAATAAATGGTTATCAATTGTACATTGACATGAGTTCTCGATATGTCTCCAGACCTTAATCCTCTTTTCCTAATCTTATTTATTCAATAAACTAAGATTAAGAAACCAGTTCATTTTCATTTCATTTCAACTTCTTTAGACAGGGTAGCCCTTCAACAGAGAAGTTGATTTTCAAGGGACCCTCCATCTAAATTACTTACAAAGTACTTCTTTACATTGTAAATTTTTTCAAAAACAAATTGTACGTAAATTTTTTCAAAAAACGTTTAAAAGGATCCGTAGGGAGGCTGATTGTTCACAGTCGGCTGAGAGACATTTGAAAGTTGCACAGCCAACACAAACAATGTAACTGCAAGTGACATAATCTTTTAGTTTCGAAACAATTTTAGTATTTAGAAATTTCGTGGATAATTGCAAGCTTAATTTGGCATAATGGAATGCATTTCTCGACATATCAAATGTCTGAAAAGCATCAAAAGCTGATGTGAAGTATGCTTTTTGATGCAGACCAAAATTCGCTTGACAATAGAACAAACTGGTTTTTTATTAGTTCAAGTTCATAAGTTATAAAACATTCTCTTCCTCTCTTTCTACGCAAATTGTGGTTTTTGGTTTTTGTATAAATAGATTCTCAGATAGACTGAAAAATTCGGAAATGAAGAGTCAACCTTTCATACTCAATCATCAAGATTTGTCTTCACTAATGTTTGCCAGAATCTCGATTCTTTCACTGTTTTCCTGTGACTAGGTCACTTTTTGTTATGCTCTCAATTTCTTGTATAATTTAACAATTTTTCGTTGTCACATGTTGAATTTGGTTACTTTAACAAGATTTAATTTTCTATTTTTAGGTTAATTCTGTCTGGTTTAAACTGTTTCTTTATTCAAAAATAAAAAATGGTCCGCCATCAATGCTTCTTGTTAAGGGGGTGAGAATAAAGAAGTTGCCTAATGTATTTAAGGTATGTATTATGTTCCGCTAGTCGCTGTTTGCTTCATCTAGTTTTGATTTCACTCAAAGCTCATTTAGATGATAATCCGGTAATCCTTTCTCAATAACACAACTCAGATTCAACTCTACCTGGTTTTAGTTTCCTCTTATGCTTCCTTTCTCCATCACCTTTAAATCTTATTCACAGTTCCCTGTCGAATAACTGTAATGTTTTCAGCCAGGAATTATTCGACAACATAGTTGTGTTTCTGATCTACTTTCTTGTGGTTTTACCATGGTCTGTAAAAAACCCGAAAGATTATTCTTGATACTTTGTCATATAAATTTATTGTCTCTGTCTGTCACTCAATTCCGCTAGTTTCATTAATGTCATTTTACGAATATTTGAATATTTGAATACTTGAACAGCAATGTGGTTGCTGATGACTGCCTGCTTTCTTACTTATCAGTTCATTTGATCAAGTTGATTTATTTTTTACAATTGAACAAATTAATTCACAATTCAGGATGAGAAATGGACGATTATAGATTTGTCAATTTTTGTAAAATAGATTCAGAGAATAGAGTGGCTTTTATCAGTTATATTTTTTAAAAGACAATTTGATTCATTTTAGTTTTTTCATTAGAAACAAAATATAAAGTTATTAGTTAGAGTTAGATTATTACCATTAAAAATTCTTGAAATCCCATTCCATTCCTTTTTGCGCACGAAGAATTGAGTGTACAATGTAGTGTGCCACTGGAACATAAACATAAACACTTACAACCGATGCAGAGACGCTTTTCGTTCCAAAAGCGTTGCAAAAGATATGAATTTTGATAGTGTGAAACAATTGATCAACTTCCATTTGAGAATGTCAAAATTATTTTTGAAATATCTCCTTGTGCTATTTTTTAGAATTTTGAGAGGTTGCAGATTACAACATGGGGCCATGACCCAGCCGTGGTTTCTACGTCAAACGTTCTCATGTCACTGAACGATGCGTTGTCACATTCACCGGTTTTAATCCAGGTAAGTTAGCCTCGATACCATACGTTCCAAGCGTTAAGTTATAGTACGTAATGATACTGGAAGCGAAAAGCCTGAAGGAATTGCTTAAAAGTTCTAGAGAATGTCTCGTTTTGTTGTTGCAGGGTCACGGACTTTATGGTGAAGGAGACATTCAACATGTTTCATTTCCTTTCGATGATGAAGCATTAAATGGAGGTATTCATTTCATTTTCCTGTTAACGTAGAATAGTTTTGTACCGTTTTTCCTCTAAAAATTTTTTCATTTAAAAAGATCCATATTATTATTATCATCATAGAGAAAGATATGATGGAAACACATCTAAAACATTTATTGCATATTTTTAGGGAATGAAAAGAAAACAAATTCCTGCCGTCAGATTATGAAATCGTTAAAAGAAAGTTTTGATTTGGAAACTACGTGTGGATACGTAACGCTTTTAAATATTGCCGCAAGGAAACGAAAAAATTTACGGAAGATGCCGAATATTACCACGCTAGCATCTGATACATTCGACTTAGAGGAATGCGAAGACGACGAGGGAATCACCTTAAAAGCAGAAGTGCCAAAGAGTAACGACGTTGGAACGAGAAATGGGGATGACCATCACAGCAATGGGAATATTAATAAGGAAAATGAAGACGTCTCTAATTGTGATAAAACTATAAATGAGAATTTAGAGAATCTTTCTAATGGTATAATGACTATGAAAAGCAATGGGAACGTTTTTAATGAAAGTAATGGGAGTTTGGAAACCTTTGAGACTCCTCCGTTGAGTCCCGTGAGACACAAAATAACAAGCTCCTCATCGATGGACCATTTGATGATTGATGATCAATGGGTCGTCCTTCATGTATCCTATGGATTGCCATTGTTTGATAATACCCTTAATAGTGAAATATGTTCCAAGGTAAGGGAGCAATTTTCAATTCAACTCAGTTAAGTTTGATGCAATTCACATAAACGCCGGTAAAGTAAATTATATTGAGAGCCAGAGTAAACGACGTAGAAGTCTAAATGCCTGAGAAAGGGTTAACCATTAACTGGTCACAGATACTGGATATCCTATAGCATTTAATGGTGTTGAGGTCACCTTAACTGAGAAAGGGTACGGTTGACTGTTTATTGGTCATATCACCATGATCTAGACATTACTAGCGCAACAATACTTGAGAGTTGTTACTCCGAGTTTCACACGCAATGCGATCATCAGACAACAGTTGTGTAATTGAGGACTGTAAAACAGATAGTCCAACTGTGATATTCATAGACCATTATTTTGCTTGAAATGGGTTGAAAATTCGTATTGCCAACAACAATTTTGCCACATTTACTTTCTTGCTATTGAAGCATTTCTTGGATTGTTGCGAACGGCTTAATGAAAACTTAGGGAAAGTATTTAAATATTTAGGCATCTCAGGTTTCCAAATGGGAAGTTTATAATGACTTTGAAAATACTATTATTTGTCTAATCTTGCTTTTCTTCTTTATTTTGTGTTTTACTCTTTAAGACAAATCTGTTTTGAATCCATTCAAATTCGGGTCTTTTTATGAAACTTATTTTTTCAGTATTTCAAGTCAACTTTTTTCAATAAAATGTTCATTAATAAATTCATTAATTGTATGATGAATAGAGAATTCATTTCTTATTGGTTTTAATCTAATTTTGTTCTTTTTCTTTCGTCATCAGCTTGTGACCAAGCAGTTATGCAGTCCTGTAAGGTATGCTTGGCTTTAACTTAATCTTTTAAACATGTTTTAGTCTGTGTTTTTATTCGCCTTTTATGTTTGGATTATGAATTTACGAAAAACCCATTTTTGCTTATAATCCAGTTAGGCGGTAACCCTCTCTCGTTCGTCAACTGTCTTTACAAAATGTTTGTGATTTAGCAGGGGGAAGATTAGTTTATGTTATATAACAATAAGTCGAATCGGAAACAAAATTGGTCATTCTCCCTCTCCATGTAATGCCCTATGACCAATGCCAATCAGGTCCTTGATAACAGACGGTTCCCAACTCACGAACCATACTCTTTGGTTTACTTATGCAACAAATGCTTCGGTCGTTTTGTGCAAGTCAGACAGAACAGCGATAAGAACCAGACGCATTTGCAAAAGAATAAAATCATATTTAATTCAATTAATGCTAGATTAGATGACTCCTGCAGTTCTATTTGTTGGTATTGCATTAATGTTTTGTTGGGGGAATTGATTGAAGGTACAACACAGATTCTGACAACAAAGAGGGAAGCCTAAGAGGTGGCCTAAATTACTATGCCATTGTCGATTTGCCATATTTTGTCTTCCCTGATCAAAACATCTTGGATTTTTGATTGATGTAGCTGATGCTTTACAGTGCATAGCCTCATTGACAAGTTAATGGTTGACCCTTTCTCAGTCAATAAGACCTTAATGTCTTTTAATGCTATACATATCATAGTCTCTATGACCAGGTAATGGTTAACCTTTCTCAAGCAATAAGACCTTAATGTCGTTTAGTGCTATACAAATCATAGTCTCTATGACCAGTAAATGGTTTACCTTTCTCAGTATATGACCTTACTGTCCTTGAAAGCTGTGCAAATCATAGTCTCCATGATTAGTAAATGGTTGACCTTTTCTCAGTCAACAAGACCATAATGTCCTTTAATGCTATGCAAATCATTATCTCTGTTACCAGCAAATGGTTACCCATTCCGCGCTCAGAAAAAATTTTCAGATAAAATCAGCAAAGGTCTTTACCTCTCTCAATCAAGAAGATTTTATTTAACACTTGATACTTTTCAAATCCTAACTTCAGTGGCATCTAAAATATCAACAGTTTTGTTATTCAACTGATTTACCTTTAAAAAGTCCACATTGATCTAACTGATGAAATGATGTTACATGGTGATATTTGTTATTTTGATATTCCAGCCTCGAAAAAATGTTATGTTCAAGTCGAAAATTGAGTTTAGAATTACTTGATTTCATCGCACGACACCAAGTAAGTTCTAACGTTAATCATCATCATCTTTTTAACAGTTATTCTGTTTCCCTTTAGATAATTACATCTTTTGATAATTAAACTTGTAAATTCTTAAACTGTACTTTAAACAGCAATAACTATTATATTACTAGGTAGTTTTAGAATAGAGTGAGACCACACCCCACATCTCAAGCTGCGCTGTGGACCAGTAGAAAGAGGATATATATCTTCCCCTCCGTACGTGCTGCATCGCAGGCTACATGTCCATACAAATTATCCAATTTGGAATTTTTACTTTTTTCGTAGGATATTCTCCCCATTCAAGAGATCTCTGCAGAGCCTCAACTTCATGAGAAGCCTCTTCCTCATCCGAACTGTAACTTGCTTTTCCATAATGGCGTACTTTCTCAATGGGATGGCAAATAACAGGTTTTTGGTAGACATTTGCGACTTCCCTTAAAAAAAGTAATCATCAGGACTTCAAATAGTAAAGATTGTTTTCTTGGATTCAGTGTTCGTATTTCAATGTACCTTTGCTATTTTGCTAATCCCAGCATCGCTAATCCAAGCATCTCTTTGCTACAATATTTGTTAAAAGAGTGGATCATTATGGCCCTATCAATGCATTTCAATGATAAACTGGCATCTCATCCGTTTTTAGGCATAATGTTATCATGGATAGTTTATTCGTTGGCTTTTTACTAGACCGGGCTTGAAGCTTTGGCATTGCGGACCATCTGCAAGCTGATTGAATAAAAATTATAACGAGGGTATTGCATCTTTTTGCTTCATTTGGTACCAGTTGATATCACGCACACCTACCCGGGTTACTGGGGCTTCTCCTTCCCCCTTTTCTCCCCCCTCTACTCACCTTTTCCATCCATGCCTTCCCTCCCATTTGTATAGGCTCTTGTCCCAGGGTAACTCACACCTTGGTTCGAGAATCTGAATGAGAAAACTACTCTTTTTTCAGTTGTAAAGTGTGTGCGAATAGTTTTGATGTAGCCAGTGTTGGTGTAGTGTTCACTTTAATTGGCTTAATTCAAAAAAACGTTCATATTATAATTCTATTACCCTGTCTCACGAACAGTGATTTCAATAAACTCAATTTGAAAATAAAATGTCCCGTTTTATATTTGATTAACCATGTTACTCTGTAATCTGAAACTGTTTTGCCTGTGTTTAAGGTGAAGTTGAGAACCTATCAAAAAACAATAATTTCTTATTATTAATTCTATGTTTATATAGAGATTATTTTACATAGATTTTGAAATTGCTGACTGGGATGGCATCTTGTTTAATGTTGCAATCGTCTCTAAAACTCACCCGCTTCACATTTCTTTCTTGGTTCACATATCTCCCATCTACTATTCGCCAGCTACTATTTCTCGTGTCTCTTGCATGCTCCATCTTGTTCATTATTATTATACTTTTTCATTCTTTTATTTCTTTCCTTTTCCTTTCTGCATTTTAATAAGTTCTTTCTTTCACGTTTCAATTCAGCACGCCATAATTGCACCTAACGACAGCTGTCTCTGTGTTTGTTAAAAGTAAATAGAGTACTGAAAGGGCTAAATCAATGTATTCTTGAAGGGCCTTTTCAGTCATTTCAAGTGTCTTGAAGCTGAAATATATCATATTCTATTACAAAACTGACACTTCTTGACAACAGAAACCCCACTTTGCAAACTCAAGCTGCATTTCATAAACTAGATTCCAATGAACCCCCTGCTCTGACACCCCGATGTTCACTTTCAAGATCCATAAACTGGGTTCAGTGTTGCATAAACCTACCTGCCTAGCGGTCACTGTCAATGTCTCTATTTTGTGTATCTTTTTTCCGATGCACAAAGCTCGCAGTACATGTTATTATTCTCAATTGTTCTTTAATTAGCACTGTTCTGCTAAATGGGATAGAATATGGTTACCAAAAATGCAAATGTAACAAAAAATGCTTTGCTTGACGTGTTTTCATTTTAGGTTTTATTAGATATTTATTGCGCATGAATAATGGGAAGCCGTCACAGTCAACAAGCTCTAAGGCCAAGACATTAGCAATGCTCTCTTCACATTTTCATTGTTAATGCAGCTTGATTTCAGGTTCCTGTAATAATTGATACAAATAATTGGATAGGATGTGATTGATATACTTCTCTCAAGAAGTGTAGTGCCCTTCAGCGGCTGCTGATTGTTTTAAGAAACAACGTGATATCAATGCAATTATGGTAAAAGCGCAACGCTGTGTGATTGGCCCAATACGGCGTCTCTTTTGTTTGCAATAACAGATGGGAACACGACCCCCGTGTTGGTATGCTTTGTCAGATGGTGCACCCCTCGGGTCTTGATGAAATCTGCCATTCGGACAGCCTGACATACGAAGGGAAGAAAAACGGAATTGGTGTTTCGAATATAATCATCAGTGAAACAAAATGAGGATCGGAAAAGAAATTGTGCCAGTTTTGGTATTTCTGTCTTTGATTGTTAAGATTTTCGCAGGTTGGTTTGATTTTTATTTTAAATCTATTTTCTAGAGTCTGGCCTTAATCAAAAGAACGATGATAGGTTAGGTCAGGGAACAACACAGCGCGGTGTGACAGCATAAGTACACATCAAATATGACAAGATATTCATTATTTTATATTCCTGTATTTGTAACAAATAATTCTTCAAATGGGCTTCTTCAAAGTTCTCTTACTTCTTAATGACTTATTTGTGTTGCATCAATTATCAATGAAACCAGGTCATCAGCTAACAAGATTTATAACGATAAAAACTGTAAGTTAATGATCTGGAGAGAGTTAAAGATTAACATTGATCTGATGATCAAAAGAAGACGAGAATTGAAAAATGTTGACATATGGCGTTCCGATCGCTTTGCAAAACACATCAAATTGTGCGCATTTTAACGAAAATGTCTTGTACCATAAAAGTGTTGCTTGTTTGCCTGTAGCAAGGCAAATATTCGGAGTTTCACGTAAACGATGAGCAATTTACATAATATTTTCCATTCATAAATGTTTCTTATTCAGCAAAACGTTAAAACATAGGGTTTTGCACGTTTAAAAGCAGCTAGGCTAAACCCGCACCAGGCGCATTTGCGAAACATTTAGAGAATAATCGGCAATAAAATCGCTCTCCGTTGCATCAAAGGGAAAGCTAATAAGATTGAAGAAAGCAAATGGATGAAGAGAAAAGGCAGCGCAATATCAAAGACCACTGCCATTTAATGCACTTAATTTTACAAGAAACTTCCAATGGAAGCATTTGCCTGCATATGCAGTCTGTGCCTGTATGAAGAGATAAATTTGCATTCAAGGGGAGAAGTGGTTTATTTGCCTTGCGAATCATTTTATGCCTTGAAGAAGCTGGAAAACTAAGAAGGGCAAAACCCTGAAAGTCAACAGCAATTGTATATCAATATCAAAGGGTTAAACTTTCTTGTAGGTAGGAGGGACACCTGTCCCCGCTGGTCCCCTACTGTAAATGGGTCTCTGGCTCCACTATTCCTTGTTCCATGTTTTAGCAATCATCAAATCGAACTCAACACGTTTCGCGTCGTAATGTTATGTTTAGGATCTTTTGTTTAATTACGTCATTAGTTACAAATAATACCAACCCATGCCAACATTAGCAGCGACGTGTGAATGTTTTTCACGTTTCTTTTTTGGCAAAAGTATCTGTGATGTATTGCTTTCTAGGGGGGACAAACATGAGATGAATTTCTATTAGCAGCAAGTCTTGCTGCTCTGAGAAATGGTTCAAGTGTATACCCCCCTGATGAGATGCTATTTTCTATCGTTTATCAATCAAAGGAAGGGGGTTAGAATTCTCGGTTGGTCCTGGAATGATCAGCGTAAGGAACGGAAAGGAGTACACATGGGTTTTAGCGGGGGGAGCCCTCTATCCTAAGCAGGTGTTGCAATAGGATTATTTGTACTTCTTTCTCCACGTCTGCGCCTTCCCGCCCCGCCCCCCTGAGGATGCCGAAACAAATGGCGCCGAAACAAAGAAAACAAAGTGTTTGTTGACAAAGGAAACAGCTTGCAAGAGACATGGCCACTCAAGGTTTACAGACAGCACTGCATAATCATCATAATCAAAATATTGAATTCACATCCCCAATCTGGGCATGATCATACAACTAACCAAAAAGATATCAAGATGCCAGGGGTGGCGCAGGAGGGGGGCAGGGGGGGCTTTAGCCCTCTCGTCGGGGAGGGAAATTTCGTGTCTGTCAGGGAATTTTGACGGAAAATTGTGTTCTGATGCACAGAAAGATACCCTTTTTCTGTTATCTAGCCCCCCTGTCGGGGAACCCAACCCCTCCGTCGGGCAAATCCTGGCGCCACCCTGAAAGATGCTATTATGCATGATAAAGAAGAGTTTTGTAAAGTCAACTCTGTATATTTGGATCCATCTAAGGAAATCGTTAAAAACTTTATTTTCAAGCGATATGAGATTTGTCTTCGAGTTAATGACATTTCGAATTACGTGATTTCTAATCAGATTCATTTGACTGTAGTTGACTTGCTGTCATCATTTGGTATCCAAATTTTAAATTTCTTGCAAATAAGGTAAATGTTTTATTTCCTTTCAGACACCAACTGCTACAGTTCAGCAAGTTACAAGGCCACCAAAGACAAACACAGTTGCATTTTATCGCAACCAAATTGGGCCCCTGAAACTCATTTTCAAGTTACCCACAAGCATTGTCTTAAAAATCCAACAGTCACTGTATTTATCAGGAACTTTCATGGTGTCGACGAAATCAACATGGATTTTAACAAAAAGTTTTCCAGATGGAAGTGAGTAGAATTTAAATTTTATTATCAATGTGATTTCATTCAAGTCATGTAATTTTGACTGTTTTGTGTATGGTATAAAGTGCGTTGTTCGGGGACGTTGGAAGCATTGCAAGTGGGAGGGGGGGCACGACGCTCTAAAAGAACTGAGCCAGGTTGCAGATTTAACGAACGCTGCAGTGTATATTGAAGTCTGGGGGTTAGCGGCAGTTGGATATGGCTATGGTGGGACTAGGGGCAGAGCACAGGGAAATTTTGCAATGCTGTCCTTTTTATATTATAAAAATTCCGCTTTATAAACTTATTCAAGCCGAAAAAAGAGGGTACTTCTTTTCTCTTTGGTTAAAGGAACCTTTCTGCTCTGAAAGGGCACATTTTGCAAAACTTAGGAGCATATGCCCCCTGTGCCCCCCCCCCTGGATCCTAGAACTTTGACTTCGTTGCAGTTGTATTTATTTTTATACATAGAAGACCCAAACACAAAGAAAAAAAGTTTTTTCTTTAGAAATTAAATTAGTTAGAATTAATTAGCAATTAAAACTCTTCTCAATCCATTCCTTATTTCGGTCAAAAAAAGTGATACCTCCATCTGTATATTATTATAATTCCTTTTTTATCAGAGGCCAATCATTTAATGGCAAGACATACCAAATTGTCCTACAATTGTCGCAATTCAAGGCCAATCCGAAATATGGTTCACGGGAGCAACTTCAACTTAAGGTATGCTTTTCTCTTTGGCTCTCGCAACATTAGTTTTCTCTTTTAACTAGAATACCTCGATTGTTCAAACCCCCAGTTTTCAGTAAATACTTGTCGAATTATGAACCCCAGGAACCCTTCATTACGTCATTCGTTCCTTGACATTTTCCTCCATCCCCCATCCCTTCTCGTTGGGCCTCGATGAGACACATAAAGTTTTCTAGATAAAGAAAGTAACTTTTAAAAAGACAATTGACCAATTTGAACAGCATGATGAGTTAGGGTGACCAGTTTCTATCCATGCCCCCCTTTGCCTTCCCACTGTCGCCCAAGGCATGTATTCGCTTCTGATTGGAAGGAAGTGAGTTTCCAAATCATAGGCTGAGCTTGGATTCGAACCCACTCACTTTACCTTATAATCTTAATGGCCTCGTCAATATCTTTTTCAGTTCATCTTCGTTCCAATATTCGGAAAACCCATAACAGATCATTTGTTGACTGCAGTTTTTGATGCTGATGATAGATCTGATTGTAAGTTTTTTTTTTGATTATGACCTTTCAATTCTTTGCACCTTTTACTGATTACAACTATACCAATTTATAAGATAAAGTAAACAAAATGATAATCCATAAAATATTGTACAATACTTCATGTACTTTTGCATGCTGGCTCTCTATCTTTTTGTTAACTAGGACTAACTGTGATCTTTGCAAGGCAAATGTCTTTTTGATATGCAAATTTTCCAACGTTTTTCAAACGCTTCATCAAAAGAGTTGTCTTTTCTGAAATTGATTGTGTTTTTCTTTCAGGTATTTGGGCAGAGAAGCTGGAAATCCATGACCAAGTATTTTTAGGAGCTGGCCTGTGTCTCGGATTTGCATTGATTGTGATTGCAGCTGCATGCTACAGAAGATATAAGGGACAGCATGGCAGGTATCAGGCAACTCCATCAACAGTTAAAATACCTCTTACCTGAGCGTGTGCCTCTTCGTGTAAATGAATGCTAAATCGTGTAATTAAATGCTTTATCGTGTAGTTAAATGCTGGTTCGCGTAAATTGATGCCGTCATAGGTAGAAATGGCAGTTACAACCTTGTGGAAAGTCAATGTTTACGATATTATAATCTCATCCCCCGTCACCGACGACTGATAATTCTCATGTAATTCATTCAATGACTATACACATACTCGACCCAGTGGCGTAGCCGGAGGCAAAGGAAGGGAGCATCTGAGAAACACAAAGCTGCCAGGTCCTTAACATCTTCCCACTGGAATCCCACTGTTCCCTTCCTTCATTGGCTCTTTCACCCCCGCTCCTCAAAGAAATGACCCTGGTAACCCCCACTGACTCTACCCCTTCAATTTTTACCGTACGTCATAGCTCTTGTGTAAGGCAAATTTAAAGGACATTTTTGCTATCTAAATATTAAGACATCTGAAAGTTTGTTCACCACGCATTTTTGGTGTTAAAAACCAGCTGACTAAATAAAACTTGAATTTCCTTTTTAATGTTTTCTTGTTACATGCTTCCTTTAAATGGCAACATTTTCAATCGAGTTATTTTTCTACATATTGGGATGGGGGGGATGTTGTGTAAATGTTTATGTAAGTGAGGTACATATGGGTACGTGTTTAAAGTTCCAATGTATAAAGTAACCGTGCCAGATGTAATTGCCAAGTGCCAAGCAAAAGTGCCAAGCAATCTTGGCAAACAGAGGTGACAATGAAAAATTCCAAAGAAAATGTGTGACCAATGTGCCGCAGAAAAGTACCAACCAAAGATGTGACACAAAAGTGCCAAAAAGTACTGGATAGATATGTTCGCAAAAACAATGATGGTAATCTTAAATCTATAAAGAATTGAAGAGGTATTTCAGGAAAGTCGTAAATGAAACTGGTTGCTTTAGGAAATCGATTGGAAAGGTATGATATTTGGATGCTTTTTTGGAATTACAGTTCCTGCTTGAAATTATCTGGAATTAGACCATCTTTAAGAGTGAACTACTTTTCGCACGACGGGGTTTCAACCAGACCTGGGTCATCTTTGAAGACAAACTTTGCTGATGATTGCCCGGGGGGAGGAGCATTTAGCACATTTGAAAGCACCCACATCTCAAATACAGAAGTCTGATCAATCAACTGGCAGAGACTGGACGAAGATGAAAACGATGCTGAAGCTAATGATTGTGGTATTGTTCTCTGCAAGGATTATAGTCCAAGGTATTTATGTATTAATCAATTACTTATTTATGGCTTAATGCAACCATAATTTCGTTTCAATGCTTCCAATTAGCAAGCGATTCAATTCGTTACCTTCATTTGAGATTTCAATTTGCAACATTCTAATGCATTACAAATGATACTCTTCAAGTACCCCTGATATTTCTGCAGCATCGAAATCAACAGGGAACTTTTAGCAAAAAATGATGTACACTTTATGATGCTAAAAAGAAATTTGATGTGTATAACGTTAATTGGTTGCCCCTTCCGTGTTCTAGAAAATGAAATATTTTCATTTTAAAATAATCTTTGAATCCAAATAATAATATTCATAAATTTTTCAAATTCATCAAAGTTCTCTATGCCAAAAACAGTTTATGATCCCTCCGAATCAATTGCGCCCCGTGTAGCAACTAATTAAATATCTTCTGTGTGTTTTCTATATCACATTAATAAATTGGAGAGGACATAAAGGAAATTCCCAATATCACACCCGGACACTTCCCCCTTCAGTTTGAACGTTATTGCGATAATAAGAAAGGGGTTTTAAGATGCATTCACAAACATAATCTGAAAACCAAGCAATTTTTCTCGCCATTTGATTCAAAAACCATTCAACACCAACGCAGAGTAAAACGTTTTTGAAGGAGTTAAATATTTTTTCAACTGTATTTGTTTAATGCAATAAGAGCTCAAAGTTTTCTTCAAAAATGATTTCAATTTATTTTTCATGGACATTTGTTTGAAAATATTTAGCCACGACCTTTGACCTTAAACTTTTAAATTTCCATCAGAATTTTTAGTAATTGTCTTGCATTTCAGTCGAACTACACCAATGCAAAGTCTTTTTTGTAAAATGAAGGTAATGTAATTTAATGTAAATTAATGTAATGAAATGTAATGTAACGTAATGTTATGTAACGTAACGTTATGTAATGTATTGTAATGTAATGTAATGTAATGTAATGTAATGTAATATAATCCAACGAGAAGTAATTTAATTTAGTATAGTGTAATTTCATGTAGTGTAACGTAGTGTAATGTAATGTAGTGTAATCTAACGTAATCTAGTGTAATGCGAACTAATGTAATGCATCTCCTCTGTCATTCTAGCATATGCAGACTGTTATCCCCATCCCAGCTATCAAGTGTCATCCGATAAATACTTGTGTAGTCTTCATCAGCCAAATTGGGCACCTGAAACGTTTTTCGAAGTGAAATATAACCATTGCAAAGACAAACCAAAATTCGATGTATTTGTAAGAAATTTCAATGGTATCGATGAAGTCAATATGGAACTAAGTGAAGCTGAATCTTCATGGACGTACGTCTTCGTTGCAATGTTTTCATTCAATTTGAGTTTCTTCCATGCCCATTATTTCCAACCCAGCGTCATTCTCCTACTCTTCTTTCTCTAATCTCAAAGCTTCTTCCCTTTGGAACCATCATGCTGGAACTGATATCTCCATTCCAACAACCCTTAAGTACTTCACCAAACACTTAGAAGGTTATTTTCAACTGTTAACAACTGTTTCAATCAACTACGTCTGAATCGCTGCAAAAGTAAACCCCAGGATTCAGCCAGCGACAGTATGCGTATTCCGAGACTCTCAAAAGTTCCAAGAAAATAAAAGCCTTTTTAAGTGTCTCTTGTTTGGAGCTGAATGGATTTATTGCCACTTTCAATAAAGCAGATTATAATTGCTCATGGTCATTTACTTAATTTCAAAATCTCTATTAGATTTTCAATCTTGTTAATAACAGGACTTCAAAATTCGACGGTGAACCTGGTTCTGTGGCATTAAGTATTTCGATGTTTGAAGCAAATCAAAAATTTGGTTACAGTGCTCACGTGCAAGTGATAGTAAGCCATTACTTTTTTACAGTGGGTTGCAACTTGTAAGAAATCAATGACGCAATCTAACCCCTTATTCTCTGCCCCCCCCCCCCTCTGTCCCCTCTGTTCCCTTGCCCTGATAGCAGGTTTTACAAATTTTCTTTGGTAAGCCTCATTTTCATCTTCCTTCCCCTTGACCAAGAAATCTAAGTTGCAAAGATCGTGGCTTATCATTTTAATGTTTGTGTCGACTGGTTGTTAAGGCACAGATCTTGATTGCTTGCTTGATCAATTCCTTGTTCGCTTGCTTAATTGCTTGCTTGCTTGTTTGTTTGCTTAACAGCCTGCTTGCTTGCGTGCTTACTTACTCGCTTTCTTGCTTGCTGGCTTTATTGCATGCTTGTTTACTCTGTTCCTTCGTCGCTTGCTAAATTGCTTGCTTGTTTCTTTGCCTGCTTTGTTACATCCTTGCTTATTTGCTCAATTCTCTGCTTGCTTGAGTGTTTTCTTGGTTGTTTCATCCTTAGTTGAGCTTCATTAGCATAGCCATAATTCCAGAATGCTTCTATTCAAGGTGTCTAGAGGTCAGTCTACACTAGCAATGAATAGATTTAAAAATCTATGATTATCCAAAAGATTGCGTGCTATTAAATATTTAATGCTGACGTACAACGCCAAATCTGTGCTTTTCCTGGACGACTAAGCGGATAATAATTTAAGTAACAACTTAACTTTTGACATACAGGCTTATTTTGTAGGTAGATGTGGATGGTGAGGAATTATTAACAGGAGTCTTTTTGGCAGAAGATAAAGAAAACTGTCAGTGTAAACCCTATTTTCACCTATTCATCAGAAGATGATATTTTTAGTTATAGTGGTTTTAACAACACTGTGTCGAACTTCCTTGGATACACTTTTTGTACAGTACAGCTTTTGTTATCGCAAAGAACTGTTTAAGTCTGCAGCTCATGCAACTTAAAAAACTCATTGAAAAACTCAATAAGCCATGCTCAGGAACCCTGGGGGCCTTTTGTATGAATATTTCAATGGCAGATATGTTCATAATCTGATGTCAAAAAGTTCTCCAACATTTTCTTGCCTAGCAGCTCATATTTGTCAACCTTTCTGCTTGACAAAAGAGGCAGGGAGTGGTCCTTGCATGATTTGGGCGTGATCTGGGCATGGCATCTTGCTAACAGCACCCTTTCTCGTTGTCGCTAGTTATGGGAACATGATTTTCCTCTCTTCTAGTCTCAACCTTCTTTGTGTCTCTGCATGCTCTTAAACATTCTGATTGCTTTCAGGTTCATGGGTCGACACTCTTGATGCCCACAACCAAGCCCTCCTTGCTGGATCTGTCTGTCTAGGCCTCATTTTGCTCTGCGGCTTTGTTTACTGTTGCAGGAAAGTTGCTAAATCAAAAGCGAAGACCAATTCGAGGCCAGAAGTAATGCTCACTTTGGTAAGAGAAGAAAGTGTTTGATTGAAAAAGAACGTTAAAGTAGGCACAAGAGCCATAAAAATTAAGAAACAATGATGCCTCGTAAATATTACACGATTTAGGCTTTCAAAGGTATATTTATCATGTGTTAATGTACTGTAATGTTTCAGAAGGTTATCTAAGACTAATGACAAACAGCTAACCTCTGCTGCCCCTTTCTTCCCCCAAGCCTCATGCACCCCTATCATATATAAAAACATTGATTAATAACAGACAAATTTCTGTGTCCGGTTTTAAATAAGACCTTGGGTGTCCGGTTAAGCGATAGATTTTGCAGTCAAAACAGATTTCCCTATGTCTATAAAGAGCTAAATAAAATTCATTGGGATCAAGTATGATAGTATGTTAGTACTGTTATATGCATGAAAAACTTATAGTTTGTTCTAAAAATAGATATATTAGAATTGAGCTGCTCAATAGAAATAATCTGGAAACCTATTCAATTTGTTTTGTCTTTTTTATGTTCTTTGCCTTTTCTGTTATAAGATAACACCGCACCCCCTGCCCCCGAAAATCGTTTTCAATTTTAAAAGTGCCTTGCCCCCCCGCACCCCTCCCTTCCGCTGAGCCCCTCCCACCTCAATTGCATCCAAAATAAACCCAATGCACGAATTGATTTGTAATCATGATTAAAGTGATTGCAATCATCAATCATTCATGACTGATTATTTTTATCATTATGATTATTATTATGATCAGCCGCGGTTTCCTGTTGTCTCGTTGTCATGTAAACCAACCTTTGTTTAACCAGCGGAGGATGAAAACGTAGAAACTTCTCCACTTCTAAATAATTAATTCATTCAGCCTTGGCAAATTAGATTCTTTGGCAACTTTAAATGCGAAATTGACGAATATCTTCAAGGATTACAAGACAGCATTTTGGTGTGACTTTTGGTGGGTGAAAGTAGCAATAATTGAATCTAAATGGATCGAAATTGCGGCGAAAGGAGAAGGGCCTAGCAACATGACATTTGATCAACTCAATTTATGAATTCTTGAGTTTGCAGCAGGTTTTAAACCCTTGGACATCGTCATACTCTGTTTTAAAATCGAAAGTGAATTATTTTAAGAGGAATAAGAGATTTTTAATTGTGATTAGAAACGACCAAAGATTGGGAAGCTATCACTTTCGCCAAAGGATGGAAGATACTTTCAGAAAATCGCTGTGTCAACAAAGACTTTGCCGCAATCATAAATCAAGTTTAAACTTTAATGGTTAATATTGGAAGCCGTAGAGAAATACTTCAAGTCGCTTTGGCTTTTCGTTGTGTTACACGTCTTAACTGTTTCATAAACTAGCCTGGAGTATCAAGAGTTTGGAAGGAACAAGCTTGCGACATTTTTGGATAACAATAATAGGCCTACTCAAGTTTTTCTTGATAAATCTAGAGAACTACAAAGACGTGTTTTGTTAAGACAGAAATTGCGGCAAGATGCATAGGTACAAAATGATGAAACAGCTTGGAGATGGAACTTATGGATCTGTTGCTCTAGCTAAAGCAAATGACACTGGTGAAACTGTTGCTATTAAAAAGTGAATATCAAGTTATTTCAAAATTAGACACACCACTTTTAAATAAACTGGGGCAATATTTTGCAATTGCTACAAACTCTCCCCATAAGTTGACTCTTGGCTTTAAGGTCCCATAATTTCAGAGCTTTGACAGTCAACTTCTGGCCACATAAAATAAAACACATTTTGAAACTTTTGTAATCTGCATGTAGCTGGAAACTTGCTGAAAACACATAATTTTTCAATTTCGATTCTAAACAGGTCACAAAGTGAATATTTGCCAATGATTTGAAAAAGAGGAGCTTTCACTGTGTCACAAAAACGCTTTTGCATCATGGTGGTCAAAGCCGACTCAGAAAATCAGCTTAAAATTCAACATATCTCACCTTTTATATAAGGCCAATCAGATTTTCACCTCAAGTTTGCAAAAATTGAAAATCTGTCCATAATTCAATCAGACAATCTTTTCTAAATCGCTTTGTTTTCTATCAACTTGTGAAAAATTCTTTAATTTCTCTGAACCACAAAAACAAATTTTTTGGCTAATCAGTCTTGATTGTTATAAAATGTATTATCCTGCCTTTGTTAGTCAACTCATGCTGTCAGTGTTTTTCCCATATAATCCTCATTTCTGATGTTTTATGCATATTTTTGCTGTTTCTGTGGTTTGTAGACATTCTGTTTTGTTGTTCATTTTTAGAATGAAAAAGAAGTTTTACTCATGGGAGGAATGCATGAATTTACGAGAAGTAAAGGTCAGTTTGTGTCAATTTACAGCAATTTTAATTTGTAGCTCACAACTTGGGGACTTTCTCAATTTATTCTTTTACCTAGAGGCTAATAAGCTCTACTTGTTGTGTGGATATTTGGACAATTTTAAGAGACCACATAAGCACTACTGGATCTATGAAAAATCTGGACCACTTGGAACCCCCCCTCCCTGTGTTTTTCATTTCAAATATGAATCATTAACATATTTTTGTATCTTTGGTTTATTTATTGCTTGATTTATTTAGGGATTTAGTTACAATTAAAATACTTTCTTTTTTTGTTTTATTGTAGCCTTGCCTTGTTTCAATCTTTATTGTTTAATTTTGTTCCATCTTGTCTCATTTTGTTCCATTTTGTTCCAGTCACTACGAAAACTAAATCATGTTAATGTTGTAAAGTTGAAGGAAGTGATAAGAGAGAACGACCAGCTATATTTTGTGTTTGAGTACATGAAAGAAAATTTATATCAGTTGATGAAAAACAGGTATGTTTTTGGTTATTATTTTTTCTTTATTCACTATATATGTTTATATTGATCTAATGTCATATTTACAACTTTAAGAACACATAAAAAATTAGATATATCTATACTTGTATCTGCTTTCTCAGTGTTATGGTTATCTTTGTCTTCATGAATGCAATTCAGAACAAGATATTACTCAGTCAGAGGTTGTCACCTCCAGCAATTGTTTATAATGCAGTGAAGAATATAAAAGAAATCAAAAAAGTCATCAATTTTTTTTATAATTTGAGACTGTTTTTCTGGGTATTGAATGATAATGTTGTAGAAACAACTATATAATACATTGTCATTTTATTTTTCCATTCAGGGACAGACTGTTTCCGGAATCAGTGGTGAGGAACATTTCGTATCAAATGCTCCAAGGTGTTGCATTTATGCATAAAAATGGTACGAAATTAAATACACTCTGCTTATCAATCTATTAAGTGGTATTTTGAATCCTGCTCTTGGTAAATAGCATGCTGATATTGTATAGGATAAACTAGTGAAGATACGTCACGATAGTGGATTGAAAACGGAACCAAATGGATTGAAAAGTGGCCCAATCTTCTTCCCATTGAGCATGATTCAACTATAGTTTTGCTTCCTGTTTCAAAATCCTCCATTGCTTCTTACTTTTTCATGTGATTCTGCTTTGAATAAATTCATGCTCAAATTTTCCTTTGCAGGATTTTTCCACAGAGATATGAAACCTGAAAATGTCCTGTGCAGTGGACCTGAACTTGTAAAAATTGCTGATTTAGGATTAGCACGAGAAATTCGATCAAGGCCACCGTATACAGATTATGTGTCAACGCGATGGTAAGTGAACTGCATTTCATGTTATTGTCATGTTTGTTTGTTTCAGGAAACTGAAATTTCAAGTCTTATTTATTTAAATATGATAGTCTGGTTAATTACAAAACGATCTAGTTGATTACAAAATTATTCAATTGTTTCCAGAGCAATTCGATTGTTTTGCAGAATGATCCCATTGACTAGACAATGATTCCATTGATTACAGAATGATCTGATTGATTACAGAATGATGCAAATTGCTTCTTCTACAACATTCTTTAGATGCCCTGTCCCCACACCTAAATTTATTAATCCCTGTGCCCCAAATTTGAACTTTTTGTATAAATTCAGATCCCAAACGTCAGTAGGTATAAAAATCCACCAATTAGTTTAATTTTTCTGCTTTATAAGACAGTTTGAACATTTGAGCAGGAAGACATTTTAGTACTTCATAATTAGTCTCTTTCATAAAAAATGCCTCTATTGTTCACCAAAATAACAGCTTTCCTATGTGGAAAATGCTGATTATATCAACCAAACCCAGACTCAATTCTTTAAACCAATTTCAAGTGATATTGGAAATGCCCTCTTTGATTCTTTACAATTTATGTGGTTATTAAATTCTTTGATGTTCCGTTTATTGAGTTGTGTGGTTTAAAGTTTTGTAGTTTCAAAAGAATGAATTATTTAGTTAAAATTTTTGTTGTAACTGTTAATAAAGCTTTAAAAGCTAAAACCAAAAACGTTATATTTGACAAAAACATCCAATAAATTTCACTCCTGGATGAAAGTTATGAGACACATGCAAATGGAAGTTCACATAATCAACACAGAAGGATCTCTGTCACAAGACTGACATCAATCAGATTGCCTTTATTTTTGATGTGCCACAATGCTCCTGTATCAATCCTACTTTGTTTGATCACCATTTTTAAACAAGGTCATTACTAAATGTCATGTTTAAGAGGGTTATCCTGGATGCATTTGTAGACAAAGTTGGCATAACATTGTAAGATGCCAACATGGCCGACAAGATGTCAGTAAATGAAAAAAACTCCTCGCTTTTCATATTACATTTCGCGCGGGATGTTATGACACAAACATCATCTATCTTTTGCTATCATGCCTTTTATACAGATAACTTTTATAAAACTCTACGCGGCCTAACTTGCGCAAATTATGCAAAATAAACCCTTGACTGTTTTTAAGGGCTGGTAAGTGGTAACTTGAGCCTTCGTAAATTATGAAAGTTGTCACTGCAAAGCGAAAGTCCCTTGTACTTAATTCATCCAAAAATTCTTACTTACTTTCCTATCTTTCCTTCTATTAACATCATTTTAAGTTCACTTTAAATTTTCTGTTGCATTTTTTTTAAACAACTTTACAGCTTAATACGTAAACAAACATTTCATTACGTCAAATTTTGGAGCTTGATGATATTTTTGTTTTTTGACATCCCCCAAGATGAATGTCCGTCATTGTTATCCAAATGATTTGAATTTAAGAACCACTTTGAATTCATATTATTTAAGTTAATTGATACGTCATCTTAAGACATACAATGGGAATTAATATCTTTGAATTCATGTTATTTAAGTTAATTCTGTTGCTTATTAAAAGATTTTAATTATTTATTCATGTATTAATATGTTAATTTTCTTTGAGTTTTGCGAAGCGGGTTGCTTCATTCATATTTTCTGAACATAATCTTTGTCAAGTTTTATGCTCCTTGAAAACACTTTCTTTTGCCGCTGCTAACTAAAATAGTCATTCATCATATTTAAGCGGCAATTTTCTGGCTACTTATCAGCATTAGTTTCCTCCCTGCCCTCTTGTTTATGCGCCCAACTGCATGAAGCAACAAGTGCCAAACCCATTACCAGCATTCGTCCTTTTTATAGTAGTACACACTGATATTCAATTCAATTCAATGATGTAAATGTTATGCTAAAACCTCTTTTGTGTCCTTTTTCCAAAGGTATCGTGCACCAGAGGTTCTTCTACGGTCAACTAATTACAGTTCACCGATTGATATTTTTGCTGTTGGTTGCATCATGGCCGAAACCTACACACTTCGACCTTTATTTCCAGGAAGCAGCGAAGTTGATATGATATTCAAATTATGTTCAGTTCTTGGAACACCTTCAAAAGTATGTCAATCAAACTAATCAACAATTCAATTCATCAATCATCAACCAATGAATCAATCAATCAATCAGTCAATCAATCAATCAACCAATCAATCAACCAATCAATCAATCAATCAATCAATTAACCACTCGATCAATCATCAAATCATTCAGTCAATTAATTAGTCAGTCGAGCACATCAGTATGATTTTTTATTCAATAAATCAAACAATCAATCAATCAATCATGCAATCAATCAACCAATCAATCAATCAATCAATCAATTAACCACTCGATCAATCACCAAATCATTCAGTCAATTAATTAGTCAGTCGAGCACATCAGTATGATTTTTTATTCAATCAATCAATCAATCAATCAATCAATCATGCAATCAATCAACCAATCAATCAATAATTCACCAACTTCCATAGTCAAGCAAATTTTTCCTGACCTCATCAGAATCTCAATTGTTCCCCCGTCTTTTTGCTGAGCTATATCGTTTTTGCGTCACCGTTTCCTACCAAGCAGGAGGTATAATTTTTATCATTTCAATTTTTAGGAAGACTGGCCTGAAGGTTATCAACTTGCAGCTGCTATGAATTTCAAATTTCCAAAAATGGTAAGTTTTTTCTAGTAAATCAATTTGAATGTGACACAAATCATGCTTTCAAACAATTTTGTTAGCTTGCTTGAAGTGACCCATATCACAAACCTTTGAAGTGTCTCGTTAGGGGTGGGACTCGAACCCTTGACCTTGTCATTTCAAGTCACACATGTCAATGTTAGCTTAATTTTTCAGGTTGCAACGCCTTTAAAACAACTGATACCTAACGCCAGTGCCGAAGGAATTCAGATGATCCAGGATATGTTGCAATGGGACCCGAAAAAACGGCCAACTGCGAATCAAGCATTGAAATACCCCTACTTTCAAGTTGGTCAGAGCATCCAACGAGCCCGAATTGCCAAAAAGATGTCAGTAGCTGATAGAAGGGATTTACATAATTTTGATTCTAATAATGTAAAACATGAGCTTGAGCAAACGAAAACTCAAGAGTTGGATAAAACTGGTGGACATTTACATATGAAGGACAACAATGATATGGATGATTTTGGAATCAGTGGAATGCAGCCAAAAGCAGGAGGGATGCAAGGCAAATTCAATTTTGGGGGTGCAAAAATGAAACAGGGCATGGCAAGGAAAGTTTCCGATGATTTAGGAGAGTTTGATTTTGATGAGCTAGAAACATCGTTTTCAAAATCAAGATTTCCAAGTCTAAAGAAAATGGTAATTTTTCAAATTGTAAAATAATTGTTGTACATCTTACTTCATTTCATCAATTGAGTTTATACGATTATGATACACGCGTAAAATACAAATCATTGGACTTGTTATTGACCACGTTATGAGGCAGAAGTAAACTACTCATTATTGGACATATTGTGGGACACGTTATGGGACACAGACCCTTGAAATGACTGAATGACGGAATGGTAATTTTGAGAAGAAGAAGTTGATCAACCTCTCAGCTCAGGGAGAACTAAAGACATTGCAACAGGCTAAACAATAAATCCTTTAGCCTTTCTTTTTTATGCTTCACAAGATATCATTGTCTCTTAGGCTAATGAATAGAGTGTTATTTCAACTTTTTTATTGCAAAAATCTTGATTCTTGTCCATAGAACAACTTTGTTGATAATTAAATCTAATTTTAGCATCCAGTATCCAAACAGCCAACTATGGAATTATTTCAGTAAGTTTTATTATAGTTATTTTATATATCATACGATATCATGCAATAATGTTGCTGTTTGTAATTAATATAAGGCCGAGGCTACTCAATCGCATGTACATGCACATTTGCTTAAATAGCTCCTACTGTTCTTAACTGCAATCAATTGAAAGACAGTTGCAGCTGTAGGTTGTCTAGGACCTTGGTAGTTCTGTTTTGGTTCCTGGTATGATAAATTCTATCTTGTTACCCATATAAACGTTTGATTTTCCCAATTTTTACATTCTCTAGTCGTCTCATTTGGTATAATATCATTTATTATATTTTTATGATTAGCAGGCTTTGACTCGCTTGTTTTTTTAACAACAACTTTAACGCCTTCTGTAAATAATTAATTATTTTTATATACTAATTATTTCATTGTATTATAATCGTACTTTCTTCGATTTAAGGGCAAAAGATCCAACGGAGAAGCCGAGCCTGCCAAATTTAATCTCAAGGAAGGAGAGTTCATCACGAAAGACGCCTGGCTCCGCTAAACAGCATTATCTCCAGCGATCTCGCTACTATCCCGGTGCACCAACTCGAGACTTATCCAATATGGGGATCGAAGGTAAAGTTTACGATTTAGGATCTGGCAAAAAAGTTGTAGAGTTGACGTCTGGGAGTATGAAAGGTTCAGCAAAAGGTCGACTTGGTAATCTGGACAGAGCGCCATATGTGCCATCATTTGAAGAGAAGAAAACGAAGCCCGTTGGGGTTATTGGTATGTGTTCATTTGTTGATTAATATTCAAATTCATTGCACGAAAATGGGTGAAGTTTACACTTTAGTTGAAGGACATAAACAGCATGGCTACGTGAAAGGAGCCTCAGCAAAAATCTAAAATGGTTTTGATTTGCTGTTCTGTTCACAATTGTTCTATCCTACTCAAACAGATAGGCCAAAGTGATAATGCTTAAAGAGAAATCACGTTATAGTTATAGGTCCTATACTGCTGAATGAAACTCTTTCCTTGATGCAGTCTACACTTTGGCTAAATCCCACAAAAAAGCATGGCTCATTTTATTAAACGGTTCTCATTTCCTGCTGTCTTCACAGTTGGTCTGTTTTACGCCTTTTCCCAGGCAGATACTGATTCTCTTAATTCTCAAGACAGATTGGCAAAAGTGAAAAATAATGCTAAGATGATAGGTATTATCCTACTGTGTAACATTCGTGTTGACATATTTCTCCTCAACAAGTTGATTACATCCTAAAATGAAATGAAGATGAGAATATTTTTCCGTAGGTGGTGCTGCGGGTGCTTCATCTTATGCCTCTTGGAAGGCGCCATCATTTGCGCAGCGTGGTACCTCGTATCAACCCAGTGCTGCGCAGGCAGACAGAGCAAGGGTTGGTGTTCATGGGAGAACAGACTGGACAGCAAAGTAAGTTATTGCAAAGTCATTTAGAGCTCATCCTTATCCTGAATCAAAATTCACTAACTAATGACGCGATAATGCCCGAGGGAGTTCGATTTGGACCCGCGGGTCACGCTTATCTATAATAATAAATACATGAATGCATATTTTTATTCATAATATTTTTCAACATCATTTTTATACTTATTAATTCCTTCACTAATTCTATCATTCTTCACCTTCTTATCTCATTTTATTTTTTATGAAGCAGCATTTTAATTCCTTTACCAATTCATAACATCCTTTTCACATTTTTATTTTCCTCTTAGATATGGTGGAAACAGATTTTGACTTACAAACTTGAGGTAACAGACAAATTAAATTAAACTGTTTCAAAACTTTAACATGAGAATAAATAATAAACTTTGTACATAAAAATTGTTTATAGTATTCTTTCCTAGTTTATTTGCGGTTTTTAGGCATAGTCACGTGGTAATAAAAACTGACTTTTACAGTAGATTGTAACATAATCTTCATTGATATATTTGACAAAAATTCCACTCAGTGCACTCTCTTATCAAGACGCGTACTTGAAAAATTTCTCTATTTTCCATACAATAAAAAAAAAGCAAATATTTTTGCCTACTTCAACAATTTAGGCTTTTTTGCCAAAAAGTACGGCTATAACCTTCCACTTTTGCCCAAAATTGAACGGGAAAAAAGTGGGCCAATTTTCGAACCAAAAATTTCACCATCAAAAAATGGGCAGTTTGGCCAAAAAGTTAGGCCAAAGCCTTGCATTTTTCCCAAATTTGAACAGGACAAAAGTGGGCCAAGTTTTTGCCCAAAAATTTCACCATCAAAAATGGGCAATTTTTGGCCAAAAAGTAAGGCTATACCCTTGCATTTCTCCCAAAAATTGAACAGGACAAAAGTGGGCCAAATTTTTGCCCAAAAATTTGACCATCAAATTTGGGTAATTTTTGGCCAAAAGTAAGGCTATAGCCTTGCATTTTTGCCCAATATGGAACAGGACCAAAGTGGGCCAAATTTTTGCCCAAAAATTTGACCATAAAATTTGGGTAATTTTTGGCCAAAAGTAAGGCTATAGCCTTGCATTTTTGCCCAATATGGAACAGGACCAAAGTGGGCCAAATTTCGAATCAAACATTTCACCATCAAAAATGGGTAATTTTTGGCCAAAAAGTAAGGCTATAACCTTGCATTTTTGTCCAAAACGCAACAGGAGAAAAATGGGCCAAATTTTTGCCCAAAAATTTCACCATCAAATTTGGGTAATTTTTGGCCAAAAGGTAAGGCTATAGCCTTGTATTTTTATCCAAAATTCAACAGGACAAAAGTGGGCCAAATTTCAAATCAAACATTTCACCATCAACTTTAGGTAATTTTTGGCCAAAAAGTAAGGCTATACCCTTGTATTTTTATCCAAAATTCAGCAGGACAAAAGAGGGCCAAATTTTTGCCCAAAAATTTGACCATCAAATTTGGGTAATTTTTGGCCAAAAAGTAAGGCTATAGCCTTACATTTCTGTCCGAAATTGAACGGGACAAAAGTGGGCAAAATTTCGAATTAAAAATTTCACCATCAAAAATGGGCAATTTTGGCCAAAAAGTATGGCTATAACCATGCATTGGTTAAAAAATAGGGCTGTGGCTTTGCATTTTTGTCCAAAATTGAACAGGACAAAAGTGGGCCAAATTTTTGCCCAAAAATTTCACAATCAAATTTGGGTAATTTTTGGCCAAAAAGTAAGGCTACAGCCTTGTATTTTTATCCAACATTCAACAGGACAAAAGTGGGCCAAATTTTTGCCCAAAAATATCACCATCAAAATTGGGTAAATTTTGGCCAAAAAGTAAGGCTATAGCCTTGCATTTTTGCCCAAAATTGAACAGGACAAAAGTGGGCGAAATTTTTGCCCAACAATTTCACAATCAAATTTGGGTAATTTTTGGCCAAAAAGTAAAGCTACAGCCTTGTATTTTTATCCAACATTCAACAGGACAAAAGTGGGCCAAATTTTTGCCCAAAAATATCACCATCAAAATTGGGTAATTTTTGGCCAAAAAGTAAGGCTATAGCCTTGCATTTTTGCCCAAAATTGAACGGGACAAAAGTGAGCCAAATTTCGAAACAAACATTTCACCCTCAAAAATGGGTAATTTTTGGCCAAAAAGTAAGGCTATAGCCTTGCATTTTTGTCCAAAATTGAACAGGACAAAAGTGGGCCAAATTTTTGCCCAAAAATTTGACCATCAAATTTGGGTAATTTTTGTCCAAAAAGTAAGGCTATAGCCTTGCATTTTTGTCCAAAATTGAACAGGACAAAAGTGGGCCAAATTTTTGCCGAAAAATTTCACAATCAAATTTGGGTAATTTTTGGCCAAAAAGTAAGGCTACAGCCTTGTATTTTTATCCAACATTCAGCAGGACAAAAGTGGGCCAAATTTTTGCCCAAAAATATCACCATCAAAATTGGGTAAATTTTGGCCAAAAAGTAAGGCTATAGCCTTGCATTTTTGCCCAAAATTGAACGGGACAAAAGTGAGCCAAATTTCGAAACAAACATTTCACCCTCAAAAATGGGTAATTTTTGGCCAAAAAGTAAGGCTATAGCCTTGCATTTTTGTCCAAAATTGAACAGGACAAAAGTGGGCCAAATTTTTGCCCAACAATTTCACAATCAAATTTGGGTAATTTTTGGCCAAAAAGTAAGGCTACAGCCTTGTATTTTTATCCAACATTCAACAGGACAAAAGTGGGCCAAATTTTTGCCCAAAAATATCACCATCAAAATTGGGTAATTTTTGGCCAAAAAGTAAGGCTATAGCCTTGCATTTTTGCCCAAAATTGAACGGGACAAAAGTGAGCCAAATTTCGAAACAAACATTTCACCCTCAAAAATGGGTAATTCTTGGCCAAAAAGTAAGGCTATAGCCTTGCATTTTTGTCCAAAATTGAACAGGACAAAAGTGGGCCAAATTTTTGCCCAAAAATTTGACCATCAAATTTGGGTAATTTTTGTCCAAAAAGTAAGGCTATAGCCTTGCATTTTTGTCCAAAATTGAACAGGACAAAAGTGGGCCAAATTTTTGCCGAAAAATTTCACAATCAAATTTGGGTAATTTTTGGCCAAAAAGTAAGGCTACAGCCTTGTATTTTTATCCAACATTCAACAGGACAAAAGTGGGCCAAATTTTTGCCCAAAAATATCACCATCAAAATTGGGTAAATTTTGGCCAAAAAGTAAGGCTATAGCCTTGCATTTTTGCCCAAAATTGAACGGGACAAAAGTGAGCCAAATTTCGAAACAAACATTTCACCCTCAAAAATGGGTAATTTTTGGCCAAAAAGTAAGGCTATAGCCTTGCATTTTTGTCCAAAATTGAACAGGACAAAAGTGGGCCAAATTTTTGCCCAAAAATATCACCATCAAAATTGGGTAAATTTTGGCCAAAAAGTAAGGCTATAGCCTTGCATTTTTGCCCAAAATTGAGGGGACAAAAGTGAGCCAAATTTCGAAACAAACATTTCACCCTCAAAAATGGGTAATTTTTGGCCAAAAAGTAAGGCTATAGCCTTGCATTTTTGTCCAAAATTGAACATGACAAAAGTGGGCCAAATTTTTGCCCAAAAATTTGACCATCAAATTTGGGTAATTTTTGTCCAAAAAGTAAGGCTATAGCCTTGCATTTTGGTCCAAAATTGAACAGGACAAAAGTGGGCCAAATTTTTGCCCAAAAATATCACCATCAAAATTGGGTAAATTTTGGCCAAAAAGTAAGGCTATAGCCTTGCACTTTTGCCCAAAATTGAGGGGACAAAAGTGAGCCAAATTTCGAAACAAACATTTCACCCTCAAAAATGGGTAATTTTTGGCCAAAAAGTAAGGCTATAGCCTTGCATTTTTGTCCAAAATTGAACATGACAAAAGTGGGCCAAATTTTTGCCCAAAAATTTGACCATCAAATTTGGGTAATTTTTGTCCAAAAAGTAAGGCTATAGCCTTGCATTTTGGTCCAAAATTGAACAGGACAAAAGTGGGCCAAATTTTTGCCCAAAAATTTCACAATCAAATTTGGGTAATTTTTGGCCAAAAAGTAAGGCTACAGCCTTGTATTTTTATCCAACATTCAACAGGACAAAAGTGGGCCAAATTTTTGCCCAAAAATATCACCATCAAAATTGGGTAAATTTTGGCCAAAAAGTAAGGCTATAGCCTTGCATTTTTGCCCAAAATTGAACGGGACAAAAGTGAGCCAAATTTCGAAACAAACATTTCACCCTCAAAAATGGGTAATTTTTGGCCAAAAAGTAAGGCTATAGCCTTGCATTTTTGTCCAAAATTGAACAGGACAAAAGTGGGCCAAATTTTTGCCCAACAATTTCACAATCAAATTTGGGTAATTTTTGGCCAAAAAGTAAGGCTACAGCCTTGTATTTTTATCCAACATTCAACAGGACAAAAGTGGGCCAAATTTTTGCCCAAAAATATCACCATCAAAATTGGGTAAATTTTGGCCAAAAAGTAAGGCTATAGCCTTGCATTTTTGCCCAAAATTGAACGGGACAAAAGTGAGCCAAATTTCGAAACAAACATTTCACCCTCAAAAATGGGTAATTTTTGGCCAAAAAAGTAAGGCTATAGCCTTGCATTTTTGTCCAAAATTGAACGGGACAAAAGTGGGCCAAATTTTTGCCAAAAAATATCACCATCAAAATTGGGTAATTTTTGGTCAAAAAGTAAGGCTATATATAGCCTTGCATTTTTGCCGAAAATTGAACGGGACAACAGTGAGCCAAATTTCAAAACAAACATTTCACCCTCAAAAATGGGTAATTTTTTGCCAAAAAGTAAGGCTATAGCCTTGCATTTTTGTCCAAAATTGAACAGGACAAAAGTGGGCGAAATTTTTGCCCAAAAATTTCACGATCAAAATTGGGTTATTTTTGGCCAAAAAGTAAGGCTACAGCCTTGTATTTTTATCCAACATTCAACAGGACAAAAGTGGGCCAAATTTTTGCCCAAATATATCACCATCAAATTTGGGTAATTTTTGGCCAAAAAGTAAGGCTATAGCCTTGCATTTTTGCCCAAAATTGAACGGGACAAAAGTTAGCCAAATTTCGAAACAAACATTTCACCCTCAAAAATGGGTAATTTTTGGCCAAAAAGTAAGGCTATAGCCTTGCATTTTTGCCCAAAATTGAACAGGACAAAAGTGGGCCAAATTTTTGCCCAAAAATATCACCATCAAAATTGGGTAAATTTTGGCCAAAAAGTAAGGCTATAGCCTTGCATTTTTGCCCAAAATTGAACGGGACAAAAGTGAGCCAAATTTCGAAACAAACATTTCACCCTCAAAAATGGGTAATTCTTGGCCAAAAAGTAAGGTTATAGCCTTGCATTTTTGTCCAAAATTGAACATGACAAAAGTGGGCCAAATTTTTGCCCAAAAATTTGACCATCAAAATTGGGTAAATTTTGGCCAAAAAGTAAGGCTATAGCCTTGCATTTTTGCCCAAAATTGAACGGGACAAAAGTGAGCCAAATTTTTGCCCTAAAATTTCATAATCAAATTTGGGTAATTTTTGGCCAAAAAGTAAGGCTACGGCCTTGTATTTTTATCCAACATTCAACAAGACAAAAGTGGGCCAAATTTTTGCCCAAAAATATCACCATCAAAATTGGGTAAATTTTGGCCAAAAAAGTAAGGCTATAGCCTTGCATTTTTGCCCAAAATTGAACAGGACAAAAGTGGGCGAAATTTTTGCCCAACAATTTCACAATCAAATTTGGGTAATTTTTGGCCAAAAAGTAAGGCTACAGCCTTGTATTTTTATCCAACATTCAACAGGACAAAAGTGGGCCAAATTTTTGCCCAAAAATATCACCATCAAAATTGGGTAATTTTTGGCCAAAAAGTAAGGCTATAGCCTTGCATTTTTGCCAGAAATTGAACGGGACAAAAGTGAGCCAAATTTCGAAACAAACATTTCACCCTCAAAAATGGGTAATTTTTGGCCAAAAAGTAAGGCTATAGCCTTGCATTTTTGTCCAAAATTGAACAGGACAAAAGTGGGCCAAATTTTTGCCCAAAAATATCACCATCAAAATTGGGTAAATTTTGGCCAAAAAGTAAGGCTATAGCCTTGCATTTTTGCCCAAAATTGAGGGGACAAAAGTGAGCCAAATTTCGAAACAAGCATTTCACCCTCAAAAATGGGTAATTTTTGGCCAAAAAGTAAGGCTATAGCCTTGCATTTTTGTCCAAAATTGAACAGGACAAAAGTGGGCCAAATTTTTGCCCAAAAATTTGACCATCAAATTTGGGTAATTTTTGTCCAAAAAGTAAGGCTATAGCCTTGCATTTTTGTCCAAAATTGAACAGGACAAAAGTGGGCCAAATTTTTGCCGAAAAATTTCACAATCAAATTTGGGTAATTTTTGGCCAAAAAGTAAGGCTACAGCCTTGTATTTTTATCCAACATTCAACAGGACAAAAGTGGGCCAAATTTTTGCCCAAAAATATCACCATCAAAATTGGGTAATTTTTGGCCAAAAAGTAAGGCTATAGCCTTGCATTTTTGCCCAAAATTGAACGGGACAAAAGTGAGCCAAATTTCGAAACAAACATTTCACCCTCAAAAATGGGTAATTTTTGGCCAAAAAGTAAGGCTATAGCCTTGCATTTTTGTCCAAAATTGAACAGGACAAAAGTGGGCCAAATTTTTGCCCAAAAATTTGACCATCAAATTTGGGTAATTTTTGTCCAAAAAGTAAGGCTATAGCCTTGCATTTTTGTCCAAAATTGAACAGGACAAAAGTGGGCCAAATTTTTGCCCAACAATTTCACAATCAAATTTGGGTAATTTTTGGCCAAAAAGTAAGGCTACAGCCTTGTATTTTTATCCAACATTCAACAGGACAAAAGTGGGCCAAATTTTTGCCCAAAAATATCACCATCAAAATTGGGTAAATTTTGGCCAAAAAGTAAGGCTATAGCCTTGCATTTTTGCCCAAAATTGAACGGGACAAAAGTGAGCCAAATTTCGAAACAAACATTTCACCCTCAAAAATGGGTAATTTTTGGCCAAAAAGTAAGGCTATAGCCTTGCATTTTTGTCCAAAATTGAACAGGACAAAAGTGGGCCAAATTTTTGCCCAACAATTTCACAATCAAATTTGGGTAATTTTTGGCCAAAAAGTAAGGCTACAGCCTTGTATTTTTATCCAACATTCAACAGGACAAAAGTGGGCCAAATTTTTGCCCAAAAATATCACCATCAAAATTGGGTAATTTTTGGCCAAAAAGTAAGGCTATAGCCTTGCATTTTTGCCCAAAATTGAACGGGACAAAAGTGAGCCAAATTTCGAAACAAACATTTCACCCTCAAAAATGGGTAATTTTTGGCCAAAAAGTAAGGCTATAGCCTTGCATTTTTGTCCAAAATTGAACATGACAAAAGTGGGCCAAATTTTTGCCCAAAAATTTGACCATCAAATTTGGGTAATTTTTGTCCAAAAAGTAAGGCTATAGCCTTGCATTTTGGTCCAAAATTGAACAGGACAAAAGTGGGCCAAATTTTTGCCCAAAAATTTCACAATCAAATTTGGGTAATTTTTGTCCAAAAAGTAAGGCTACAGCCTTGTATTTTTATCCAACATTCAACAGGACAAAAGTGGGCCAAATTTTTGCCCAAAAATATCACCATCAAAATTGGGTAAATTTTGGCCAAAAAGTAAGGCTATAGCCTTGCATTTTTGCCCAAAATTGAACGGGACAAAAGTGAGCCAAATTTCGAAACAAACATTTCACCCTCAAAAATGGGTAATTTTTGGCCAAAAAGTAAGGCTATAGCCTTGCATTTTTGTCCAAAATTGAACAGGACAAAAGTGGGCCAAATTTTTGCCCAACAATTTCACAATCAAATTTGGGTAATTTTTGGCCAAAAAGTAAGGCTACAGCCTTGTATTTTTATCCAACATTCAACAGGACAAAAGTGGGCCAAATTTTTGCCCAAAAATATCACCATCAAAATTGGGTAAATTTTGGCCAAAAAGTAAGGCTATAGCCTTGCATTTTTGCCCAAAATTGAACGGGACAAAAGTGAGCCAAATTTCGAAACAAACATTTCACCCTCAAAAATGGGTAATTTTTGGCCAAAAAAGTAAGGCTATAGCCTTGCATTTTTGTCCAAAATTGAACGGGACAAAAGTGGGCCAAATTTTTGCCAAAAAATATCACCATCAAAATTGGGTAATTTTTGGTCAAAAAGTAAGGCTATATATAGCCTTGCATTTTTGCCGAAAATTGAACGGGACAACAGTGAGCCAAATTTCAAAACAAACATTTCACCCTCAAAAATGGGTAATTTTTTGCCAAAAAGTAAGGCTATAGCCTTGCATTTTTGTCCAAAATTGAACAGGACAAAAGTGGGCGAAATTTTTGCCCAAAAATTTCACGATCAAAATTGGGTTATTTTTGGCCAAAAAGTAAGGCTACAGCCTTGTATTTTTATCCAACATTCAACAGGACAAAAGTGGGCCAAATTTTTGCCCAAATATATCACCATCAAATTTGGGTAATTTTTGGCCAAAAAGTAAGGCTATAGCCTTGCATTTTTGCCCAAAATTGAACGGGACAAAAGTTAGCCAAATTTCGAAACAAACATTTCACCCTCAAAAATGGGTAATTTTTGGCCAAAAAGTAAGGCTATAGCCTTGCATTTTTGCCCAAAATTGAACGGGACAAAAGTGGGCCAAATTTTTGCCCAAAATTATCACCATCAAAATTGGGTAAATTTTGGCCAAAAAGTAAGGCTATAGCCTTGCATTTTTGCCCAAAATTGAACGGGACAAAAGTGAGCCAAATTTCGAAACAAACATTTCACCCTCAAAAATGGGTAATTCTTGGCCAAAAAGTAAGGTTATAGCCTTGCATTTTTGTCCAAAATTGAACATGACAAAAGTGGGCCAAATTTTTGCCCAAAAATTTGACCATCAAAATTGGGTAAATTTTGGCCAAAAAGTAAGGCTATAGCCTTGCATTTTTGCCCAAAATTGAACGGGACAAAAGTGAGCCAAATTTTTGCCCTAAAATTTCATAATCAAATTTGGGTAATTTTTGGCCAAAAAGTAAGGCTACGGCCTTGTATTTTTATCCAACATTCAACAGGACAAAAGTGGGCCAAATTTTTGCCCAAAAATATCACCATCAAAATTGGGTAAATTTTGGTCAAAAAAGTAAGGCTATAGCCTTGCATTTTTGCCCAAAATTGAACAGGACAAAAGTGGGCGAAATTTTTGCCCAACAATTTCACAATCAAATTTGGGTAATTTTTGGCCAAAAAGTAAGGCTACAGCCTTGTATTTTTATCCAACATTCAACAGGACAAAAGTGGGCCAAATTTTTGCCCAAAAATATCACCATCAAAATTGGGTAATTTTTGGCCAAAAAGTAAGGCTATAGCCTTGCATTTTTGCCCAAAATTGAACGGGACAAAAGTGAGCCAAATTTCGAAACAAACATTTCACCCTCAAAAATGGGTAATTTTTGGCCAAAAAGTAAGGCTATAGCCTTGCATTTTTGTCCAAAATTGAACGGGACAACAGTGAGCCAAATTTTTGCCCAAAAATATCACCATCAAAATTGGGTAAATTTTGGCCAAAAAGTAAGGCTATAGCCTTGCATTTTTGCCCAAAATTGAGGGGACAAAAGTGAGCCAAATTTCGAAACAAACATTTCACCCTCAAAAATGGGTAATTTTTGGCCAAAAAGTAAGGCTATAGCCTTGCATTTTTGTCCAAAATTGAACGGGACAAAAGTGGGCCAAATTTTTGCCAAAAAATATCACCATCAAAATTGGGTAATTTTTGGTCAAAAAGTAAGGCTATAGCCTTGCATTTTGGTCCAAAATTGAACAGGACAAAAGTGGGCCAAATTTTTGCCCAAAAATTTCACAATCAAATTTGGGTAATTTTTGGCCAAAAAGTAAGGCTACAGCCTTGTATTTTTATCCAACATTCAACAGGACAAAAGTGGGCCAAATTTTTGCCCAAAAATATCACCATCAAAATTGGGTAAATTTTGGCCAAAAAGTAAGGCTATAGCGTTGCATTTTTGCCCAAAATTGAACGGGACAAAAGTGAGCCAAATTTCGAAACAAACATTTCACCCTCAAAAATGGGTAATTTTTGGCCAAAAAAGTAAGGCTATAGCCTTGCATTTTTGTCCAAAATTGAACGGGACAAAAGTGGGCCAAATTTTTGCCAAAAAATATCACCATCAAAATTGGGTAATTTTTGGTCAAAAAGTAAGGCTATAGCCTTGCATTTTTGCCCAAAATTGAACGGGACAAAAGTTAGCCAAATTTCGAAACAAACATTTCACCCTCAAAAATGGGTAATTTTTGGCCAAAAAGTAAGGCTATAGCCTTGCATTTTTGCCCAAAATTGAACGGGACAACAGTGAGCCAAATTTCAAAACAAACATTTCACCCTCAAAAATGGGTAATTTTTTGCCAAATAGGAAGGCTATAGCTTTGCATTTTTGTCCAAAATTGAACAGGACAAAAGTGGGCCAAATTTTTGCCCAAAAATATCACCATCCAAATTGGGTAAATTTTGGCCAAAAAGTAAGGCTATAGCCTTGCATTTTTGCCCAAAATTGAACGGGACAAAAGTGAGCCAAATTTCGAAACAAACATTTCACCCTCAAAAATGGGTAATTTTTGGCCAAAAAGTAAGGCTACACCCTTGTATTTTTATCCAACATTCAACAGGACAAAAGTGGGCCAAATTTTTGCCCAAAAATATCACCATCAAATTTGGGTAATTTTCGGCCAAAAAGTAAGGCTATAGCCTTGCATTTTTGCCCAAAATTGAACGGGACAAAAGTTAGCCAAATTTCGAAACAAACATTTCACCCTCAAAAATGGGTAATTTTTGGCCAAAAAGTAAGGCTATAGCCTTGCATTTTTGCCCAAAATTGAACGGGACAACAGTGAGCCAAATTTCAAAACAAACATTTCACCCTCAAAAATGGGTAATTTTTTGCCAAATAGGAAGGCTATAGCTTTGCATTTTTGTCCAAAATTGAACAGGACAAAAGTGGGCCAAATTTTTGCCCAAAAATATCACCATCCAAATTGGGTAAATTTTGGCCAAAAAGTAAGGCTATAGCCTTGCATTTTTGCCCAAAATTGAACAGGACAAAAGTGAGCCAAATTTCGAAACAAACATTTCACCCTCAAAAATGGGTAATTTTTGGCCAAAAAGTAAGGCTATAGCCTTGCATTTTTGTCCAAAATTGAACAGGACAAGAGTGGGCGAAATTTTTGCCCAAAAATTTCACGATCAAATTTGGGTAATTTTGGCCAAAAAGTAAGGCTACACCCTTGTATTTTTATCCAACATTCAACAGGACAAAAGTGGGCCAAATTTTTGCCCAAAAATATCACCATCAAATTTGAGTAATTTTCGGCCAAAAAGTAAGGCTATAGCCTTGCATTTTTGCCCAAAATTGAACGGGACAAAAGTTAGCCAAATTTCGAAACAAACATTTCACCCTCAAAAATGGGTAATTTTTGGCCAAAAAGTAAGGCTATAGCCTTGCATTTTTGTCCAAAATTGAACAGGACAAAAGTGGGCCAAATTTTTGCCCAAAAATTTCACAATCAAATTTGGGTATTTTTTGGCCAAAAAGTAAGGCTACAGCCTTGTATTTTTACCCAACATTCAACAGGACAAAAGTGGGCCAAATTTTTGCCCAAAAATATCACCATCAAAATTGGGTAAATTTTGGCCAAAAAGTAAGGCTATAGCCTTGCATTTTTGCCCAAAATTGAACGGGACAACAGTGAGCCAAATTTTGAAACAAACATTTCACCCTCAAAAATGGGTAATTTTTGGCCAAAAAGTAAGGCTATAGCCTTGCATTTTTGTCCAAAATTGAACAGGACAAAAGTGGGCGAAATTTTTGCCCAAAAATTTCACGATCAAATTAGGGTAATTTTTGGCAAAAAAGTAAGGCTACAGCCTTGTATTTTTATCCAACATTCAACAGGACAAAAGTGGGCCAAATTTTTGCCCAAAAATATGACCATCAAATTTGGGTAATTTTTGGCCAAAAAGTAAGGCTACAGCCTTGTATTTTTATCCAACATTCAACAGGACAAAAGTGGGCCAAATTTTTGCCCAAAAATATCATCATCAAAATTGGGTAATTTTTGGTCAAAAAGTAAGGCTATAGCCTTGCATTTTGACCAAAATTGAACGGGACAAAAGTGAGCCAAGTTTCGAAACAAACATTTCACCCTCAAAAATGGGTAATTTTTGTCCAAAAAGTAAGGCTATAGCCTTGCATTTTTGCCCAAAATTGAACGGGACAACAGTGAGCCAAATTTTGAAACAAACATTTCACCCTCAAAAATGGGTAATTTTTGGCCAAAAAGTAAGGCTATAGCCTTGCATTTTTAAAAAAAATGGAACAGGACAAAAGTGGGCCAAATTTTTGCTCAAAAATTTCACCATCAAATTTGGGTAATTTTTGTCCAAAAAGTAAGGCTATAGCCTTGCATTTTTGTCCAAAATTGAACAGAACAAAAGTGGGCCAAATTTTTTCCCAAAAATTTCACCATCAAATTTGGGTAATTTTTGTCCAAAAAGTAAGGCTATAGCCTTGCATTTTTGCCCAAAATTGAACGGGACAAAAGTAAGCCAAATTTCGAAATAAACATTTCACCCTCAAAAATGGGTAATTTTTGGCCAAAAAGTAAGTCTATAGCCTTGCATTTTTGCCCAAAATTGAACGGGACAACAGTGAGCCAAATTTCAAAACAAACATTTCACCCTCAAAAATGGGTAATTTTTTGCCAAAAAGTAAGGCAATAGCCTTGCATTTTTGTCCAAAATTGAACAAGACAAAAGTGGGCCAAATTGTTGCCCAAAGATTTCACCATCAAATTTGGGTAATTTTTGGCCAAAAAGTAAGGCTATAGCCTTGCATTTTTGCCCAAAATTGAACGGGACAAAAGTGAGCCAAATTTCGAAACAAACATTTCACCCTCAAAAATGGGTAATTTTTGGCCAAAAAGTAAGGCTATAGCCTTGCATTTTTGTCCAAAATTGAACAGGACAAAAGTGGGCCAAATTTTTGCCCAAAAATTTCACCATCAAATTTGGGTAATTTTTGTCCAAAAAGTAAGGCTATAGCCTTGCATTTTTGTCCAAAATTGAACAGGACAAAAGTGGGCCAAATTTTTGCCCAAAAATATGACCATCAAATTTGGGTAATTTTTGTCCAAAAAGTAAGGCTGTAGCCTTGCATTTTTGCCCAAAATTGAACGGGACAAAAGTGGGCGAAATATTTGCCCAAAAATATCACCATCAAAAGTAGGTAATTTTTGGCCAAAAAAGTAAGGCTATAGCCTTGCATTTTTGCCCAAAATTGAACGGGACAAAAGTGGGCCAAATTTTTGCCAAAAAATATCACCATCAAAATTGGGTAATTTTTGGTCAAAAAGTAAGGCTATAGCCTTGCATATTTGCCCAAAATTGAACGAGACAAAAGTGAGCCAAATTTTGAAACAAACATTTCACCCTCAAAAATGGGTAATTTTTGGCCAAAAAGTAAGGCAATAGCCTTGCATTTTTGTCCAAAATTGAACAAGACAAAAGTGGGCCAAATTGTTGCCCAAAGATTTCACCATCAAATTTGGGTAATTTTTGGCCAAAAAGTAAGGCTATAGCCTTGCATTTTTGCCCAAAATTGAACGGGACAAAAGTGAGCCAAATTCCGAAACAAACATTTCACCCTCAAAAATGGGTAATTTTTGGCCAAATAGTAAGGCTATAGCCTTGCATTTTTGTCCAAAATTGAACAGGACAAAAGTGGGCCAAATTTTTGCCCAAAAATTTCACCATCAAATTTGGGTAATTTTTGTCCAAAAAGTAAGGCTATAGCCTTGCATTTTTGTCCAAAATTGAACAGGACAAAAGTGGGCCAAATTTTTGCCCAAAAATTTGATCATCAAATTTGGGTTATTTTTGGCCAAAAAGTAAGGCTATAACCTTCCATGTTTGTCCAAAACTCAACAGGGGAAAAGTAAGCCAAGTTTTTGCCCAAAAATTTCACCATCAAATTTGGGTTATTTTTGGCCAAAAAGTAAGGCTATAACCTTGCATTTTTGTCCAAAACTCAGCAGGAGAAAAGTGGGCCAAATTTTAACCCAAAAATTTCACCATCAAATTTGGGTAATTTTTGGCCAAAAAGTAAGGCTATAGCCTTCCATGTTTGTCCAAAACTCAACAGGGGAAAAGTAAGCCAAGTTTTTGCCCAAAAATTTCACCATCAAATTTGGGTTATTTTTGGCCAAAAAGTAAGGCTATAACCTTGCATTTTTGTCCAAAACTCAACAGGAGAAAAGTGGGCCAAATTTTAACCCAAAAATTTCACCATCAAATTTGGGTAATTTTTGGCCAAAAAGTAAGGCTATAGCCTTACATTTCTGTCCGAAATTGAACGGGACAAAAGTGGGCAAAATTTCGAATTAAAAATTTCACCATCAAAAATGGGCAATTTTGGCCAAAAAGTATGGCTATAACGATGCATTGGTTAAAAAATAAGGCTATGGCTTTGCATTTTTGCCCAAAATTGAAGAGGACAAAAGTGGGCCAAATTTTTGTCCAAACATTTCAGCATGAAAACTTGGCATTTTTTGGCCAAAAATTAACGCTATGGCCTTGCATTTTTGCCCAAAATTGAAGAGGACAAAAGTGGGCCAAATTTTTGTCCAAACATTTCAGCATGAAAACTGGGCATTCTTTGGCGAAAAAGTAACGCTATAGCCTTGCCTTTTTGCCCAAAATTGAACAGGACAAAAGTGGGCAAAATTTGTGTAAAAAAAACTGCACCAAAAACTGTCTAATTTGTTGGCATAAAAATAAGGCTTTAGGGTATGCTTCTTGCAACAAATGAGTGGTGGAAGAGGTTGTCCATTTTTGTGTTGTTTGAAATTCGGTAAATTTTAGTTAGAGTTTTAAGCTTAAGGTTGTGTGTTGGTCATGAATGGATAATTGTAGCATCAAAAGAAAATGCATCACTGTTATGGTATTAGAATGAAATATATAGAAAAAAGTTTAATAAAAAACCCAGTAATATCTTTGAGCAAATACTCCTAACATCTTTGAGATATATTACAAATCAAACCATATAAATGATCTCTACTGGAATTATACGGGACTCAGATATTAGTCAGGCTGTTCAAGTCTTTAAATCTAATGAATATTTGACAGAGTTCAAGACTTATGAAGTCTCAAATTACATGAATTTCAGTGCATCAGTTTCAACCACAAAACTGCATTGAAAACACAAGCTAAGAAAAAACATCTTTTAGCTCCGACTGCCAAGTTTTAATATTTAAGTTTGTTTTTTTTCTTCCAAAAACCTAGATGCGAGTTCAGGATTCTCTTTTGTCCATTTCTCTGCAGTGTTATTCTTTAACCAATCAGATTGGCTTATTTGATTCTGTAGTGTTGCAACAAGGTCATCAAGCCTCTCTTCTGTTTTGACCTCATTCCCAGGGGAGTCAAGTGATTTCTTTTGTTTTATATCCAGCAAAACTTTTTTAATCCGCTGAACTCCTACTTTTAACTCCACATCATTCATGCTGAAAATAATTCGAAACCAACCAAATTCGGGGGAATAAAAAGCACATCCTGCCGTGATATAAACACCGTTTTCCACAAATATTTCCATGAGTTTCAGCTCCCCCTCCTTACTCAATGGCCTAACAAATTCTCTAAAATCAACCCATACGTACAATCCACCGACAGCAGGGAAACTACTGATGCCAATTGTAGCAAGCTCACTGCAAACATAGTCCCTGGCCATTTTCAAGCGTTTTTGATTGGTTGGAAAGTACACATTATCAAGCCAATCAAAATCTTCCACAAAACAGCTCAAGATGTACTGAGTGATGGTTGGGACACTTTGAAAGTATGCATTAGCATTTAAGATTTTAACTAGTTCTTTATTGACAGTATGAACTAGGCCACATCTAAATCCAGAAATTGCAAAATCTTTGCTGAAACCCCAAACAATATGCAGGAGGTTTGGATCTATCGCACCAGAAAGAGACAACCCTGTTGTCATGGAAACATCAGAGTCATAAATTGAAAGAAAATAGATTTCATCAAGAATGACATGCAGTCTGTATTTATCAGCAAATTGTAAATAGGAGATTAACTGGGTTTTGGAATAGACATTACCAAGAGGGTTATTGGGGTTGGACAAAATGATGCCTCGAACTCTTTGTCCCTGTTCCACTGCTTTCTTATATGCTTCCTCCATTCTACCAACAGAAAGTTCAAATGGTTCTGTTTCACCAAACTCTGCCTTTATTGCACTTGTCAACTCAATTGATATTGTAACGCACCCCATCCGAAGGGCCAAATCTGTTTGGAATGCACCATAATACGGGGCGGGAATCAAAAGACAATCCTGATTGTCACAAATCGAAAACCCTAGACAAAAAGAAATGCTGGATTGAACTCATTTTACAACAACAAAGGTATTGATGTTGCTAAGATGTCTAGGGGAAATTTAGCAATAATTTTGAACCTTTTCAGCTTATTCTTGTTTGTTTGTTTGTTTGTTTGTTTGCATTATATTATCTATTGGGTAGTAGAGAGGACCCTGGGGAAGATTAGTGTTAGGCTAGCCAGGTATATCCTCTGTAAATAAAGTTTATCTTTCTATCTATTTGCCTGTCTATCTATCTGTTAGGTGGGGACTTTGCAGCCAAGTCTGCAGAGAGTGGCAACTGCACGCACAAGAAAATTTGCAGCAGATCAACTTACACCCCAAAAATTAGGCCTTGCACGCGCGTATTATATGCTTACAGGGTCAATATAGGTACCTAAAGCAGCTTCATGCACCCGAGAGAATCAAATGTGCACGTAGTGCGCCCCCCATCTTATACCTTGCACAAGCAAGATCTCGTCGAGTTCTGCCATGCTCTGCAGACTGGCTTGCAGCTATCAACCATATGTTAGCCTGGGGTGCTTCGACCTTTACCCTTTGGATCTTATCTTACATATGTGATGCAATCTATCCAAACTTTCATTATCAAAAGTGAAACTACAAAAGCCAACAATGACATACCAAGCATTTCAAGAACAGATCCACATCCATTAAACACAAACAAGTCATCCATGTTTATTGGTTTTATTGGCTTCATATATTTTGTCAAAAAAGTTGCCAATGCTTTTCTGAATGCTGGTGTACCACGCATATCGTTATATTGCATGAATTCAGTTGGAAGTTCTCCGATGTTGATTGTTGATAATTTTGCCCTCAGTACATCCAAAATAAGTTTATTTTCACTTGTTCCCATGTTGATAACCCCATCAGGATTCTGCTCATTGTGAAATGGATTTGCTGCAGCCTTTCCAAAAAATTCAAGCAAAATATTCTCCGAGCTGCTACTTTGCAGTCCCCTTTGTGAAATGAATGTGGAAACCTTGTCACCTTTTGCTGCCATTGTATCTCTGCCAAACAAAATAGAATTAATGCAAAGGATGTATGCAAATCTAACTAAGAGAAGAAGATGAGAATGACTACCTATCTACTTAAAATTTCCGAATCACATCTCAATTTTCTTGACAAAATGGGCTGAGAACGGAGCCTTACTAGGAAGAGGAATTCATCGAAGTGGGTGTATGGCCTAACCTATGGCCTAGCAACGTTGCCTTTTCAAAAGACAAAGGCCTGAGTATTTCAATACAGAATGAGTGAGACAATACGTAAATGAATGAAACATAACAATATACAAGATAATGGTCTATTTTTTAATTTTACGCATGTTTTCTTCAAAAATATATAAATTTTTACCTTGAAGTGTCTCCCAATGTTGAACAAAGCATCGTATCGAGGCAGCCTCGTCTACAGTTGACACGTATAGGAAGGGGGTGCCCAAAATTGTCATGAAATTAGGGGGGTGAGCTGATTGGGGCTAAGCTGATGGGCCCTTAACGGTAAAATTGGCCCTAACCATTGAAATAGTTACATCTCGCAACATTCATCAGCAGTAACGCTTGGTGTGAGCAGGGAGGAGCAACTGGTTCCGCAGTGTCCTTGTTTTATTAGTCCTTGTTTGTAAACTGGAGTGACAGTTCAGTTGAGCTCCAAAGAGAAAACTTTGATTTGAAATTTAATTTTATAGCACCCATTATATAAATCTGAAAACTATGAAAATATTCTAAATCTATATCAAATTTGTCAATAATTAAATATACCAAAATTGAGAAAAAGTTACAAACTTCAGAACATTGTTAAACATTAAACAATTTTAAACAATACAAGAGAAGGCTACTATCAACTTGAATGTTTAAAGGCATCAGATGCAAACAATGGAACATAATGTCAAAGAAAGGATTGCATTTTGATATAGAGAGTTGCAGAGAGTTGAAGAGGGTTGCAGAGAGTTGCAGAAATATGAAGAGAGTTATGGGGAGTTTTAGAGAGTTGGAGATAGTTGAAGGGAAATGCAGCGAGTTGAAGAAAGTTGCAGAAAGCTGATAAACGTTGCAGCGAGTTGAAGAAGGTTGACGGGAATTGAAAAGATTTGAAGAAAGGTGAAAAAAGTTGAAGCAAGTTGTAGAGTGTCTCAGAGAGTTGAAGGAAATTGCAGGGAGTTGAAGAAAGATGCAGAGAGTCGAAGAGAGATGCAGAGTGCCACAGAATGTTGCGAGACATTATAATAAAATGGTTCCAATTTTTCAAAGTGTTTCTGAAATCCTATTCTGTGTGACTCTGCAAAATTCTTTGACCATTAAATGGAGACCATGATTGGCAAAGACATTATACAGTATAAATAATAGCCTTCAATAAAATTTTAATTTAACTTAAGATTCATGAAGAAACTTAAAAATAGATGAAAATAATTTCATTATTCAAAGACGTCAATTGTTAAGCCTTCTTCAATGGTCGAGTAATATTTACAGCAAAAATCAGGAAACATTAGATTCAAAATACTTAATAAAATTGCACAAATTCGAAAGCGTTAATTATAGGTTAGAAGCGTGGAACATATGCGTGATACAAAGGGTGGTGAGGAAAAGAATGCGGCCCCGTTATTTTCAATTCATTTGCTTCGAAGATAGTCGCATTCTTCACAAGAAAAAAACTTGTGCTTTAACTAGCCACCATGGAAAAATAAACTGGCAAGAGCAAAATCTGAGTAACTGTTTTGAAATTTCATATTTAGTTGTGGATTTTCATGACCTTGTTACCGGTGGTAATTCTCGTGGAACAAGAACAGGGCACTCCATTAAACATCCCATGTGCCAAAGCTAGAATAAAAGAAAACAGAGAATAAAAACCATGAATACTCGATGACTTTCAGCATTAGAGACAAGCCATTCAGAAGCTTTCTTTGGACGAGTGGTTAAGGCACACATCTACGAAACTATAATCCGATAGGCTCGTGGTTTGAGACCACAGTCGGAACTTTACTCCGCGAGCTGTTCAGCCAACCAGGCTGTCCATCCTTTCGAGGTCTGTGATTGGATATTCAGGAGAATTCCTGAGAGCATAGGCCTTAGCGCCTTAGGTCCACATCAACTTGATAGATGCTAGAACCAAGCCAGGTTAATAAACAAACAAACAAACAAACAAACAAACGAACGAACGAACAAACAAACAAACAAACAAACAAATGAACGAACGAACGAACGTGTTTGAACTTAACTGTCATCAACTGGAATTCAACGAATGTTCAGTTAACTTTAAAGAAATGATAACAAACTTCAATCACAAACCTGCGGCTGAACCATGCCATTTAATAACTTCTTTGCCCCTTTTCCATGTTTTTGGCCAAAACGCCAATTTCCGTCAAATGTTGTAGTGTCATGCGCAGTCTCGGTTCCATGTCCATCTCGCTTTTAACATCAGGGAAAAGAGGCATTATAAAATACGCATCGAAAAATAAAAACCAAAAGTAGTTTCAACATAAAATAATTTAAAATAAAAGTAAAATAAAATGAAAGGATAAAACTAACAAAAACTGACCTTATCATTTTTGAAATCTCCTTCATACAATACTCCATTTATCATTTCGATTCCTTTTCCTTCCTTTTTATCATTCTTCCATTCACCTAAAAAACGATGACAAAAATGATGAAAAAACGATGACAAAATTAATGACAAAAATAATGGCAAAAATGATGACAAAAATGATGACAAAAATGATGGCAAGAATGATGACAAGAATGATGACAAGAATGAAGTGACGCGGAAGGTTAAACACTCTTAACAAAAGAAGATGAAATAAAGAAATTTCTTACCTTGAAATTTATAATTGTTTGCTGGATCGGAAAGGGTTCCAGTTCCATGTCGCTTTTAAGGAAGATGATAGCATGAAAATGAATAGACGATAATGATATTATACAAGAATATCAATACATTTCTTTTGTTTAACAGATTAATCGATGTTAAAAATCCTCAATAATTTGGAGCTAAAAGAAGTAAAATGAAAGAAATTTCCAGGTTAATTAGTGACGTAAGCAGTACCTTTCCTAGTACCCAGTCTCCTTTATATTTCATACCATTAGGGCTTTCCAGCACACCATTTCCATTCGGCATATCAAACTCCCATTTACCTGGTAGAATAAGTAGCACAATTGATAACTTATAAAACAATTTCCGCAAATGTCAAGATCTAACAATAAATTTCATAAATTGCAGACACAAAACTGCAAATTTGAAAAGTCTGAGTTGATGTAATATTTACACTATTATCTGCTCAATTTCCTTTACAAAGATGTGCACGGTGATACAGCAATAAAGAGGTACAAACCAAAAACAATATTTAATGCAAATGGACAGACCTTCATAAACACTTCCATCGATATATTGCTGTTTACCTTGGCCACATCTCTAAAAATTTCAAGGAATTACAGATAACCAATTGCAAACGAAAAGGCTAATTTGTATTAATTGGTGCTTGCTTGCCCTTGACATATATGTGTATTTACATGGCACATCTTTATCTTACTATGGCGAATTCATGTGACATTGTGATTAACCATGCACAAGCAAAACCCCTTTTTACGTGGTGCTGCTTCAGTTGTACCCTCCCTTCATTATTATTGATTAATTTTCTTCAAATGTTTAAACACTTTCTAAAATTTAGTATAGTTTGGGTGCACGCTGATATTTCGGTTTTCCAAGCTATATGTCCTACATTTTTACTTGAAAAATAATAAAACAAAGTTCACCTGAAATGACTTCCAATATCCTTCATATTTTGAGCCATCCTTGTGTTCCATGACACCGTGACCATTAATAAGATCGCGTTCCCATTGTCCTTCATAACATTTCCCTTCATGATATTCCATTTTTCCAATACCACATCTCTGCAAAATAGATTTGTTTCATTAGTTTCATTAGCGTTGATTGCTTGCTGCCAGTTCAGCATAATACATGACAATAGGAACAAACAAATTTAAATAAGCGATGCTGCATCAATAACACCCTTCATACCTGCCCTTCTATGAAGCTTCCATCATATTTGTCACCATTTGGAAGTGTCAAGCAGCCTGTCCCATCTTTGAGATCATCAACCCAAGTTCCAGCATATGATGTCCCATCTGGCTCTGAATATGTTCCTTTTCCGTGACGCTAAAATCAAACCACTAGTTCAATAAATCTTTGGACAGGAAAAACAAGAACAGATGGCTAAAAAAAAAATCTAGTGCAGCTACAAAAAAGGGTCTGAATTGATAGAGGTGCTGGATAATATATCATCAAAATAACAGGAGATGAAAGGAGATGGAAAATAATCAACTAATGTCACCTGGCCATCTTGAAATTCGCCTCGATAAACCGCTCCGGTGTTGTATTGCAGAACTCCATCACTATCAAAATAATCATTCTTGAAAGAACCTCTAAAATAAATTGGTTGATTGTCAATAAATTGTTAACTATAAGAATGACCAAAAGTAAACAATTATTCATCTTGTAAATCTATCAGTGCTTCAAACTAAAACCGAATCAACTTTCAAAGTTAAAGAACAACTTACTCATAAATATCTCCATTGCTCATTCTCAAAACACCAAATCCGAATTTCTACAAGGAAAAAATTTCATCTCATAATCTCGATTCACGTTGAAAATGCGAAATTATGTTTCAATTTTTTTGATCAATTCCATTAGTAAATATATTTTAAAAAAAACTGCGCATGGATATAAGAAAATAAGATGAACAGCTTAATACCATGTTTCGCTTCCACGATCCATTATACTCTACTCCATTTTTACAAATAAGTTTCCCCTCTCCTTCAATGCGGTCACTTTTAAATGTTCCCTCAAACACATCACCATTTGCGTAGACTACTTTAGCCTAAATAATAGGAGAGATGCAAATAAGGCAAAGATCTTTATGAAAAGTTGGATCGGAGAGAAGGAAGGTGGGAAGGAGGGAAGGAAGGTGGGAAGGAGGGAAGGAAGGGAGGAAGGAAGCAAGGAAGGAAGCAAGGAAGGAAGCAAGGAAGGAAGGAAGGAAGGAAGGAAGGAAGGAAGGAAGGAAGGAAGGAAGGAAGGAAGGAAGGAAGGAAGGAAGGAAGGAAGGAAGGAAGGAAGGAAGGAAGGAAGGAAGGAAGGAAGGAAGGAAGGAAGGAAGGAAGGAAGGAAGGAAGGAAGGAAGGAAGGAAGGAAGGAAGGAAGGAAGGAAGGAAGGAAGGAAGGAAGGAAGGAAGGAAGGAAGGAAGGAAGGAAGGAAGGAAGGAAGGAAGGAAGGAAGGAAGGAAGGAAGGAAGGAAGGAAGGAAGGAAGGAAGGAAGGAAGGAAGGAAGGAAGGAAGGAAGGAAGGAAGGAAGGAAGGAAGGAAGGAAGGAAGGAAGGAAGGAAGGAAGGAAGGAAGGAAGGAAGGAAGGAAGGAAGGAAGGAAGGAAGGAAGGGAAGGTAGGAAGGACCAAATAAAATTAAATGAAGATTAAATACAAATACTCATATCTTACGTCACCATGGCGGATGCCAATTTTAAATTGACCATAAAATTGATCACCGTTGCTGTATTTGAAAGTTCCAGATCCATCTGAATGAAAACAATTGAAAAGTAATAAATAAACAATTCTTAAAAAAAGTTTCTTCTTAAATGCAAGATATTTACACCAATGCATGTGTTTCTAAGACAAGTTTTGGGATAAGCAGTAGAATTTAATGTTTGGCATTACTGGATAATATCCATCAGATTTTTAAAAATCTGGCAATTTTAAGTCCAGTCATTTAGTTTCCAAGGTTCTATTGTCTGTCTCGGTCCGCATTTTACTATTGACATAAGTCAAGATACTCACGAAGCTTGTCGTTTTTCCATTCACCTTCGTAGATATCTCCAGTCCCATATTCCAGGATCCCGTGTCCATTCCGTTCATCATCGACCCAGTTTCCCTTGTTAAAATACACAAAGCAACATCGATACTTTTCTCAGTAAAATTGCATGCAAACATAATTCTTACTGATGATAATAATGCTTAAAAAGTCTTTCGAATCGACCAGGCCTTTACTAGCAATGATGAATATAAAGTGTCACCATTTAGTTATATAAATATTTATATAAATATAATTTGATAGAATAACTAACCATAAGGGTGCCGCTCAATAATTAAATTTTTTGGCTCAACCGTGCTTCGAACCCCGTTCGCCATCACCTGAATTAAACGACCAATCCACGGCGCGACACAAGCACAATTAAATAGTAGTAAAAGATGTGGTTTACGCAGTTCACAACATGAGAGACTGTTTTTCTTGTCTTGGCTTACGGCGTTCAACAGAGCCAAGCTTAATACATTAAATCAATTCGGCATTGGCTGACATAGGTAAGTAAATATATATCCATGAATGATGACCTTCCTAGGGCAATGCAAATACAAATACATTAAGGCACAGAAAGAGAGACAAGATAGTAATAAACATTAAAATGCTCACCCTGTAAGTCATTTGATTAGGCCACATCATGGTGCCTTCTCCTTCCCGCTATGAATAAACAAATTTTCAAGAGTTAACCAAGAAGTTCATCATCAAATACTAAATAAATACTAAATAAATACTACAATTAAAAAATATTCCAATAAATAACAAATAAAAACTTGCAAGACGTTTTACTATGGACCAATTTCTCGACCTTGATTGGGCAGAAAAAGTTGATGAAGAAGATGAGGAAAAATTTCTTCTAGTGCTCTGATTGTTCAATAAAGAATTGAAAGTACGATAATAAAACAAATTAGACATCAATACCTTTGAATCATAAAATTCTCCACTGTAAACCGGCCCATTCTTGTATGTATGTGTAGCTTTGCGTTTTGCTAAAAAGATTCAGAGTCATTCCTAACATTTTTATTATTTGATAAGAGCTAAGCACTCAGCAGTCGTATTCAGAACACCACATTGGCTACACCGCAGTAGCCATGACACAACTGCTACACCGCAGTGGCCGAAAGAAATGAGATAAAATGCCTTCAGTTGACGGCAGAATCCAGAACTTCGCTAAGTAAATGTTTGATCACTTTTTCTTTATGTTAGCTTCAAAGAAAAATACATTTATCGACGAAGAATAGAAATCTGAGTTATAGATCAAGAGAGAGAGAGAGAGAGAGAGAGAGAGAGAGAGAGAGAGAGGGGGGGGGAGGGGGGGGGGGGGAGATGATCGATATACATAGCAATATAAAGCCTAAATTATAAGTTTATATACTCACATATATCTAAGTCTTGTAATGCATCATTTCCAAAATTATGCGCAACAATTGCATTTCTTATATGCTGTAGCCAGAGTTTTTTAGCAGCTTTTGTACCAACGTAAATTGTGTAAGGTCTGTCTGGAGTATGCAAGCCAATTGCATCTTCTTTGGCTGTAAATCGGATAAATACATTGACATACATTTGTGATAGTAAACCATCTACTGGTTGTAGAGACTATGATTTGTATAGCACTAAACACCAAAGGACTGTTATGTCGTACTGACCAAGAAAGAGTTAAACATTTCAAGTCAGAGAAACTACGATTTGCAAAGCATAAAAGGACATTAAGGTCTTATTGACTGAGAAAGGGTTAACCATTTAATGCTTATAGAGACAATGATTTGTATAGCATTTAAGGGCATTAAGGTCTTATTGACTGAGAAAGGGTTAACCATTTGCTGGTCATAGAGAATATGATTTGTAAAGCATTAAAGGGTATTAAGGTCCTATTTTATAGAGACAATTATTTGTACAGCATAAAGGACATCAAGGTCTCACTTATTTGAGAAGCAAAAACAAGAAACAAAAGTCTTACTCGTTTGTGGATCCAATTCTTCCAAATCCTGAAACCACACAATGCTTAGATCTAAAACGAGGTCAACCTGACTTTGTTTGTTTTCAGCTTTGCTCGCAAAAACCAATAAATCGTTGAAAAGAACACACTAAAATGAACAAAGGAATGCCCTAAGTACAAGACCAGCATCAATGAAACGGAATAAAGATAATTGGTACATAAAAATGGCTTACTTTCTGGTACTGTGTTGTGCAGTACTTTGGCGAATGGACTGAAAGATCTTATCTCACGTGCTTCCTTCTTGATGTTGGCAAAATTTCCAATAAGGATAGTCCCTCATGGGACGAACGGCTCTCCATGTTCGCTTATAGCTTTGTAACTTAATTTAGATTTTTCTCATAAAATCAATTTTACCCCAGACTTGTCGGTTTTTATATGGCATCTTCGGGTGACTAAAGAACTTGATTATGTGATGATGTTACCTGATATGTTCTTTTGATGTTCATCAAGCAAACAGGTCCCTCATGAACAAGAGTTCGTCCAGAAAAGTAGTAGGCCTAAACAAAAAGATTACATATTAATGAGTCAGGTAAATGATCAAACAGTGAAACGTTTAATCAAATCGCTTGATCAATGAATCAATCAACAAATCACGCAATCAACTGATTCATCAGCAATCAACAAACCAACCAATCATACTTTCGAATCAATTGTTCAAATGGGAATCAAGTCTATCAATAATCAAACTAATGCGTCAATCAATCAATCAATGAACCAATCAATAAATAAATCATTGGATCAATCCGTCAATCAACCAATCTCTCGATCAATCAATCTATCATTCATAACATCATTGGATCAATCAGTCAATCAATCAATCGATTAATCAATCAATCACTCAATCAATCAATCAATCAATCAGTCAATGAATCAATCAATCAATACATGAACAATTTAGAAAGGTGATTAAGCAACCTTTAAGCCAACGATCTGTTGTTCTAATGCCGCCAAGGCTTTTGCGCTTTGAGATAGTTTCAATTGATTGTTGATGTAAGTTGCGACATCTTCCTAGAAATCAAATCATAGGTGCTTGAAAATTCCACACAATTGTTGATCAAATATAGCTATTGTTACTTTCTCCTTTAATGAATCATGCACAAAAAACACGAAGAGAATCATTTCCTACCATTGCTTTGACGGCCTTTGACAAGTTTTCGTAATCAGGGTGTGCTGGAGTTGTTTTCCTCTGCAAATCCTACAAAAAGGAAGAATCATTCATTTCAAGTCTTACGTTGAATTTCTTCACATTTTGATACAAGGGCTTGTTTTGCACGCGGTAGGCAGCTGGTGCTCAACTCCAAAGGTAGAAAGTACAACATTTCGTGATCTTGCCATCTGCGGTTAAACTTGGAGCTTGATTACAGGAAGATCATAGAAGCCAGTAGCTCACACTGCCTGCTAGCAATTTGGAGGCACGAAATGCTATCTGGGATCTGAAATTTTAGAAAAGATCGTTTTAATATTTTTCATGGACTTATTAAAATGTTGTTTCGTGAGTTGTTTACCTTGAGCAAGAGAATATAACGAGGAGTTCTTTGCACCACGGTTATGAGATAGGATGGCAGAGTGAGTCCAATTTGGCATGCTGGGTTACTGAGACATGACTAAAAACGAAAAAAGTGTAAAGAACAAGTTAACGAATTAATGAATGGATACATGAATAAATGGAATAACAAATAAATATTACATCAGTCAAGCTTATAATCATTAAAACGGTCATTTCAATCATGTATAAAAATAAAGAGATGGATACAACGTGAAAGTTTAGGATTGATTTGAATGATATTCGAACAAAAAAACAAAAATAAAAAACAAAGTAATCAGACCTGGATGAATAACTCAAAATCTTTCTTTTTCTTCGATTTATGTTTCACAAACTCTTCACTTGCATCATAATTTTGGCAATATTTTGCATAAATTTTGAATTTCGCTGCCTGCAAGGGAAGGTGGATTAAAGCTCAAAAACACGAATCATTTTACTTCTTGGTAAAATGGGTTAAAAAAGGCAGGAGAAAGGAGGGGGAAGAAAAGAGGGATGAGAAGGAGGTGGGGAAGAAGCATAAACAACGGATTCTTTATAATTCCACTTTCACTTCCATACTTCGCAATGCCCCTTTCAACATCTAGGTGTTACAAATAACTATCGTTCGTCTATTTTATACGACGTTCCTTGTCCTACGGTTAAATCAAGAATACGTACATTTTTTAGAAATATATCTCCAATAATTTGGTCATCTGACCAGTTACTAATTCTTTGATACACTTCATCTAATATTCCTTTGTTGAAATCCAAGATTCTACAAGAGGATTTGAAACAAAATTTTGTTAATTGTACCAATTAAAAATGACTTAAACAGCAGAATTAGAGGAAACACTTGACAGGGTTTGAAAGATGGAAAATGTTCCCTAATGTTTTCTAAGTGCTTCTGGTTAGCATTTTTATACTCACTTGTGAACATTAGAGAAAATTGTGTCCGCTTCTTTAACGTCTAATTGGCCTAGCTGCAATGCCTTTTTCTTGAAAAGCTGCAAGAAGGAAAAATTACGAGTTTCAAAAATGACAGCAGCAGATTTTTCAAAAACCTTCAAATCATGTTGATCTCTTATTTTGAGGTTGATTGGAGCATGCGATTCAATAACAGACTAAGAAAATCTTTGTTTTCTGGATAGATAGAGGGGCAGGTAATAATGTTATTACGTGGATGGCTACCATACAGGGAATGGTTGATAGAAGCAGAGGCACCCCCCTTGGAGAGCTCTGCACCAGTGAAATAAAAAGCAAAGAGAAAATGTAACAAGAATTCACCTGGACAAGCAACTCCAGCCCACGAACAAAACTTCTTTCTGTTGTAAATATTTCATTAGCAATCAGAGATCGTTTGTCTTGAGGAAAGTCTGGAATTTGCGGTGGAAAGGCATCGGTGAATAAAAAGAGTTTCTCTTTGTCCTGCAAAAAATATTTGCATCTCTTATAATCATACAATAGCAGATAGATATCCCAGATAACTTTATATCAATATCTGATGTTTCATTATTGTGATGAGAATAAAACGACCAACGTGGCATTACATTTTTACCCACTTTTTATTGCGATCATTTCACGAATATCATCAGCGTCATATATCAAAAGAAGTTGCATTGGATAATTTGGTGAGTACAAAGCATTAGTTCAAATTAGAATTTAATAATTGGTGAAAAATAGTCATACAGTATAACAACAATAATTTCTCTAAAACAGACTCACAGCTGGCAAAGTTTTGTTGCTTGATCCACTCAATGTTTTCTTTTTCTCATCAAGAAATGGAAGAAACGTTTTGAAGATATTTTCATCTGAGACAGATTTTGGTTCACTCCCGACTTCTAATCCTTTGATGTCATGTGATGATGTACTTTTCTTTTTATTGGTTTGATCCATGCCCAAGAGACCTATCAGTGAAAAACGGAAATTTACGATTAAGAAGATGATACAATGATTGTGATACTGATGATGCGATGATGATGATGATGATGATGATGATGATGATGATGATGATGATGATGATGATGATGATGATGATGATGATGATGATGATGATGATGATGATGATGATGATTGTGATGATGATGATGATTGTGATGATGATGATGACGATGGTGATGATGATAATGAATAATCAACAAATTTCATAAAACATACTAGCACCGATATTTCTATATAGCTCTGATTCGCTTGATCCTCTTTTCATTGGAGATGAATTCACGCCAAGACCTTTCATCTGCATTTTCTTCTTTCTTGGTGGTCGCACTGGTTGATTTTCATCAAAAACATCTGCTCTTCCATCCACTGCATCCTTTGACTGCTCGCCCCCATTTGTCTTTTCTTCCTCTTGACAATCTGATCCATTCCCTTCAAAACCTGACAATGATATAACATCAATATCATCTGCAATTATCAATGGATTTCTCACTATGACAGGGCTATCATTAAGATCATTTGTATTCCCTATATCTATATCAACAATCATATTTCTAATATCTTCTTCATTATTTGACTCATTTATTTCTTCATCCCTATTTCCATCAACAGTATCTCCATCTTCTTTAATTTTTTTCGGCTGCCGTGATACCACAATTACTTCAACAACCTCCCCACTCTTTTCTGTTCTTTTCTGATAATCTAAGTTGACAAATTCTTCAATGGGTTGCTTTTTAACAGCCCATGAATCTGATTTTGTCCTTCTTGATGATCCTCTGATTTCAAACTCAGCCTCCTGCATCTTTGGTCTTCTTAAACTCATTGTCCTTCTGACACCAGCAGCAAAAGCATGAAGCTTGCCCATTAAATCAACTGTATCTGGGAGACTATCAAGTCTTGATCTTTCAGATATCTTGACATCAAATTGGTCAATGACAACGTAAGCAGCAAGGCATTTTTCAACACTTATCGCGGGTTTTCTTATACTTCTGCTTCGAACAAAAGCATCAACTGTATCATTTTCAAATTTATTTCCATTTTTCCCTGTTTTTTTGACAAGATTTTCAGCAATGTGCAAGTGGTAATTCTGGAAAGTTGATGTTTCATCCTCAGACTGTACTTCCACTCCTTCATTGATTGTTTCCAAATTGATGTTGCCCTCATCTACCAGTTTTTGTGCCTCTGTTTCAACTATCTTCTCAACGAATGACTCAACTGTTTCTTCATTGTCATTACATGAAACCGACATGCTATTTTCAGTCAATACATCTTCCCCTAGGCCTTGAGGAATCCCTTGCTCAACATTGCATTCAACCTCTGCTTTTATTTCCTCCTCTAACAACATATTTCCACTGTCTGTAACAACCATCCTAACGCCCTCCCTTGGCCCAATACTGTCAGCTTTCTTCAAGATTGCTGTTTGAACTACATCTTCCCCTAAATAGTCATCTGTCCTTTGTGCTTCTAGGCTTCCACTGGCACAAACGACCCCTCCTTCTTCTTCTTGCTCTTCCTCAACAGGACTCCAGTATGAATCACTGTCAGTGTCACTGTCATCTTTTCTATCAGGCAAGTCATCTTCTGTGATATCCACACAATCATCCAGTACATTTTTATTGCTTGAAGTTACCGTCTGCTCGGATGGACTTTGCTTTGCCAAATAATACTTGGAGACTTTACCAGAGATGTTGCCACTTTCTGTTGCATCCATTGAAAATTTGGTTGGTGCAATCACAAAACCTTCCTCAATCCTTTAATTGCGTTTTGCCACAAAAATATCTCACGCGATGTGTTAACAATAAATAAAATGGCAAAAACTTCACTCGTTTGCACGACTCATTGCTAATCCCTTGAATCGAATTTGACCTACTTTTGTCCTGCTGTTAATATTGAGACAGATTCCAGCCCCGCCTTTTTGGGCCTAAGTCGGCAACCCACGCAAAATGTCTGCGAAACTTCTATCCAGCGTTACATTTTTAAGCAGCAGCTGAATGTAAATGCAAAGTTATTGAATAAAAGTGCAAATCCTGTGCATTCTCTCTAAAATAATCCAAATATTTCAATCATATCGACAAATTCCTAACAAGGCTCAACTTTCCTCCTTCAAAACACTTCCCAATCAACCACAGTGGTACAAAGGAGGGCGAGGCAATTTCTCCTCCGCACTTCGCAGAAACAGTTTCTACTTTATCCGTTCCTGATCATTTTCAAATCTTGTTTTATTTTTCTTTTAAAATTTTTACTTAACAAATCAATGCAAAAATATTGGGAGAGAAGAGTTTATGCTAGCCGCCAACTTCTTTATAACCTACTTATGTTCTGGTTGATTATAACAAAATTATACCTTTTTGCAATACTTGAAGCAGGTCTCCACAAACATTCCTGCCATCTAAGTAATCGACCGTATGTCTTCGTAAAAATGCTGGCTTCGGTGGTGGCGGTGGTTTTTTAGTCTTTGCAGAAGCATATCGGGCATCTGGAGTGAAACTATTTGGAACATAACTGTTCATTGTATCGCATTTTTGTAACCAACTTACAAGGCCTACTCAGATGATACTAACATGTAAAGTGTAAACACAACTTGAAGGATTCGACAATGGACTTTGAAACTTTAGCCTCAATGAATTCTCAAATTACTCGGCTTTATTCTTGCCACATCAAGAAAGTTGAACGACTTGAGTGCAATATGAGGCGGATAAAACATAAAGGCAGGCTCTATAGGGCTTTTGGAGTCATGTAGAGTGGAGTGGATCACAATTATACTAATAAATACGAACCGAAAACTTAAATATGTTTTATTGAGGTACTTTGCTTTAAAATAAATAGCATTAATTTGCATTAAAACGATCAAGCAGGTTAGTTAAAAGTGCAATTTGATCCCAAAGATAACACTAAACACATCTAGTATATGACTTTAATGGATTTGACAACATACCACTTTAAAATTGCCTTTACATTTTCACAAAATCAATTCGGGTAAAACAACCAAGCCCAGAATCAGAATCCAAGCCAATCTTCAAGATCCTTTGCAATAACTCAAAATGATAATATTCAAGGATATTTTCACAGGTGATGAACTTTTTACTGATGTATATAAGTACAAAATAGTTGATGACTTGTATTATCATATTGAAGGAAAGTTCGTCCAAGAAAGAGAAGATGGTGATTACAACATTGGTGCAAACCCATCTGCTGAAGAAGCAAGTGAAGATACTGAATCAGCAGTAACAACTGGAATTGATGTGGCTTTGTCCCAACGTCTGGTTGAGATGGGAACCACCAAAGACCAGTACAAAAAAGATATAAAGGTTTATGTCAAAAACCTTTTAAAAAAGGTTGGGGAAAGCAAGCCAGAAAGAGCTGAATTTTTGAAAGGAAATCTTCAGAAAGTAATAGCTAAATGGATTGGGGAGTATAAAGACATGACTGCTTATAAAGGAGAAAGCATGGAAGAGGAAGGCACATATGTCTTATGCAAATACCCAGATGGTGATTGCCAACTTGGAACAAAGATTGATGTCTACATCTTGAAAGATGCTGTTGAAGAAGAGAAATGTTAAACGAAAATTCAACTGCAATAATTTCACAAGGAACGGATCAGAAGCAGCAATAACTGCATTTTTGATTGTTTCTTTAATAATGATTAAATGCTGTAAAATCGAAACATTTTTCTAAAACTAAATATCATGTAGCCTTTTGCTAGAAAAACTAATTCAACAATATAGTGACTTGTTTTATAACGGAATATCTTCATTTTCAAAGTTTTTTTTGGGGGGGAGTATTACAACCCCCTACAAGTCACTATTTACTTGCCAGGCAGCTGCTTTGGGCGAAGGGTAAAGGGGTGACGAATTCCCCAGATTAGTCTCGGTCACGTGGCGTTTTCTGGCAAGCCTCACTATCATGTGATGCAAGTGAGAGTTTGTTATGATTATTGTTATTCAGTGATAAATTCTTCTACGAATCAACGGACCAGGAAGTAAAGGCGTCAATTTCAAACCAGGAAGTTTCAAAGTAAACAAAGCTTAAAATGCCAAGTAGTCAATCAGCAGGTTGGATCATGATAAAGTCGCATATTAACATAATTATTCTTTATAGTTCGATTTCTACAATTGTTCACAGACATCGAGACGAACCTGTAGCCCTGGCTGGAAAACTTGCATGTGCTCGCAGCTACACTTTTTTTTGATGTTGATGTGTCGCACCGCCCCCTACCATTTGTCGCACCTTATTTTGTTACACGAATTAGTACAATATAGGCGTTTCACGCCATTTCTAAAACGGCAAACAATTGGGGGGCTGGTTCAACTTGAATGAAGTACTAATAAGAAGGGAAAGGGATAATAACAAACGCAGCTCATTAAAGATTGGCTCGATTTTGCTGGCAACTCTTTTGATTTTGTCGCATGTCGGCGCGAAATTGGCTTTGCTCGCACGTCGCAGCGGAAAAACTGCTTTTGGTCGCAACTACGCGTAGGCAAAAACAGGCATATTTTCCAACCCGGCCTGTAGCCGCTTTCCGCTGTTTTCGGCGCCGCCGATGAGAATTTCCCGTTCGCACACGCCAATTATATGCGACAACGAATGTCTGCTTCTGTTTTTCGACTCATTATCTCAGTTCTCCGTTGGATTTTTGAGAGAAGACGACTTCATGACTGTCCTCCAAATGTTTGAAAATTGGGGAAAGTAAAACTGTAGAGTTTCATAATTGGATCCAGTAATTATATGATATGTTAGTCATAACAATATGCAAATTTTAAACTTACGCAGTGTTACATGCTCTCCCACAGGAAACGTTTCTTGGCTCATTGCTGTTGCTTTTATTTGGGGAGTGACAAATGCTTTGATGAAATCTGGTGTACAAGGTCTTGAAAAAGTACATGCTGCCACATTTGTCTCTCAAATTGTTGCAGAGTTGTGTCACCTTGTGAAAAATTGGAGGGTATTAATTATCACTATTTATATTAATATCACCATCTATCTATATATAAATATATAAATTATTTTGTTAGTGTGAATATTATTTCTACTTCAGGTATTATTATTTCATATATCCACTTCCTTCATTCATATGAAAATAATTCAATGGTGGTAGTGAGACATAAAAATGTTTATTTGTTAACATTGTTGTTGAAAACAACTGACAACAAGAAATAACATTCTTTGAAAGAACCTGATCTCTTACCTCTCAAGTAGTATTTGTATTTTAAAAGGTTGATATCATTAATTCTCACAAAAATTGAGGTTTTAGAGCAAATTGAAACTCCATTAATTTACAGTGTGTGAGTAACTTGCATCAATTTTTCATCTTTGGTGTTCTAAAATAGATAAGATTCAAATGTTATTAAAGATATAAAAAAAATGAATAACGTAATGCTAAATGAATTCCTTCTCTATCATAATTCTTTCTTTTTTAGTATATGGTTCCATTTCTAATCAACCAATCTGGTTCATTGCTTTTCTATATTGCAATTGCAAAAAACGGTAAGCAGACTAAAGATATTATTCATCGCAATAAATGATTTTCCCAACTTGCAAGGGGCATAAACACCACTAGCTACATTCATTCATAATTTGCCTCTCTGTTCTTTCCTGTTCTGTCTTTTTTAAAAATAACAATAATGATCTGACTTTTCAGAAATATCTCTTGCTGTGCCAATGGTGAATTCATTGACACTTGTCATCACTATGGTAACTGGTGCCCTTCTTGGTGAAAAAATGAATAAAGGTTGGTTAAAATACTTCCTGTTTCTTTATGGATCATAAAAATCCTAGAAGGAGTTGATTGAATCGAGATCATTTCTGATCTTGATTGCACTTGAGTTCTGGACCAGGTCTGATTGAACACAAATCTCATTTCATCAAGGCATTTCTCTCAGTTTTGTAAATGAAAGACAGTCTTGTTTTCAAATCAGAGCAAAGGATTAAGAAGATTTTCTGAAAAGGAGTCAACAATTTGAATCATCTTTTAGCAGAAGTGGTCCTTTACAATACCTTGGATCGTATCAGAAAAGCTTTCTATGTGCAAAGCATTTAGTTCTGTATTTTATTGTTAAATCTTTTAGGACTCATAGCTGGAGTTTTCCTGATTCTAAGTGGTGTATCAATTTGCATACTTGAGAAAGCAAATAACTAGATTCTTGTGGGTGAAAAGTTGGTGGGAAATTTGAATGGACTCCAGCCATCATGAAAATTGCAGAATGAACTGCAAAATTGGAACAGCGAAGGTGATTGACTAGCCATGCCTTGATGAAATCAACCAATTCACTTAAACTCCATAAAGTTGCATATTGATGTTTGGCAAAGTATATAAAAACAGCTAGAAGGATTTTATTCTCAGTTCTATCATATTTGATGAAACAAATAAAAATATAACAGCTAAGTTCCACTAAATAACATTAAATTTAATCGTAAAATAGTAATACACACAATGATATAGATTAAACGAAATAGCTAAAAGATCTTCAAAAATAGATATCTAATGAAATCACAAAAAGTTGAAGCTTAAAATTGCCTTACAATGTTTTATAGTAGTCAAACCATATAAATTGGGCCACTTAGAGGAGAAAATTGAACAAAAAGGGGGGACATTGGTTGCTAGAAGGATGCCAAACACTCCTATCTTTGTAGGTGCAATGAGCTCCAAAAAGTTCAATCCTGTAAAGTCAATTATTTATTACACCCCCCCCCTGGAAACAGATGTATAATACTTAAAGTATTAATTTGTTTAATCATTTCATTTATTAACCTGGCAGGTTCTGTAACAGGGGGCCTCAATGCAAAGAGGCTGATAGAAATACATGATTGTATATAAGATACTTTTCATTTTTAAAATGATGTTTAAAAATATCAAAATATTTGCAGCTGTCTTTTTCTTGTGTTTATCAATGAATATCTCAAGTGTGCAGTAGAAAAATCCAATGTGATATCAACATCCTTACATGCTTAATAATTATTAAACTCATGCTGCAGCCTGTCACCTTAATCTATCCCATAATCCCACAATCCGTAAAAATGGTTGACGAAAAGCAAATTCAGATGTCTGGGAGCTACAAAATTGTCTCCTCAGTAAAATGATCCACAAATGGTCTCTTTTTGCATGCAAGAAACCAAGCAACGTGTTAATAAAACCAAACCGACTGTTTTATCAAGTTACGTTGTTTTGCAGAAATAGATATGCAAGTTACTCCAAAGTGAATGCAACTGTCTACCTCAAAGAAAATTGTGCGGAAAATTTTCTGTCAACTGAGTTAATCCTACAATTAATAAAACATCTGTGGAGAAGAATCTCTGGCAGATATTACCAAAAACAGTTATTGTGCATCCTTATAACCAGGTTCAGTGGCAACAAAGTAATCCTCCAAAGTTGCCTGTAGAAACTCAAAGGTTGGCCTCTCTTCAGGGACTTTGTGCCAACATTTCAACATGATCTGGTAAAGCGGTTGGGGGCAATTAGGCGGACACGGCATTCTATAACCTCTTTCAACTTGTGCCAGGACTTCCGCATTTGCCATTCCTGGGTAGGGTATCCTTCCTTTTGTCACCATTTCAGTAAGAAGTACACCAAATGACCAGACATCAGACTTAATTGTGAATCTGTTGTAAAGAGCAGCTTCAGGTGCAGTCCATTTTATTGGGAACCTCGCCCCCTCTCTTGCGTTATATTCATCATCTTCGATTAACCTCGCCAAACCGAAATCAGCAACCTTGTGGACATAATTTTCACCAACTAGGATATTCCTTGCTGCCAAATCTCGATGGATGTAACCCTCTCTCTCCAAGTATCTCATACCAGATGAAATTTGTGCAGCAGAGTCAATCAGACTTGGCAGTTGCAAATTCTGTCCTTCCCCTTTTTGAAGGAAATCTAACAAACTTCCATGACACATAAACTCGGTTACAATATAAATTGGCTCTCTGTCAGAACATATTGCATAAAGCTAAAAAAAAAGTTCAAATTATTCTTAATGCAAAATACGATCTTTTTCAATTCAAATGTCAAGTTATATCAAGTAAAAAATGTTTGCACAGCATCTTACATCTTTTTATCAAGAAGAGGCCTGAAATAATGATCAATTTGAAAGGTGCTGATATTTGCTTTACATTTGGTGCAATGATTCAAAACGTTTTGAGCTTTCATTGAAAAACAGAGACAAAAATGGTGCACATACTTGAACCAAGTGTTTGTCTCTTAATTTCTTCATGAGTTGTGCTTCTTCCAAAAATGCTGCAGGGGACATTGTTCCAACTTTGAGGGTCTTAACGGCCACTTGAGTTGTGTTGTTCCAGATTCCAGCCCATACTTCACCAAATTGCCCTGCTCCTAACTTTTTGTTGAGTTTAAGTGACTCTCGTGGGATTTCCCAAGCATCTTTAGCTAGGCCACCAGTTTGTGGTTTGTCACCTGAGAAACAAAATCACCACAAAAATTTCAGATAAGATTTGCTTTATGGTTATATATCCATTCAAGCAAAAGATCTAGTGAATAGAACAAAAGAACCACTTTACACAAATAAAACAATACAAAGTGGTTATCTGAACAGAGGATATGAAAAGGAAATAATTTTTTTAAGAAAGGTTACAAATCTACAATTGCTGCAAAAGCTTTTCAAATAGGATAGTATTTCCTGGTTGTAAAAGTTCCTAACATGGACCTTATGTTTTTTTGAGCTTTGCATTTAGCCCTTACAGCAAATATATTCACTGTACCCTTTTTCATTTAAGTTTTAAAAAGAAGAACTTACCAGGGCATGCAAGAAGAAGTTTGCAAACAAGTCCATCTGAATCTTGTGTGTAATGTGCAACAAGATCGTGCAATGTATGAAATGGTGCTCTAGCAGCGATGAAGTAACCACCATTGTCCAATTTGCGTATCCTATAATGCCGAACTGTTTCACCGTCTCGCACGCTTAGTGACAGATTTCCAGTTGGTGCTGTTTCAGCTTTTCTAATAAGGAACGTTCCGGTTGGCAAACCATGCATAAGTAATCTTTTTTCTGCATCTGCCCTTTTAATATTCCCAAAAAACCAGCTACAAGAAAATAAAACGTTAAAATTAAGAGTTTGATCCGACAGCTTTATTCACAACTACCCTCTGTAAACATGTCCCTCGTGCTCTAAACTTCATCCATGATTATTTAATTGGTTTATATCATTTTGGAAACGAGTGGAAGAAAATAAAGGATGAATTTCCTGATTCAAGCGGAATTATCGGTTAATGACGTTGACAGTAAATAACAACTTCCGGGAACATTGCACAATATTTTCAAGAGGGAACAACCCAAAATTAGGACACGCCATTGCACCAAAACTATGTCATCTTCTTCTAGTTACCAAATATCAGTGTTTTTATATCTACGTAAAAAGAAACAGTTTGATACCTCCTAAAAGACAGGAACTAAGAATAAGCGGCGGTGATTTACCAGAAAACTAAAGTCAACAAACTTTATCGAGGCTACAAAGTTGAAAATTGGGGTTTTTTTTTACAGTATTAGGCTATAAAATATCAAAAACAAAAAAACTTCTTACTCTTCTGCTTCGTAACTCTTATCAGGAGCGACGTAGGTGCTTGGGATGTAACCTTCCTGGTTAGTTGAAAGCGATCTTGCATACCACCAATCGCCATCAGCCGTATTTATAATTTGCAACCGATCGCCTTTCTTGAAAGTCAAATCCTCACTTATCCTTGCTTCATAATCATACAAGCCAATGAATATAGCAGCACCAGGTTGTTCCATCCCTATTCCACTGGTTTTTATTCCGCCAGGGAAAATTAGGGGTTGTGGAGGCTCCTGAGTTAGGCCGCCGCCATTAAACGTACCGGAGGGTTGGAAAGTGCCCGTATTCCGCACAGGATCAAGTGTCTTCTGCATCGGCAAGTCACTACTAGAAGACTTACCTTTTCCACAGCAAGCACCCATTTTTGATGTATATTGCTAACTTTTTTATCGAAGGTGTTCCCAAATTCACATTCTTGTCGTCTTGAAATTCGAAACGAGGAAACAGAATGTTTGTACCACTAGAACGCATGCGTGCATGCGGCTAATTTGAATCATAAACAAAATCTTCATAACAATTACTTATTTCTTTTATTTTTTATCTGTAAGATAATAGTATTCCTCAAATGTCAAAAAAGTCAGAACAGAACTTTCCTCAAGATTTCAATAATAAGACACTGTGTAGAACCTCAAAATATTGAAGACAGGACGTAAAGGGATTTAAACTCAATGAAACTCAAACTGAACTGAACTGAATTAAATATCTAAAAATTGTCTGATAATTTCCCAGACCGAAGTCCTGTGATTGCTAAGGATCATCATTTCAAAACAATATGCAAAAGGAAAAGAAAAGAGAATTGACTGCAAATAAATTTATCAAAATTATTCAATTACATTCAATAAAATTATTCAAAAAGTCAAATTTGTTTATTATCCAAAGTTGGTTGCCATGCGAGCTTTAATTGTTTTTAAGCAGCTAAATAAAATAAAAAATATGAATTTCACAAAAAAAGCGTTATTTTGCTCTAAAAACCTTAGTGTAAAATTTTCAGAAGAATTTCAAAATGTGATTTGAATCTACGGATATGAAATTTTCAATGAATTTCGATAACGCAAATGGAAAATTTCTCTCTCGAAACATCTTAACTCTTGCAGTAATTCTCCATTTTGGCTCCTCTGTAATAATGTCAAAAAATTTTTGATTTCCCAATATTTGGCTGCGGTTGCGTTTGCATCTTCCGCTGCGGTTGCGCTGACCGCACATGATAGCGAGGCAATTTTTGAATTATGAGTGAAACGTCACAAAAGAATGGGAGAGAGACAAAGGGGAAAAACACAAGTCGAAACACTCGTTTTTATTGGTCTACTGTAAAAAAGCAGGTGAGTATTTCCTCCTTTTTCATCCACAATTAAACACACAAATTCGTTATCAGTCGGATCTTCAAAATTGACGATGGATCTTGTCCAGTTAAGGGACAAAAATGTGGCCTAGGCGCCGCTATTAGACCTGATGGTGTTTCTAGGCCGAGATGTTATTTGGACATTTGAACCCCAAAAAAGGAAGTGAAATGGCAGCTTGTCTTTAGTTAATAAGTTTTTATTAAGTCAAAACAGCACTTTACTAATTTTGATCTTCTTTATTTCAGACAAAAACAATTAATGCATAAGAAAAAGTGTGTTTGATGCATTAGTTCAAAAATAAAAGATGGTTAGCTTTTCAGCCAACATTCGAATGAATCCATTAGGATTACTCCTGGCAATAATCGCCTTGACAAGTACAATCTTCTATTTTCGTGATATGATTAGACAAAGTAAACCAATGAAAAGGCTCTCTGATTTTACAAATCATCTGAAATCACAAGGCTACCACATCGTTGGTTTGCAAAGTAAAGAAGTATCACTCAAGGAGCTTTTGGTTGCTTCAATCGAAGTGGCAAATCGCGGTGGGATTAAAGTGAAACAGATTAGAGAATCTAATGATTTAAAGGTATTTTCAATCCTTACAGTTTCTTATGAATTGCTTAAATTCATGGCAGAAGGAACAGAAGAGGGAATTAGAGTAGGATGGAATTCATAGAAACAAAAGATATTACAACTGGAGGCACTGAAATATCGAAATATTCTTAAATTTCCTCTCTTTTACTCTTGGAAAAGATCTCAAAAATTCAAACAATAAATACCCCACCCCCTGCCTTTGCAAGTCTATATGTGAACCTGTAACTTCCAAAATATGCTCTCTCTAATTTATACCTAAATATTCTCAAATTATGCTTCAGGTGAATTGCTAACTGCCCTAGCCACTTGCCTACCTATAAAACAAGCTAGTGGCAAAATCTAAAGAATTTGGAAATATTTCAGAAGTATTTCCACATTACTCCTCATCAATTTCTCTTTTTCTAGGAGAAAAGCAAAGGCAAAACTCTGGAAGGAGTGAATGATCCTGTCACTGAAGGAGACATGCTGTCACATAGAGAGATGTATTACAGCTTAAGAAACACTTGGCCAGATTTATCCATAGTTTCAGAAGAAAAAGACAACAGTGCCTCACAAAATACCCCATCAGTGACAAAGTTAAGCTCAGATGTTGTTGAAGAAAAACTGGTGGACAAATTGGATGTTAGAGTTGATCCAAAAGACGTCTTGATCTGGATCGACCCCCTGGATGCAACAAAAGAATATTCAGAAAATTTAGTAAATTTTGTAACAACAATGGTTTGCGTTGCTGTCAAAGGCAAGCCTGTTATTGGAGTTATTCATAAACCATTTGCAGGAGAGACGTTTTGGGCATGGCATGAACATGGAAATAACTTACCACCAATGCCAAAGGATTTGAAGCGTGATGCACCGTACATCATTGTATCAAGATCTCATGCAGGAGATGTAAATGCCACAGCAAAAACTGCCTTTGGAGAAAAAGTAAATGTCATACCAGCGGGAGGTGCTGGCTACAAAGTGATTGAGTTAGTGACTGGCAAAGTTGATGCATATTTACACAAAACTAAAATAAAAAAATGGGATATTTGTGCAGGAAATGCTAT
>OZ025203.1:260240-375240 GCA_964019065.1 Catostylus mosaicus
TTGAATGATTGATTGATTGATTATCTGGATAAAATCAAAATAAATCATGAAATATACTCACAGGCATTGCACAAAATGACAATACTGTAATCCTTTAATTCTGATGGTTTACTATCGAGACACTCTTTCAAAAACCTAAAATGGATAAAAAACACACAGAAATAGACGTTGATCATCTCCAAAAACTAATCACAGAAATTGGAATTAAAAACATAATACTTTTTGATTGCAAAAAATTATTCGATACAATTTTTATTCTATTTTATTTGATAATGTCATTAGATATGGAGAGTCCCTTTGTTCTGAATCCTTCAATCTTGCAGCCGTTCCTGATAATTTTCTTCAACATTGAAAGATTCCAAATCCAACTGAATTAGATTTTAGTATCCACTTACGCTGCAAAGGTTCATTTTACGAAATATTTTTAGAATAAGCTAGCGCATAAACTTTCTTATAGACGGCTTTTCTATTTAAATGAAAGGTCAACATGAACAAATGAGATGACGTAATGATTGTGATGACGACATACGTTAATTGATTTTGAAGAAGCCTCGAAGCATTTCTTGAAAGACTTTGATTTTCAACCTGTGCCTTAAAGAGAGACAATGATCATGATTTACCACTCACTTAATCAATCAATCAATCAATCAATCAATCAAGCAATCAAGGAATGAATGAATGAATCAATCAATCAATTAATCAATCAATAAATCCATCCATTCGCCCATCCATCCATCCATCCATCCATCCATCCATCCATCCATCCATCCATCCATCCATCCATCCATCCATCCATCCATCCATCCGCCCATCCATCCATCCATCCATCCATCCATCCATCCATCCATCCATCCATCCATCCATCCATCCATCCATCCATCCATCCATCCATCCATCCATCCATCCATCCATCCATCCATCCATCCATCCATCCATCCATCCATTCATCAACCAAGAAATGAATCAGTCAATCATTCAATCAATCAATCAACGAATGAATCAATCGATCAATGAAACAACCCATCAACCAAACAAGGAATGAATCAGACAATCAATAAATCAATCAATTAATCAGATTCCCCACCTTTTTAGAGAAATGAACCCATATGCAAGCAACAGCCAATGCTGCGGTGGATTCAGGCTTTGTGACGTCAGGGACAGGCAAAGGCTGCGAAGGAGGATTAAAATATTTACAATGCAATTCAACGAAGTTCAACAAAAAGTAGGAATTTGCGAAGTTGATGAATTAAAAAAAAAAAACCTTCCAAGGAATGTGAAAAAAGCCTTACCTCGTTGTCTGGGTAAAGCAAATCAACTAGTTTCATGACAGGAACAAAGTCACTTAACTGCTGAAAACAAAATGGTGTAATCACCAAGGTGACATGAATTTAGAGACTTAATGTGTGATAAAACATACAAGACATACAAACAAACAAACAAACAAACAAACAAATTAACTGACTAACTAACCAACTCACTAACCAAGTAACTAAATAGCTAATCAACTAAATAACTAACCAACTAACGAACTAACTAATTAACTAACTAACTAACTAACTAACTAACTAACTAACTAACTAACTAACTTACTAACTAACTAACTAACTAACTAACTAACTAACTAACCAACTAATTAGTGTCTACCGTCAGCTTACCGGACTCTTTTGGATACTTCCAGAGATGTATTGCAAAAGTACCCACATTAATTGATGGCGTCCCATATACAAGTTACGTTCAGACAACTGCAATGAAAAAGTCGTGTTTTATTATGATTGGCTGCTGTGTATTATGCTAATGTCACTTATTTAGACTAACATTAAAGGCAGTGCATCATCATCAAAGAAAGAGGTTCAATATTTTACGTACAACTAAATAGCGTAAATTAGCCTGAATTTGCCTGTACATAGATCTTTTGTATATAGCTATTTCATACTAGTCTACTGTTAATAACTTTATTATTTTCATTGGTAGTAGATGCGCTGGTCGGTACTCCACTGTTGCAATTCTACTGATCACAGAAAGGCTATCATGCATTTGTGTACACATCTGTTGCCAATTAGTCTGCTTCCATTGAAGAATAGTTTGCTAATGGCAGCAAATAATTTGCAAATGGCAGAAGGCTGAAGAGCAGCGTACCTTTTCAATGAGAAGAGTGACCATATGAGGAAAACTGGCGAATTGGAAGAGAACAAAGAAGATCAATTGACTGGAAAGATGCTGCCATAACAACTGGTTAGATTTATCATTGTCAGTCTCGTTTTCAGATCTTTCCATAGCGATGACAATTAGGCCAGCTAGTAGTTCTTCCAATGCTTGACAACGTTCTTTGCGCTGAAATTATAAAGAGAAGCTCATCAAGATACGAATAAGACTCTATGACCATTAAAGGGTTAAGAAATCAATAACCTTAACACTAACAATGTCAAAAAAACCATTTTGATGTTACTAAATACAAAACATTTGTATAGCCAACAGTCTGACATAACATTTATAACATTTATAACTTTCATAACATTTATTTTCATAACAGATGTGGGTATAAATTAAATACAGAAAACATCAATGTAAGGCTTATAAAGCAATAAATATTTAGGAGCATCGATGAAACTGTAAAGAAACATTGAAAAATTAATGTAATACCTGCTTATTTAGGCTCAGCATGTTGCACACGAGATCTCTTGAGTATGGTTGGGCGAGTGCGTATTGCACTAGATCTCTTTGTGGTTCAACCAAGTCCTAAAAGTTGATTCAATCATAATCACTGTCTTAAAATAGTCGAAATTACAAAATACGCAACATTCGATTAAATAAAGTTATATGTCATCACGTGTATTTTTCAAACAGCGTGAGACTACAAGCTCTCAGATTCTTTTTAGTTAGATTTGCATCAATTGATGTCCCGCAAGACTCAGGAAAACACAAACTGCAAATTTAAGCAACGCTGATTGCTATTTACTAGATTATGATGATGATGACATCTCGTTTCATTTATATCAAAAAGTGGGTACCAATTTAATACGATCTCCAAAAACATTAATCAATTACTTTGGCATAAGGTAGCGGTCCTTTCAAAACAAATTTCAGCGTAGATGGTTCCAATTTCCAAGCAGTTGCAGACGCACTTGAGTGCCCAACAATCGGAAGCAGTGAAGGACGACCTAAATAAAGAAAACGTGGGATTGAGTGAGGCAATAGAAATCTTCTCAGATCTTTCCATCGAAAAGCAGTGGACATGAAGATGATTCTTGCGTAGCTTCGTGTAATTCCATAACATATTTCATTATTCGAAACCGCATGCTAGAATCTTTCAAACAATTCAAGTATCTTCTAAATAGATACTTGTCATGAAAATCAGATTTCAGCTGAGCTAGATACATCGGTGAAGAGCAATGTACTTAACAAAGATGCTTGCGGTGCTTCACAAGCCCATTTATCAACTTTGATTAGATCTTACCTGTGATTGTAACCATTTGTGCCAGAGGCTTGAAACCTGAGATGAATTCCGTGAAAACTTTGCCAAACGCCTGTCGGTGAAAGGAACGATCGTTTGCGTTATTACAGTAAATGAAGTGGAAACGTTCCTACGCTAAATGACAAATTTCTCTGACAAGGAAGACGATGTTTATTCATTTCAAAGAAGGAAGGTGATCTTGATGTCAATTATCATGAACAGTTCTAGAAAGGCAACAACACTAGGAAGTCTTCTTTTTTCTGTTGAAACAAGATTTGTTTTATTAAAATATTCCAGGCAGAGAAAAATGTTGCAGAGATGTTTTAAAGATGACTCAAAAAATATAATTCAGTCTTACCCAATGTGGTTTGAAGTTATCCATCGGATAAAGCTTGTATGTCTGAGAAGAATTAGATTGTTAAAATGATTAATAAAATGTAAGAATGCTGCATACAAAAAGAGGATATGCTGCTCTTTATCAATGTCTTCCACCATCACAAAATCATATAACTTTGCTTAACATTTTTACAATATCACAGTTTAGCAATTTATCATAAATTTGTTGTAAAAAAGCCCAATTTTTGCAGCAACAAAACAAAGCAAAATAATAGCATAAACAGTGTCACTTACATTGATTTCTTTCATTGATATCATAAATTTTTTTACAAATACATAGAGATCTTAAGAAATAGGGTAAAGTACAAAATTTGTTACCTCATAAACAACAATGTATGTTGGCAGCAAACAAGCATCTTTGTCAAAAATTAGATAGACAACCTTGAAAGATACCACAAATATTGTATTAAAAACAGCAATCATTGAGTTAAATTCAAAGAAAAATACAAATGAAGTATTATGCCTGCATCTATGAAAAAGTCATTTGAATGAAAAAATACAGTGAAAGTAAGACAATGGAAAACAGCAACAATGTGAACCTTTTTTAGATCCTCGAGAAGCACCGTTTCAGATTCCATCAAAACATTTGGGATATCATTGATTTTGTTCAGGACCAAAGCAAAGATTGTTCTGACACCCTGAAAGAAAGATTTAACAATATTTTAGAAATCGTTCCTTAAAACAATTTAAACAACTTTTTACTTAATTTAAACAACTATTTAATGTGTATAGAGACTCTGATTTTTACAGTATAAAAGGACATTAAGATCTTATTGAGTGAGAAAGGATAAGATACATAAATCTTGCTATAGCTAGGTAAACAGAGGTTTAAGAGTGCCCACCCTATAGTCCATTTGCTTCACAGATTGATAAATGAACTCACATCCCCGGTGCCATACTTTTTCTTCTTTAAATGTAAACTTTGGTGATGAGAGAATCGTCTCACAAACACGCCTATCAAAAGGAAAAATTTCAACATCAAAGACAAATTATTCAAAGGAGTTCCAATTAAGCTCCAAGGAAATGTTGAATTAAAGATATGGTGAGGGAGAGAGAAGTGTACAGATGCAGACGGAATGAAAATCTGATCATCCTTTTCACAAACTGGTTTGATTTAGCAAAAAAGGCTAGAAAGATGCTGTTTTGTAACCAGGCCTGGCAACCATTAAACTCTTCCATCTTTCCCTATTCTTGGTTGACTTTCAAATCGATTTGAAAGGAGTGCAGACGAGAACATCGTGTACCTTGCTGTTAAAAATCCTCTATCAACTAATAATTGAATCAGCTCATATTGATAGTCAATTCTTGCTTGTGTTTTTTGTTCATTTGCGAATGCAATTATGCTGTATATGACACCATCATGCTCTGCCTGAAAAGAATGAAAGAGAGGCTTATCAGTAGAAATGAATTAGCTAGCAGGCAGATGTATATAAACACAGAGCAATCATTTAAATCAAAACGTGGAATTTTCAGTTTTTTACTCACTGTTGGTACAGTTGTCCAAAGTTCTCTGAAACTTTGCAAAAACTTTTCCTTTCTGATCAGGTGATCTTCTGGGTCTGTTAAAATTAATCTGAAAAAATAAACATATAAAAAGGATGAAGGAGACTGGAAGAACTTTAGAAGTAATAAATGAAGCATGAGCTCTAGAAATGGCAGTGTTAAGATTATTCATTGATTGATGAGAGTAACAGTTTAAATGGGCACATACCCAGAAAAAACAGCTTCAATGGCTTGAAATTCCTATGATAAAAATGAATTCATAAATCAGAGATCTGGTTTAAAAACAAGAGCATGCTGAGTGTTGATTCATGGACATTGTGGGGGCAGTGGCTTATCAAGAAAAGGGTCACTTGCCAATTGGAAGGGGATGGCAAAAGAAGCATATAGCAAAAGGAGAAAAGTCGTCCAACGCAATGTGAAATGGTGCCCCCCCCCCTTACCAAGAGATCTTTTCTGCGTTTTGAGTTCTTTTGGTTTGGCGTGAAGAAACTGACAAACGTCAACATATATTTATGGCACTTTCATTATTTGGATTCAACTGACTATTCATCCTATTCTTTTGAAATTAGCTGTCTTTATATTTCATTTTGCAAATGAAATGTTAACAGACCTAGCCAATCCCTAATACCTTGACTGAACCCGCTGATCGAAGAGATTTTTACGCAAAATAATAAAAAAAACAATCAGATACAAACCATAGAATCCTCAAGGATTGAATAAAGTCTTGATTCGTAATCTTGGACCATTTTGAAGCCAATTTTCTTTAAATCATTTCACTTTATTCACTTTTGATTTCTCCTTTTCATGATGATCTCTGTTTTCAAACCATCGCAGTATAGCTGATGCTGCGCAAATTGCCTCGTTTACAAACCCCATACGAGACCCCCCCTCTGTTTTGCAATATTGTTTTACATTGTTTTCAAACTTAGTCCAAAATGAATTCTTTAATTATTTGGTTAATTTTTCTCATTTCTTTAACGGATGACAAATTATAACGCATCGTTGATTATCAAAAAACTGGAAATTATGAAGAGTTATCCTGTACTCCCTCGTTCATTTTTCAGATTCTTCACTTCTTTCGTTCGTTCATTCATTTATTTATTCATTCCTGCATTGATTCATTCATCCCTTCTTTGATTCATTTATCTATCCACAATTTCATAATATTCAAACTACACCGAGCAGTACTTAAGTATCGCTAGATTATTATTCAAGCCACGCTAAAAGTCTTAGCCCGCTCCCCTTCAGAGTACAATTCTTCAGAACTGTGGTACCAAATCCCACATAAAGACGTCTTCTATTGTTAAATTTTTGGCACTCCAGATCCTCACCAGAAATCCCTGCCTAAATGCCTGCTTATAACATTGAGGAAATCAGATATGTTAATTCGGTGTTCATTGACCGTATCAAATAAGAAAAGACCCATCAATTTAGGCCTGATGTTTATCAACAAATATTGTCACTAGCTGTGGATACAAATGCTTTGCTTTCATGAAATCTGATCGCAAATAGGCAGCGTTGTCGTACAATTTATTTACTCATATTTTGCCTGATTCAACAACAGCAGTTTTCATCTAATAAAAGTTTCAAGATAGCATTGCTGTTGATTCAAATTGAGTTCAAATTGAGAGCTGGCCGAGAGTAGTGTCCTAGCAAAATGGCGTTTGACAGAGGGATCGTATTTGCCTGCACACTTTTTCTGTTCATTGGTGCAGGAAGCAGAGCTGAAAACTGGCCTTGCAACAAACAAGATGCAATTGCAGCATTCAAGTTGAAAAGGTTTGAATATCAAAGTTTTCTCAACATAAATTTTACGAAAACTTTAATTTGGCTATTAATAGCACATCAAGAAAGCTATAGACGATTTGCAGAGCTCATGAAACTGCTGAACTTTTCTCTAGCCTTATGGCTCAAATACATCACCCTTCCTCATTGAAAAAAGAAATAGGGTGTGATCTGGGTGTGATATTGCAATTTCTATTGTTTTTAGTAGCCTTTCTTGTGGGTTTCAACCATGGAACCATGATGTTTTTACGGATTTTGACGGTTTGTAGCAAAGAAACCAGGCCTGAAGTCTATCTAAATTTTTACCGACTGTTGCTACTTTATTTTGCAATGATTCTTACGTCATGTTGCAGATCAATTGGGGGGGGGGGAGCATGATGTGCATGATGGGGTCAAAGCACAATATTTTCGATTACTTAAAAGAGTGATTGTTGATTAATTTTATCGATTTTTAGACAAATTAATAAATGGCCTAGTTTCAATGACGTTGATCCATACAACAACCAAACAGCTGCATCTCAGAAAGAGATTGATCAGACTCTGAAAAACGAAGATATAGTTTGCGCCATCAAGTATCGAGACAGCAAAAAGATCGACTACGAATTGCGACAATTTGTATCGAAATCTGCTGCCGAAAATGCGGGATTCATCGTAACTCATCAGGGAAAATGCGGTGCTTGCTCAAATGTACAAGATTTGGCCGTGTATTTGGAGAAGAACTTGACAGATCCGGTGCGAAAATGCGCCTTCAAAGCAGTGTTTTTGAAGAGCTGGGCGCGCAAATGCATCTTGAAAATAGGGTTCACAGAGACATGCGCAGATATTTGGTTGTTTAATTCAATTAACACACGAAAGGATTGCTTTTGGGTTTGCATGAAATCGTGGATCACAGGGGAACCGAACAACAAACCAGATGGAAGTCTGAATGATTGCCTTCAATGCGATGAAGACAAAAGTGGCCCTGTGTTCAAGTATTATTCTGGAAGAACAAGACGGAATTCTGGGATTGAAAGCGCGATTAAGAGGCCGGGACAACAGGTCTATAAAATGAATCATTGTTATTTCTAAGCAAAACGAGTTGTGTAATTTAAAGATTCTTTCTGGGAAAAAATAAGATTTAGAAATCAAGTAAAGAAACAATACATTAGTTAATGAAAACAATTATTGTTTATTTCAATTGGTCATTCCTCTAACAATTTTGAATGTAATAAAGAGGGATGGATACAGTGGTATTCCCGTAAAACTTGTTGCATTTATAGAAGTTGTTGAAGGAGCAATTGGAACGGTGAACAGAAGGCTAGCGATCAGAAATGTTTTAAACCTTTATTGTTTTTAAAATTAGTAATTAGCTGAGTAGGCAAACAAAATCCTCTTTATTGCAACAAAGATATTATTGTAAAGAATTTAAAATAGAAACTAGATAACGATTTGAACAACAGTGAGTCAGTTAGATTTTTAACTGATAAACAGAGTTTATTTTACTTTCCATTCAAATAATTTGTAAAAAAACTTTCAATTTCATTAAATTATATTCCATTGATAGTGGACATGATATCTTAATTAAATTTAAGCAGAATCATTGAATTACAAAACAAAAAATTACAACAGAAATAACATCACAGATATGACAAAGAAATGCTCCGCTTAAATGTCTCAGCAGCTGCTTGGAAAGGATGAATAGATCGATGGCGTCGCATTCTGGTGGTTTAGGGAAAGATGGTTTAGGCATTAGCTAAAGTGATCACATGAATAATAGCCTCTTTGAAGTATTTTTACTTGCTGATCACATGAACTGTATCAACGATAAGGCGGCAAATAACTTTCAACAGAGGACAAAGCCTTTTTGCAATGCCTTCTAGAAAGGAGATATATCCCACCATTTTTCATATATAGCATGATATTGAAAATATTATTGCGCAAGGCAGAACTAATATCTCGGGGAGAAACATTTTCTAGCTGTTGTTTCTCTTATTGACTTATTGCCTGAGAAAGGGTTTACCATTTACTGGTCATAGAGACTGGGATTTATATAGCTTCAAAGTACATTAAGGTCTTTTTGACTGCGAAGGAGCTGACTACGTAAAAGTCCATCTGGCATTTACAAAGAGATAATTTTTAACAGAGGTTCTAAACAGAAGTATCGAAATCTTTTGCAGTCTTCAGTCTAACTCTCTCCGCGTGTTTTTCCTTCGTTACCTTTACTTCAAGTGGTGCGACAATCAAACAATCCTCATGCTTCGCTTTTCTTCGTGGACTTTGAACTTGCTCTGTGACCTCCTTTTTTGGTACGATTCGTTTCTCCGCGATTTCATGTTGTTTGCACAAGTCACCTGCAAAAAAGTAATTTGCTGCGAAGAAGTTCTCTTGACAATAACACGCCAAACTATTTGATGACTTCCTTCTTGGTGATAAAACAGCCATTGGTTCGTTTGACAACCTATTGTTTGAAATCCAATTTGATTGGTCTCTGCCAACAATGCAAGGGTTTCCTTTGTAATAAGAACTTGGACTGGGTAGAGGACTATTCGCATAGCATGTGCACGTGCTACCATCTTGAATCTGACTCCTATTGGTGTTGCAATCATCTCGGGTAGTATGGCCTTGAAAATATGGATGATACAGTAAGTTATTATTGTCTGCTACGTCATCAGCTTCGGTCTTCGCTTGCAGAACGTGTGTCGCAATATCGTAATGTCTGCCGATGTTTAGCGATCGAAGACTTTCCGAGCGTCGAACTGGCGTTGGCGGGCTTCGAATGCATTGATTATAATACGAAATAGCGTCACTCGATTTCGAAATATCATTCGGTAAATTCGAAAGGAACTGACATTTATTCAACGAGGAGCTACTTCGGGACCGTTTCACATAAAATCCAGGATGCGCTGTAAATGCATCTGTTGGTTGTAACAAATTCGGTAATCTCTGATTCCCCATGTTCTCTACCGATTTCGAAAGAGCTTTCAGCCAAAGATATTTCAAAGATTCGGGTAGAGAGCGGGTACTTCCCGATCTTTTACGTCCGATGGGAATTTCCGTTTCCAGTTGAGACCTTACACGATAAGCTCTTCCATTGTCAAACGTCAGGTTTTCGCTACTTTTCGAAGTATTTCGAAAAAGTCTGCTAAGGATGCTTCGCTTTTTGACAACACGGCCTAAATGTGAGAGTTGATCTGTCCCTCTTTCGCCACAGTCACTGAAATCACAGCAACAAAAGTGATCAACACATTTGCTTTGCACACTTGCATCATCCGAAAAATAATTATCATAGATCGGAGAAGTGCATTGCCTCATCCCTTTAATGTCATTTTTAAAAGGTGATGAATCTGATGGTCCACCATTACGTGACCTTTGAACTTTGCTTAGGAACATGTCCTTTAACCTTTGAAGCTTTGACCTTCTTGGCCTTGCGTTTTCACTTTCTTCGGGTGTGCCTTCGCTGGTTGAATACGACCAATGAGATTGCACCGAGTTTTTTCGTTTGCACTCGGCTGCTTTTGCATTTTCAAACAATTTCCGAATAATCTCCGTTTCTTTTTCGTTGAAATTACGGAAATCCTCGTTGTCTTTTTTGTTCCCCACAGTTGCTTCTCGTCCAGATGACCAGTCAGTTTTTTTGTCTTTATTTGAAGATACTTTTTTGACTTTGGCCGATTTTTCTGCAAGAATCAAATATACATTGATTGATTGATTGATTGATTGATTGATTGATTGATTGATTGATTGATTGAATGATTGATCGAGTGATTGAATGATTGATTGATTGATTGATTGATTGATTGATTGATTGATTGATTGATTGATTGATTGATTGATTGTCTGAGAAGTGGACAATTCAATACATACATATAAATATGTCGTTTTTCTGGTTAGAATGGTACTCGATATAGCAAATACGAGTTATCGCCAAGAAATTTTTCTCAAGCCACGATATAAATATCAAAATGATAAATACTTCAATACAATATAAATATTAACACTCAATTTTAAAAATTTCAGTAACAGTCTCATCCTCCCTCTAGCTTCAAAAAAACGTAGAAATAAAAAGAGTGGCATTGTGATTAATATTCTTGATGCAGCCGTCCTTGCGGGCCCTCTCGCGAGCCATCTTGCGGGTTTTTTTTAGGCGGAACATAGATACAGATATGAATATAAATGAAGATATAATCAAATATATAAATACCTTTATCTTCTAATTTAATTATCTCTGGATATCTTGGTTTTCTATTAACTTTTCCACAATTTTCATTGCCTTTCGTATCATCAAATCTATTTGAAGTTCCCTTTCCTTCATCACTATTTTTCTTGCAATCAATTTGAGCTGAATGCTTTCGTACAACTCCATTTTTCTCATTTCTTTCGTTGTTGCAAGTTCTCGTAAATTCCGACACACTATGACTCCGTCGCTTAATTTCGCCTCTTAACAATTCCACAGGCGATTCCTCTAGTTCTTTTGTAACACTAACAACTTTCACATCAGCTCTCGATTCGTTTTTCTGCGTTAATTTCTGCGGAATCATTCTCGTTTTCGTTGATTCACCGAGTGTGCTCGGCTGTGAATCGGTTTTCGACATCGAAACACCCGAATCTGTCCACGATCCTTTGCTTCCATTCCTCGGTCTCCTAAATTCGTTGGATGATTTTGACTTCACCGAGACACCTCTCGCATTCGGCGAAAGGACTTCTTTTTTCGGTGCTATTCGCCTCAGTCTTCTAGCATTGACAGCCCTTTCGTCAACCGTCGTATCCGAATCGTTTGAATAAAATTCGCATTTTCGTAGCTGATCCAATCTATGTTTTCGTTGCAGTTTTCGTCTCGGGGGCTTCACCCTTTGTTGTCCTCCGTCCGAGTCACAACTCTCGGGCGACTCTTCGTCGTTTTCACACGATGCATAGCCAAGCTCCGACTCAAACTCGCTAACTGACGAGATATCTGACATGGATTCATTCGCAGCTTGTCCGAAAAATTTGATTTGTCCTTCTGCTATGATATCACCACTGATGTACGATACTTCGCCGGGAGCCTAAAATGAAGTTAATTCTGGTTTAATTTCCATGAAATGTCTTTTCGATTACATCATGTTAAATCGCATTAAATAAGGAAACGATGGAGAACCATAAATGGATCCCTTCTGTTAAGTCGATATCCAGGTGTATTTAGTAGTTAATATGTTAAAAAGAAATAAAGAGAAATAAAGAGAAATAAAGAGAAATAAAGGGAAATAAAGAGATTATGAATAATGTTGAAAATAAGATTAGATTGAGCTGAGCTTCATAAAAAACAATGAAACGGAATATGTGAATTAACAATGAAACTATTAGTCTGTATAATCATCAAAATAACCCCTTGCCCTTTTGTGATATCATACATAAATACAAAAACCTGGCAAAAATTCTAGATATACAAACCAACATGGATTGCGACTCCATTATTAGCAAATGTTTGAAGCTCGAATCACGGTCACAAAAATGGTGCACAGTTTTAAAAATGGCGACCTTGTGCAAAGATGGTAGGCGTGTGTTAGAGCAACGCCTTGTTCAATGTTGAGAAAAATAAATCTGGGTGTAGAAGAATTTTATAAAAATAGCGGCGTTTATAAAGTAATAAAAGAAATATTGTTATTAGTCTATTGTTGAAGATTTATGCCATTGGGTAATACAACACTTTGGTCACCTGTGAAATTGTGTATAAATTAAATTTGCAAAATTGACCTAATTTTGGACTTCACCTGCAGATAAATTGAAGATCAATTTTGTAAAAATAAAATTAATGTTGATCATCACGTAGTGTCTGCTGAAGTTAGATTTTCTTTCTTCATGGAGCATGAATGTATGTTTGAAGAAAGTTTTAATGGCGGCAAGTAGGAAAGTCGTAAAACAACACACGGCAAAGGAATTTATTGCATTGGCTAGACGGTAATAACAAGCGTCGAGTTTTAGGATTGCTTTGTTTTCTTAAGTTTGAAAGAAATCATTTTCAAGTTAGAACAAATAAACAGAGCGAATGAAAACGTTTTAAAAATGGACAGATGGCTGAGGTGAATATGAGTAATTATGAAATCAAACAATTATTATGAAGTTAAAGATGATTTAAGGGAATGAAAAGGAAATGGATGAATTGCCTTGGACATCAAGGCACCTGCGTAATAATCCTTTGATTAAGAAAATGACCCAGAAAGCGAAGAAAACAAATACTGTTCACTCATTGCTTGGAAGTTATTGTTGTCGCCTCTACTTTAACTTTCTCAGGGAGGTAGGTCAAGCATTAGGCCTGTTTAAAGCGCAAAGAACTCTTGGTAAAATGCCCATTAAATGACGGCAAATACAAAGCTTGTTTAATTGAACTAACAACGAACAATGCTGCACAATGTTTCTAAAAGAAGACTTTATAATCTACAAATAATAACAGCGTATACTTATATCCAACAAACATTTCTACCCAGAAAAGCAGGACAAAGTGTACGATGAACAGGTTTTTCATCTCATGCTTTCATCTGCGCTGATTGTGTTACAATAACCCCCAATTCTTGAAAAACATCAAATTTCATGGAAAAACCAGACAACAGTTTTCTAATTACACTGGTGTGGATTATCTGCCCACAGTCTGCCCCCATTTCACATCCTTGATGATAAATACAAAACAACTCAGACAATTTCACCCTTTACATGAACAGCAAATATGCTTTTCGTTTCTCAGCATTTATCAAATCAATTTTATTATGCCAAAGTCTTTCTTTTTATTACTTGATCATACTCATGAATGCCATCGATAGAACGCTGCAAATCTAATAAACAAGTCCATTAAACCTCGTTCTAAAACCCAAAGATGCATGACCCAGAAGAACGATTTTCCATCTTATCTTGGTTTTTGGTTATCACATGTGGTCTTGCATTGCAATGGATTGGGCTGATCACATGCGAAAGTGTTTGCGGCTTGATTGCATGGGGCGCTACGTCCACGAAAGCTTCACGAAAACTTCACACTCCTATCAGATTCTCTTTATTAATAGAGACCCACTTATAAGAAACTCTGGGAAGCAGAGACGTATGAACCGGAGGGACAGAGGGGCCATGCCCCCCCCCCCCCACTAGTGGTTAAGGCGTTGGTAGGCCTATGAACCTATGAACCAAGAAGATCGTGGTTCAAAACCACAAGCTTTTCTCAACAAGCTGTACAGCCAAACCAGATGACCATCCTTTCAAGGTCAGTAAATGGGTACAGGTTGATAGCTGCCAGAACCCTAGCCCGAGGTAACTAATATAAAATTGCGTTCTTGCTTGCCTGCATTTCCTAGCCAGGAAATTTGAGCATCGAACAAACAGTCCAGCGACCTCACGTCAATTCTTGAGCAACATAAATCAAGAGCAGCCTAACCTGGAGGCGTCTCCTTGTTCAAAAATAGCAAAACACATCATATTCACTATGCTATTAAGTCAGTTTGTATTTGCATGCCTTCTTTAATAAGCTGAGAAAGGTGTCAATGTTTGTTTAGGCCTGGTAAAAGTCTTAATTCTCTTTTCATCGATACTCATGTTAGCATTCTTGATGGGTGTTCCATTCTACATCGAATAATTATCGCGCAAGATCGTTTCAGGATTATTGATAACCGCAGACATTTAGATTTAGTGGCACTTTTTAGTTCAGGGGGCGAAAGGGAGACGGGATAAGGCCAAATGTTTTTGGGAAAGGGGGCTAAGAAACTGGCCATGATTTGTTGTATACAAATTAACTTAAAACATGCTTAAAATGGAATATAAATCACCTTCTGAGGAAACTCAAACTGTGTAAAGAAACTGCAACTGAAGCAGCCTTGAGTTGAGAACAACGGTATTTATCTATTTATTCAATTTCATTCAATTTCATTGAATTGATGGACGGGATAGTGGGCTGATTATTGAGAATAACTGCCTTCGTCACAGTGAATGAGAAAACGCGTACTTTTGGAGCAATCTACACAGGTACTAAAAATTCCAATAGCTTTTGCATACCCAATAACATTGTTCATTAAAAATCAAGCCTTGGTTTGAAATGCGCTTAATAGAAAAGCAGGGAATACTTCTTCAACTTAATTCAATTCTGATGTGATAAATCGAGATTACTTGCAGAAAGTGATTAATGTTGGTTTAAAAATGTGATAACCAAAGAGCTTTATGATACCATGTTGTCAAGCCAAGCACTATAAATCTTCATCACGAGACAAATAAATTATGGTTAATTATCATAATCCACATAAATCAAAATATATAAACATGGCTCACTAGCTAGCATGATAAATAAACAAAAAGGATGAACAGAGGCGCAATACTGCCAATATCAGAACCCTCTGGCGCGGCATTTGATACCAAGTAACGTTTTAGCTCGGCTGTTTTGGGCTACACAGACCCAGGAGGGGGGTGGTACTTAGAACATTTTACTGACGGGATGTGCACTCCTTTTTCTAACACTGGATATCGAAAGGGAGCACTTTTTCAAAGCCGGTTGCCAAAAGGGAAATTTTGCAAGAAAGGGGGTGTTTTTATACGTTTTGCAGTATACTTTTCGGCGAATTTCTCTAAAACCGGGTACCATTGGTAGGAGGAAATTCTTAAGCCGGGTCGAAAGCTTTTCAGGGAGTTCACACACCCCTAAACTATTTGAGGTCAAGTACCCCCCCCCCCACCAAGGTAGACAGGCATCGATTCGATGTTGTTTAATTAAAAATTCAGAAATACCTCGGATTTTGGATCAGAACGAAGGATTCCTTGCGGTTAAAATAGAGCTTGGAATATCATGTTTCATTCTTGTTCAAAGCCTTTCACAAATCTCTTTATGTCTCGGTGCTAACAAATTCACTGGCTCCAGCCCCAATTTGAGAACTACTTCAATTTTGGACAATTTCCGGAGCACAGCTTTTTATCAAGATCACCTCGAAATGACGAGGTTGATTGTCGGTCTTAATGAGAGTTATGAATTCTTGATTTTTAGCTGGTACAATATTTAACATATTGCCCCCTGAAGCCATTTGGAACTCATATACGGATAACTATGGAAGCAAATGTTGCACGGGGGTACATAGATACGGAAAATATCCTTGATTTAATAAACTTGCAGTGGAAGTTGTCTGATCAACTTTGAAAATCTTGACATCGTTGCCCCCAGGTATTTCTTTAATTCACAGTAACTTATACTGCTTCATATTGCGTCTGCAGGGGGCTATGAGTTAATAGCTAATTAAAAACATCTAGAGACCCAGGAGTGAGCAAGCAAGCAAATTTAAGGGATGCATGGAGGCAAATACATCAATGTTGTGCATGCATCAGTTCCTGCTTCAAGTCTAAAAAATTCTTTACTTTTACCATTAAAAGATTAGTATGATACGTCTCTTCATTCATTCAATCCATCATAAGGGTCATTTTCAAGCAGCTCCTTGATTGAAAATTGTGAGCCCCATTTGTGCACCCTTCTGACCCTCAAAATCCTTCCGACGTCATACAGAGGGAGGTAATACTTTCATAATACCATGTAATACTTCATAATACAACGTAAATGCCATAATAACACCACGTTAAGACAACGCTAATACCACTGGAATACCTTGATAATACCGAAGTAGCACCTCTTGGATTTGGGTAAGAAACATAATGCTACCATGGGCCCTCTTTCAAACGCATTTAAGTCCTAGTCAATCCAAAAGTCTTCAAAGCTTTTCGTCCTACTAAAGTTGCAAGATAAATTCACTATCATATGACATGGTTTGCTTTAAGATTTTTGCTATGATTATCATAATAACAGGGAAATATGCATTAGCAACTGCCCTTGCCCCCCTTCATGAGGAATACATGTAGCAATGTGAGTGTTGGTTTAATTAAGAACTGTAGCAACTTCAATAGCCTTGACTCATTTTCCAGGGGGTTTCTTGTGAATGATTCTATAATCTACCTTGTACCGTAGTTGAGACAACACTAAGACAAAACTGATTTAAGCACCACATTCTTACCTTTCGGTCCATTTTCTGCCGTTTTTGAACTCTCTTCGATAAATTTCAGGCGATCTTTAACAACTTAAATGTACGCTTTGATCACTGGTCAGGCTTCACTCTTTCACAGTCCCTCAATCAACACAGGAAACCGCTGCTGAATTCGTCTTTCTCAAAAAAGCTTCTGTTTTCATCACGATTTTCAAGTTCCTTTTAACTTCCAGAGTTGAATTAGACATGCTTTACCAGTGCATGCTTCCTTTAAAACTCAGCAAAAACACGTCAGTCTGACCACATGCTCTTCATAATTCATCTTCAGTTCTTCACCTAGGTCATCCAGGGTCGTTATAATAACTCTTGCCTCCTGCATGCTAATTCTCTACCTTAAAAAGACCTTTACACGCTCCGTTTCTTAGCTTGTTGTGTCTGCTACGGAGGCGCCCCGCTGCCATCTCAGCGGCCAATCAGCAACCATCAAACTGTTTCCAAAGAGTCCCAGTTTGACAGGACTGTGATTTGGCGTCAATCTTATTGATATCATAAAATCCAGACCAAAGAAATGTGGAATGGACAAAAAAGGACAGCAAAAAAGAAGGAAGGTACTCTCTCTAGTCCCATTATACATTCCTGCGAGTGGCTGTCTATCAAATCTAACTGTAATCTATCAGATACTCTTGCAAGTCCATGATAACTAACTATTCGCAAGCTCATTTGGAGTTTCTTACAGTTTGAGATCGACAAATTGTTTCGATAAAAAAGTGCAATACAGTCAACACAGTCCATTCCAAACTCCAACATCCTTACGCTCGCGTTTTAGCACATACAGTGTCCTATAGCTGGATAACGGTCCCAAGCTGTGGTTTTAAAAAAACGCTGAGATCGGAAAGAGAAAGGCCAAAAATTTGTTAACAAAAGGAAACGTGGAACAGAGTCATTCTAAATCACCCATATTTGAATTATTGTTCGAATGTTTTCGGTTCATTCATTAACCTTTTTGGAGAAAAAGTAACGAAATAACAAGATTTTGTACGTTAGGGAGGCTAGATTCCTGAGAAAGGTTTATTTTCTGGTTCACAAGGTGTGCTAAAATATGGTAAATAGCCAGCAATAAACAAGCTAGCAAATAAACAATAAATGAGGCAAGCAAGCAAACAAGTAAAAAAGATAATTGCGTAAACCCAACAAACAAATAAACAAACAAATAAAAAAGTCAGTAAACAAGAAACCAGCCATGATCAACCATGATCAAGAATGCTCAACAAGTAAGCAAGAAAAGCAAAGTAAGCAAAGGGAAAAGTAAACAAGTAAATAAGTGAACAGCAAAGTAAACAAAAATAAAAAAGGTTCATTGATGCAGGCTTCTTATCCAGCAGGTGGCATTATCATTAAACAGAAATCGAGGATCAATCATCAATCATTCATCATCAATCATTAATCATCAAACATTAATCAATCATTAATCAATCAATTATCAATCAATCAATCAATCAATCAATCAATCATCAATCAATCAATCAATCAATCAATCAATCAATCATTCAATCAATCACCATAATCATAACTCTTCCTCAACAATGATTTCCCCGTTATCATGATAATCATTCCTAAATTCTCTCCATTTTTATTTCCACCAATTTACCAAATAACAAGCCAGGTTTTTGAATGATTCCATGCAGATATTCTAGTCCAGAAATTAATCATAAAAAGAAAGCTTGAAAGACTCCACAAAAAGGTGGGGCCATCTTTAAAATCCGTAGTTGAATTTGAATAAAAACGTCTTGTTCAATTTACAACTTTGATCTTTATCGTAAATGATGACAGAAACAGACGTGTTTGAGCTTATTAAAAGACAAGTGCCTCATGAATTGTGATAATGTCGAAACACAGTTTGTGGAAGGCAAGAAGATAAAATCTGTTTGCGGCAATTTAACTTGAAAAGATAGGAAAGAATTGAAAATACAAAATGTAAGAAAAGAAGAAAGAGACAGTTTGATCCGATGATGAGTAAATTAATGTCAAAGAAAATTGAAATGTTACTCATCAACGACATCAAATGAATAAATTGTACATGAAGTAGACATTTTGATGCTTTAAATTGGTAAGAAGGGAAGGCATTGTCATGTTCTGACGCTTACTTTGATGTAATCTATGACATTTGACATTTATCAGAGCGCATATCATCATCAGCAGAAATATCAGGGCAGGAGAAATGGGGGATTTGAATCAAGAGCCACTAGATTTTGACAGAAATGGGAAGCATGATATATATATTGTGTTAAAACTAGATTTCGATCATGCATAAGATTTTCCTGATAAAACACGAAATCATGGCATTGTTGCATTTGTGTTAACTTGGAACGAAACCAACTCAAACTACGAGCAAACAATGCGCATGGCGAGAGCTGTATTGTTCATATGACGTCATGCAAACTCAATCTCATAAATTTTGTAAGCATGTTTGAAGCAACACGCCAGGTTCAATAAATTTGCAGTTGTATTATGATATTCATCGTTGATGGCCTTACGGAAAAGGTCAATAATAACAGCACACGCATCATGCTTAAAGGAGAAAGCATCAACCAAGGGGGAAGGGGTAAATGCAGGGGTGCTGGGGTGATGCTACTAATATTTTCATCACAAATCGCGTCTTTGTAGATGTACAATCCCCCGTCCATGCATTTTTGCAAGCTTGCGGACTAGCCCAAATCAATGCTAACTATTCGATGACCCCCTGCACACAACCCTTGCTTAGTTTCCCTACATGCATATATGTATTGTCATAAAATGTAAATCTTTCATTAGTCAAAAAATTGATCATTTGCCCCTACATCCAATCACAATGCTGGTTATAAAAGACCTTTACGAGTTATCATAAGGTGGTAGCAGTACCTCTAAATTAAGGTGATGGCTATAAATAAGTCCGCCTTTCAGTAATCAAGCTGTCACACTAACAAGATATCGTTAGGGTTAATAAACAAAAGAGTTATCTTCCAATAGTGCCGCGTCTGACTTTCCAAGGAATAGAGGAGAATATCTAAACCAGTTGACCTGCTAGAGTGGTTCATATCATTGTTATGCGAAGCGCAAATTCTGCCTTTTTAGTCGGAGACCGCCGTATTAATCTTCATTATTAGCATGATGTTGACATCGGAAAGTCGCTCATCTCAAGGCAGAGAAAAGCGAATTGATTTGAACGAAAATGATTCTTTTCAGTTCGATATTAGGCTGATTCTTTTAAGTTCGATTGTAAAAGTAAGTAATGCTTTTTGAGAAGGAGTTTCATCAAGAATTTGTGAGAAATGATTGCAAAGGGAGTTGTACATCGAAAAAAGCCAACATTTAGAAGAGAAAGTGTGCGGCCTGAAGGAGAAATTCCTGGGAAAGGTAGCTGATCACACCCTTCTGAACTTCTGAAATTACATCATCATAATAATCATTATAAAACCAGATTATCTAGTTCTAAATTTCATACAATCTTACATCAACCACTGACAAACTTCTAGATATTCTTCTTATAAACCAATTCGGAGCAGCAATTTGCAGAAACAACCACTTTTTACAACAGCTAACTAGCACGCCCTTCCAAACAGGCAGCATTTGACTTCACGCATTCTGATTATAGATTGTATTCTTGACAACACACCAGCACCCCTGTTTGCCTTGAATGTTTCTTACGTGTTACCTCTCGTCAACCCCCCACCCTATCTGGTTTTATAGAAATTGTAAAGAGAAAGAGAAAATAAACGCCCCTTTGGCATGGGCAATAAGCACCCTTTTGCGTCACCATTTCATGGGAATCTTAGTGCAAGAGCTGTTAAGAAACTGAAAAAAACTTGCTACAATTCTGCGTTGTTCCTTGTATTTATCATAGCTTTTTGCAATCCTGTGTTCGTTTCTACCTCTAAGCTTCAATGTTTTTGTCTCTATTTTCTAATGTTTTATAGAAGGCCAGACGTCAAGGAAATCCTGGTGGTTTGTGATGACAAAAGTACATTGAATTGCTTACATATATGCATTGATGTGAAGACAAAGAGGGATGAGCAACTGTTATTTGCATTGACTATCTCTTACGATGACATCCGTGTTTGGATGCTATTGCCTGGAACACTTAATTACTCATAAATCCTAAGATTTGTAAATAATGAAAGAAGGTTGTCACTTAGACTAGGATTTGAATACTATTAAAGGACATTAAGGTCGCATTCACTCAGAATTGGTCAATAATTTACTGGTCATAGAGACCATGCTTTGCATAGCATTAAAGGACATTAAGGTCTTATTGACCGTGAATATGTCAGCCCCTTACTGGCCAGAGATAAAACACTTTTTAAAGCATGCGATTTTCTCCATCGCCGCAAAAACATAAACTTTGTCCTGACTGACGCCGCATTATTTGTGATTCAATTTTGGGTCAGTCAATTCAATAGTCAGGGTTTTATCTTGATGAAAACATTGACTATTTGCCTCTTCAACACAGATATTACAGCACGCGAAAAGTATTAAAAGAAGGCCTAGATTGAGCAAACTGTGCTTAAGGACCATTCTGAGCTGACTAAGAATTATTTCAAAATGACGACGGCAAAATTATTCTTTAAATTGCAAAGAAATATTAATTCTATCTGAGGCATTTGGGGTATTTTCCAAATCTAACAAAATATATTTCAAATCAAGCCCTGGACTTTTACAAATAAGAAGCAAATTTCTACAAATGGATTTAAAGTCAAACCTAAAGTTTGAGAGAGTTATGCAAAGATAAATGTTTTTATCATTCAAATAAGAAACTAAAAAAAGGTCTGAAGAATTATGAATAAAATATAAAGAAAGATTTTGATGTTTGAACTTACATCATGAATATATGAAATATCTAAGGGCATTTTTTTAATTTCAAAAGAATCACTAATGCCGGGAAATTTGCTCTGCCAAACGAAACGAAAGACGTGAAAATATCAGAGGAGTATTTTACGGAGTATACCATGTCGTAAAATGTGATTGCTAGCAATGGGTTACAATTTAAATCACGTTTTTGCTCTCAAGTAGACATGCATGACAGTTTTAATATTATTGCAAAAACATTCACGAATAAACAAGATAAGATATGATAAGAGAAAGCAGTTTGCAAATGTTTTAAAGCAAATCTTTCATAATCCTTCATGCCGGGGCAAATATATCAGTAAATGAAATACACTTTTTCTACAGCTACGTTTGCCCTGTTTTCTCCCCTTGCCCTCTTTAACTGTTTTCCTTTATTCATTTATTTCTAAATTTTGCAGAAAAGCTGTACCTCGATGCTATGCAACATTAAGTAATGATAACAAGCGAACTCACTCACCTCTGGAATTCCTGTCTTATTGATTGTACAGAATCATAACTGCTTTCCTCATATCATCATTGCGGCCAGAAATTACCTGGTAAACCATGCTTGTGCAGAAAACAAAAACAGAATTGATAGGGGACATAATTACGACAGCCCTTCGATTCACAAGTCACAATACGTCATAGCAAGGCCATCCTGCCAACACTATTCAATGCTGTATCGGAATCGTTCGCTGAGCACCTGCCCAATGACTGCAGTTTTGCCCAAACCAATTGATTGTACAACAAATATCATGCACGGGGGGAGCTCATCAATTATTTATCGCACAATTCGATCGGATAATATCCAAAGAAATTCGCACAAAAAGGGACATTTAACACCACTGTCCACCATAAATGAATTTTCACCGGGATATCAACTTATTTTGCTGCTAATGCACTGCTATTTTTAGATTGGGAAAGAACGAGTTTTATAAGAAATCAATCCTTAGAATTATCATCATAATCATCATCATCACAATCATCATAATCATCACAATCATCATAATCATCATCATCATCATCATCATCATTATCATCATCATCATCCATCATAATTATGATCATCATCATTCTCATCATAATCATCACAATCATCATAATCATCATAATCATCATCCATCATCATCATCATCATCATCATCAATCATCATCATCATCAATCATCATCATAATCATCACAATCATCATCATCATAATCATCATCATCATCATCATCATCATCATCATCATCATCATCATCATCATCATCATCATCATCATCATCATCCATCATCATCATAATCATCATAATCATCATAATCATAATCATCATAATCATCATCATCATAATCATCATCATCATCATCACAATCATCATTATCATCATCATCATCATCATCACAATCATCATAATCATCATCATCATCATCATCCATCATCATCATAATCATCATCATCATCATCCATCATCATCATAATCATCATCATCATCATCATCATCATCATCATCATCATCCATCATCATCATAATCATCATAATCATCATAATCATAATCATCATAATCATCATCATCATAATCATCATAATCATCATCATCATCATTATCATCATCATCATCATCATCACAATCATCATAATCATCATCATCATCATCTATTCATTCGTAATGAGATAAAACTACCTCTCTTGCGACAATCTTAGATAAAATTTTTGATATTAACAAGGAAATCCGATGAATCGTGAGAAATACAATATCTGAATGAAAGTATCTTTAATTTAATTAAAATTGAATTAGTTCTTAACTCAAATATTTATCTCATAGTTTCACTTTAATTTGATAATGTGGGAAAAATAAAGAATGCTTCAAGGAAGAGAGGGAAGTAGGTTGCCTTAATATCAAAAGGAGGTGGTTTTTATGAGCCATTTTGTATAAGATTATTATGTTGATAATTTCATCCGATGATGATGATGACCTAAGGTTTTATGCTCCCATAAGATTGCCGCAGAAGAAACATTGCCAAACGCAATGAAAAATGTTAGAAAGATGAAGGGCCTAATCTAATGAAGGGTGCATGACTGGGTGTGGCTCAGAAAAATGAGATTTCGTTCAACTTTCCATCAGAAGTGAGAATGTCATCATCATCGTTACTGGATTAAATCACGTGATGCAACAGTGTGACGTCAGTACAGATCACGTGATTATTCCGAGTATGTTATTACGTCAACGACAATTCTAATTTTGATTTGTTCAATTTGTATATCTACGAACGACAAAAATCACGTGATAAAGCCAATAGACAATACATTGTGACGTCAATACAAACACGAAATATGATTGGTCATTTAATATGTCACTTAATGAATCCAAAGTCTTAATAAGTGAATGAAAATCCTTTTGTCTTTGTTAAATGCATTTTTTATTCATCTCCAGTTCACATTATTGAAAATGATGAAATATTTGTCAAATTTCAAGATCTGTCTTTGTATTTCCTGAGATTAAATTACGAAAAATCCAAGTATTAGGGATTTGCCTGTAAATCCAACTTGAAATATTTCATTCCATTGCCTGGGTGGTGCTAGACGAAATAATTTTTATTCACTTCAAGTGAAATAAAAATTTGGCCTTATTTAGTTCATAACAATTCATGTTATCTTAAACCAATGGATTGATTAAATAAAAGCGACCATTCTAATAATTTATGGTAATACTTCTGGATAAGAAACATGGTCAATAACTAGAAAAGATTCAGCTTTTAACCTTGCCGGAAAATATCTTAAATGTGAGTCCTCAAAACCTTAAATGTGCTTAAATATCACAGAATTAAGTCCTTAAATGTGCTTAAATATCGAAGATTTACGTTCTCAAACTTGCTTAAAATGTCGATGATTTCAGTCCTTGAACTTTGCTTAAAATGGAAGTTGCTAAAGATTATTATATGCTTAATAACGCTCAAGATGCTAATTTCTTTAGATAAGTATATGCTTATAAACAGTTTGTAATATGGATGGAAACTTGATGTGTTACTACAATTTCCATAAAAGTTTCAAAAATGTATGAAAGACTACAGTGCGAAACTTAATCAAAATATGCATGCCATAATTGAGGCTATAGAATTACAAAGGCATCATGTAACGTAACATTATCAATACTTTAAACTGCTTAACTGCCTCCAACATGTTGCTTAAATTTAATTGAGCACAATGCTTGAAGGCCTGCTGTTGATCAAATTGTTGCTTGCAACTCGTCAATTCAGACTTAAATTTGCTTAATGTTGAGAAATTCTAGTCCTTGTTGCTTATTATCCCATTGCTTATCGTAAACATTGCTTACAGCTCTTTAATTAAGCCTTCAAGTTTCCTCATTCTTATTGACTCTGTTCTCAGTTTCTTATTGACCTGTGTCTTATTAAGCTAGATTCTTACAGCGCCTTAATTGAGCCCAAAAGTTGCTTAATGTTTAAGCGATTTCATTTGCTGATAAACATGTTGCTTAATGCTTAATCTTCAAGTGTCTTTCCACTTGAAATAAAAGAGTAATCCAACACAACGTACCTCTACTCCTTTGACTATGACAATCACAGCTAAGTGTTTGCGAAAGACATCTGCATCGTTACTTTAAAAGACATTGAGTTGCGACCACACTTGATGGTAGTTTACTGTTAAAGAAATCAAACATGAGACAAAAGATTCTTTGAGTTTTGGTTGCGCGCTTTCACGTTCGACTACGTAAAAATGCATGCAGTTAATCCAGGGAGGTGGAATGTAGAATTTACAGTGCAAATAAAGGCTTAACGTGCAATGTACTTGAGCAATATATCTGAGCACTTCAGAAATCAGTTGATAGAACAATCTGTCAAGCATGCGCCCACCTACACTTCAATACACTTTCATTAATCTCTGGATAATCCTGGTTTTGATGTGTGTTATCTGGTAGAGGTGGTGATGCCATCAGCAAAACTCTGACGCATACCTAAGTATCAGGATCAAAGGGCAATGGAAGGCATGCAGGGGGGTTTGACTTACCTCTTTCTAGAACTCGAAACCAAGATTCTAAGCCCCATTCACTGTAATGTCTTCAAAGTGAAACTCGACAGGCAAAATTAGCCCCCGTTGCACTTGCTAATAAAGGGCAATTTGTTTTGGCCTAACTCGATAGTAAGGGGGTAAAACAAGGGATAAATTATCGTTTTTATAGTCGCAATACAAATAGCTCGTTTTTAAGGCCCAATCACTTTCATGTAATGTCGGGCAGTAATTTTGAGCTCTAAAACAAAGTGTTTTACCTGAAGGTGGCTGGCTTTATGGGTGCCTTATAGATACGTTTCTTTTCTCCTTACAAACCTCGACACCAATGATTATGGGGGAGAGGTTCACGACCACTCAATTATGAGCCTACCGTTATCGATGACGATAGATTCGGAAAATCGCGATGCAGTAGAAAAAGGCAAAGGCACCTCGTTTTAGTGTCAAACACAGGTGTAGGAACTATGACCATGGTGCATTTAATGTAAGAGATCTCTTGAGTGAAACAATAACTCATGCAATCATTTCTATTTTTTGGCTTGAAATCTCTGTTATGGGCTTCGAAGTAATGCAAATGTATCCATGCCTAGTGTATTACTATATCCTCGCAGCTTTTCGTCTAGTATCAATCTTTTTTTAAGAAATGGCACGACGAACCCTCCGTAAAACGATGTTTTAGCACAAGAAGGGGAAGAAAAAATACCACCCTCCTCAGCTTTGGCCCCATGTAGAAATTTCTGCTGGCCTCGGGGCTGCTAAAAGGCAGTTTCTCTTAGAATGTGAGTGGTTTACATATTCGACTGAAAATTAAATATTTACTTGATCTCATAGCACCCTTATTTATTAAAGGTTTAAGAAAAACAATGCGAAAATTCTTGCTTGAACATAAACGTCAAAACCTCTATTTTAAGCATCAGAATATTGCATGGTTAGATTAATTTAAATGATGTTGACAAAGTTTGGAAAACATCTTTTGTTACTTAAGATCTAATCTCTAAATCTGTTTGTGCAGGCTCAAAACTTAAGTGCCCTTCCTCAGTTCCATAAAAACCCAAAAAGGCGAGCATTCATTACAGAGATCATTATGGCAGGAGAGAGCAGCAGAGAGGAAACTTATTATAATTGTAGCTGGCGATCACTGGGAAATGTCTTAAAAAGGGAAACGAGGTGGGGCAGGGAAGTAGGCATCAGCATCTTGGGGTGCAATGTAACAATGATTTCGGCAAATTGAAAAATTAAAAGAAAAGGTTTCAACCATTTTGAGCGTTATTCGAATAAAATACACACTGCAATCGCCAAGAATGGCCTAATCTTGAAATTCCAAGACATTTATTAGCTTATTGTTATTTAGCTATTTTTAATTAGCAAAGCAAAATAAACTGGAACAAATAAAAATTATCTTTTTTATTCTATGACTTATAATTTTAAAGTGGTGAATGTTCCCGAAATGTCCCAGAATCCGACAATTTTGAAAACAGAAACCGCCCTTGAAACGAAAGATAGAGGCCCGGTTTGGAAAATATTCCTGTTTTTGCCTACGCGTAGTTGCGACCAACAGCAGTTTTTCCGCTGCGACATGCGAGCAAAGCCAATTTCGCGCCGACATGCGACAAAATCGAAGGAGTTGCTAGCAAAACCAAGCCAATATTTAATCAGCTTCGTGTGTTATTACCCCTTTCCCTTCTTATTAGTACTTCATTCAAGTTGAACCAGCCCCAAATTGTTCGTCGTCACAATGTTTGTTTCAAAAAAGGTGTGAAACGCCTATATTGTACCTCTTCATGTAACAAAATAAGGTGCGACAAATGGTAGGAGGCGGTGCGACACATTGACATCAAGGAAAAGTAAAGCTGTGAGCCCATGCAAGTTTTCCAGCCAGGATAGAGGCCACCATGGTAAACAACATCCACATTAACACCTCAAAAACTTTCAATACATGCAAACCTAACGTAATGCACTGATGAAATTGTTTTTAACAGGCTTACGTTCTTTTTTCTTCATTCCGCTTGCAGTTTTCTGTAGTTATTTCTTTTATTTCCTTCAAATTTGCCACAAATTTTTCCCTCCAACATTTCGAAATGCTACCATCTTGCACGTGAACTCGAGACTGAATACTGCGCAGTTACAGCAGAAACAGTAAATGCAACGCAAAGATGAAAATTCACAATTTTAAATTAATATGAATTAGTCAGTCAGACTGCAAAATCTAGAAGCTATTAAAAGTGTTTTATTTATTTACATGGATGATTAATAAAGTCTTTTAATGAGCAAATATTATCAAATGCAAGTCGAACATTTTTCAAGCAACGTTTGCTAAAATTTGTTTCCAACAAAACGACAACAAAGACATCCTAAATTAAGGAAAACATGAATAAAACCAACCCTTAACCCTTTCGCACCCGGATTTATTTTCAATCGATGTTAAAACCCATATAATTCTTCGCTTTTCAGGGGGTAGCATAGTCAACTAACTTAGGTGAAAGCGTTAACTATTATAGAAAACTGCCATCAGAACATTTACAATATTTTGTACTTAACTCCCTGAAAAATTATCTTTTCCGGTGTTTGTCATTTGGCCATATGGCCCGTCCAGGGGTGAAAGGGTTAACCTAGTCTCTACTCTCTACAAATGAATTCAGATTGGCAACAGTTAAAACTGTACAGGGGAAAAGACTTTTACTACCATCTGGGGTTCCAATTGCGAATGAAACAATCTATTATTGTTGCAACAGATCTCTTTTACTCTCTACAAATGAATTCAGATTGGCAACAGTTAAAACTGTACAGGGGAAAAGACTTTTACTACCATCTGGGGTTCCAATTGCGAATGAAACAATCTATTATTGTTGCAACAGATCTCTTTTACTCTCTACAAATGAATTCAGATTGGCAACAGTTAAAACTGTACAGGGGAAAAGACTTTTACTACCATCTGGGGTTCCAATTGCGAATGAAACAATCTATTATTGTTGCAACAGATCTCTTTTACTCTTTACAAATGAATTCAAAAGACTGTTTATGGAAAATCAGTTTTGGCCTAAATGATACAAAGTGCAACAGATGAGGAGTTGACGATTTTAAATGTAAAAGGCCATTTCATGAGGAGAATGCTTCCCATCTCAGATCTTTTAAGGAGGCAAGATCTCTTTTTGATCAAAGAGAATTAATTAATTATTTGGCAATAAACATATCTGACCAAATACAAGACATAGATAAGGTTTACCCATCCTAAATTGGCAATTCCATACCTAATACTCTCCACCTTGTAACAAATGGACAAACCCACCTTTATAAATTCCATCCTTTTATTAAATGGATGATCAAATCTAAATGCAAAGTGCATTGAAAACTCATTTGCTAAAACTACAAATATGTTTGCTTTTGGCCATTAACAATGCGAGTTTCTGGACAAAAGTTATCACCATCATCAGAAGTGTTGCTCATTAACCTTTCTTCTTCAATGAGTTCATGCTCTTGCTCCTCAATGAAACAGTCATGATCCTTCCTTGCTTTGTCGACGGACGAATACTGCAAGCCTCGTAACCAATCTGTGATATCATCGTTCTTTCTCGGGCTAGACGAGGCGAATACATCACCCCTGGAGTCGAGACTCATCCGATCGAGGCTCATTCGGTTGTCATTATGGTTGTGTATTGCATTGTCTCCTAAAGAGCAATACGAAAGTCTGTTCCTTAGAACTCTGTGTAGATGATGATAGTCACTTGATCTTTCGCTCGCATCCAATGAGGTGGTGCGAAATAAAACACCGTGCACGCTCATTGGTCGGTTTCGACCGGATCTCGGAATCCTGTCCAGCTCCGAAATCTCATCGTCAGCTGTTTGGAATACAGCATCATTCAATCCCAAAGAGTAGTTCGTAGAAGTAATAGACCGTAAACTCTCACACCGACGAAATCTAGAACCTTTAAACGAGTTTTTCCTTATTTGGAGTTTTTCGTCTTCGGGTATTTTCAAATCGCAGGCAGCTACATTCTCGCTTTCTGTCTGATCCTTCACTTTATCAATAAGCAGCATGGAGATTGGTCGATCGTTTTTCGTTTTCCGTTCGTTTCTGCTCAGATTTTCTCGCGACTGCCACCGACTCTGACTGATTGCTTCGGTTGATTTAAAGTATCGTCGCAATCGAGGTTTCGATTTCTTTCGTTCAAAAATGTTTCTGAAAAAACCTTTTTTCTTACCTTCAGGATTCTTGCTGCTTGTGATTGGCTCGTTTCCATCACGTGAGTTTCGCATACAATGATACTCAAATTCAAGTGCATTGGCGTAATCATTATCTGATTCTTTCTCCTCTTGAAATGCAAACTTCTGTGGCATAAAATAACTAGTAGTTCTTCTAAAACTTTCTCTGAACTTTTTAAAACCTTTTATTTCATTTTGTGTTGTTGTTTTTGCAGGCGGTCGTTGCCGTGGTGTAGGGCCTAAGCTGACTTTGGAAGCTGCTCTTCGCAAATCAAGGTTACTCATACTCCTGCTTCGTCTTCTTTGTTTATTCCCGATTTGTTCCGATTCCTTTGCATTCGTCAATATCTGCTTGAATATTTCTCGCTCTGTTGTTAAATACGGCGTCGTTTCTCGCCTGTTCGTTTCCAGAGTTCGTTGAGCATCGCTACCTCGTGTGCTCTTTTTCGTCAACAACTCGTCAATATCTCCCTTGGTGTGAACCCCATTTCTCATCTCTGCCTTGCTTTCATACCCAGAATCCTCCCTGTCGTGTAGCTTCCTTATTGGAGCTGCATTTTCCTTATTATTGGGCAGATTATTTCCTTCCGATTCCGTCAATCCATTAGCTTTCCTAATCCCTATCTTCGCATTACCGTTCGCTTCGGCATTCTTAGTAGAATTTCTTGGCCCAATATTCTCCATACTCTTGCTTTTATTCTTTCGGCTATTTCCAGCCTTCACGTGTTGGTAAATTATGATTTTCTTTTGCGTTTTCGGTGCAATCTCCTCTTCTGTATGCTGCAACCGATTTTTCGTATTCAAGTATTCCGTTCTCTCGTTTTTATCGTTTAAATTATTAACACTGTTTTGATTCAAGTTATTTCTTGTCTTGCTCGGACCCCAAAGTTGGCCTAAAGTTATCTCCTTCTTACTGGCATTGCAAACTACCTTGGGAACTTTCAGCTCTTCAACTCCTCGCTGTTTCAAGCCAACGTTGATTTCGGCGATGAAATCCGAATGACTTCGGTCTAGCTCGTCTTCCGACCGACTTTCTACTCGCTCTGCATCGGAATAACCGGCCGAGGCGTATCCAGTTTCCGATAGAAACTCGAAGGCATGTTCCAAAGATCGGTTAATGCATGCAATGTAACTATCTCGAGTTCTTTCAAAGCTCCTTTCGTGGTCTGACGGGCTGCTTAGCGGCTCCTTGCTAGATGTGCTCTCTCTCATCTGAAAACAAACAAACAAACAAATGAAAATTTAATCTCTTTGAGGAACTTCTTGTTCTTTTTATCTTTCGCGGCAAGTCACAAGATCTCAGCAAGGACCCCTGCACATGAAAATGGCAGAGACATAATGGTTCCTTTTTGGAAGAGGTACTGCTACGGAGGAGCTTTACAAGTGGCAGCAAAGGATGCATGCCAAAACTGATGATTTTAGAGTTAGCTAAGGAAATAATACAAACAAAAGCATTCCCAAGTAATCAAACACGTATGAGAGTAAAAAAGATAGAAAGCAAACAACATTTCACTAACTTATGACGTAAAGAAAACAAAAATTCATGAAAACTTCAAAATGTTGAAAGAAGGATTAACATCGAGAATGGCTGCAAAAAAACCACGCAAAGTACATGGGAGAAATGTCAAAAACACTTTTGTCTACAAGTCATTTGGTTTTGTTGATCAACTTAACATGGATTAAAAAGAATTCAGGTTATTTCAAAAATATTTGTACTCGTGTGTATTTTGCCCACCCGCCAAAAAAAGATGATGACCTTATAATCTTCAAGGTAAACATTTAGGGTTATGAAGAAATCAGAGAGACATTAGCGGGCCTATAATTAATTGAGTGGGAACATAACATCACACAACATAACATAATATAACATAACTTAGTATAACATAACGTGACATATAGTATAAAATAACATAACATAACATAACATAGCATAACACAACATAACATAACACAACATAACATAACATAACAAAACATAACACAACATAACGTAACATAACATAACGTTTCAAAAAATATAATAGAACATTGCACTACGCAACGCAACAAAACACAATGCAACGCAAGGCGTAAAATGCAATACAACACAACGCAACGCAACACTATGCAACGCAATGCCTAAAATGCAACACAATGCAACGCAATGCCGCGCATAAAACACGACGTAGTTGTACTATGCAATGAAGACAACAAGGTTACCACAGACCACGAAATCATTCTGAGGAGATAAACTTTTGGCACAAATCGCACAAGCCTTCGCAAAACACGAAATCAATCATGTAAACAACACATGGCCTACGAGTCTAGCACTAATGAAGACAGATTGTTGGTACAGATAACTCTGCCTTCTTAATTAATTAAATGAAGGATAAAGCGCATAGCGGTGAAACTTGAATCGGATTTGAAGATGCGTGAATAGCTTGCGTAAGTTAATCCATCTAAATCTGAACTCCTTTACTTATTAATTAGGCCAGGATTGAAAAGAAGTGTTTAGCTAATTCATGACACCAACAATTAAAGTGTCATGGGGACGGATTCATAAAACCGTCACGAGAATTGTCCACAAACTAGTAAACAATACGTTGAGGTTATTTCATCGAATTTGGCGTCATCGAGCGGCCTATGCGGAAACGAAGCAGTTGGCAACGGGCCTACCATCTACCACACTCGGTTTTTAAGTAACGCCATTGCCCAAGGCAAATTTGCATTTGGCAACAATATCAGGAGTTTTGCAATGTGGCTAAGATCTCCTATAGTTCCTTGAGCAATTTTTGTGTCAGAAATGAATGGCATTTTTAGCTATCTTTATGCTGCTAAAAAATATCATAAAAGTTGAGCATCATGAATGGTGCAATCTCTGAAATTTTAAGACCTTAAAGAGCTCAAATCTCAGCAAAATTTAAGAGCCTTTGAGAGCTAAATGCTGATGAATTTGAAGAAACTTTGAGCGGTTACATCTGAGGCTTTTTTGGCACATTTGACGAGTTGAAATATTAAGCGTCTTAAGCAATCTGTGCTAATTTTCATAATCTAAGCTTACAACTAAGAGATTGTTGGCCATTGAGACATTCAGTGCTGAGCATCTAGGGATTGACTATGGCTTTGCGGCTATTCATGACGTCATCTCAACAACAATAACATCTATTTGTTGAATTACTACATAGCAAGCAAATATTGTTCTTTCTTACGGAGATATCGATAAAACTTTTGTGAGAAACTTTGAAGTGAGCAGGATAACTTTGTTTGCATTCGCACGTGCGAATTTGCTATCTACAGAAAGTGAGAATGTTTTTGTTGTTCCGAAAGCAAAACCTTTTTTCAATAAATTGAACCACACATGGAACTTTTGAATGAATTCAGCCATTTAGTTAACTTTCAGTTTCGAACAAAATCCATACACGCTTATTGATGAACAACTTGTCTCAAACCCAGGCCTCAAAGTAGTTTATGATATCTCATATATTTCAATCTTAACATTGATCTGAAGAACAAAAATTAGAAAAATCATTATATCCAACTTCTAACTTTAACGAGGTTTAAGTGATTACAAGCCCTAGCTGAATACCATTCTGTTCCTTTTTGACGAAACGAGCTTTCATGATCATGGTAAAATAGTTAGACGAGTTCAGCGTGTAAAACATCTTGTCAAATTCAAAAGAATAAAGAGTTGGAAGCCAATTTTTATCAATAGCAAACAATATTTTTAAAAATCAGCTGATAGATCGTTACTTCTTAACTTTGCAGAAGTTTTATGTCATGCGATAAAATCCTTCATTATTCCATCTTACTTAGAAGTTACGCATCGGTTGAAATATTATCTTGTTTCTCGCTGTTTTGAATTTTTCGAGCCTGAAGCAAAAACAAAACTTGCGCTCTCATATTGCAAAGAAGCAAGTTCCTTCTTGCAGGAAGACATTTTCAGAGTAGGTGGGAAGACAGAACGTCTTTGTAGCAATTTTACACTAGAAGTTGTGAAGAAAGTGCAAACTTCTCGCTTTAAATATCGAAAAACATGTTCAATCACAAAGTAGACTGTAATCTGCTTTTAATCAACAAAAAACGTGCGAGGTTGCCGAGCAGGTAAAACTGCTGTATTTCTACGACCTTGGCAACCAGTTTGGTCAAATTTCGTGAACAAAAACAAAGAAAAGTTTGCCAAGTTCCAAAGGAATCTGATGCAATGACAAGTGAAATTGCAAGAATTCATGAGTTTCAAATAAAAATACTATGGTTTTCAAGAAGATATGTCGTTTCTTCTTTAAGAATATGCAACTAAAAAGTAGAAAATAAAATCTCACCATATTTCGGTAGATTGTTTCAAGAATTATCTCTGCTTCTTTGTTTCTTAAAAAACAAACTTTAACATCGAAGGTTTGAGAAAAATAAACAGGAACAAAACTTTGTGCTTCGTTTCAGGAAAGAAGCCATTACAAATCATGCTGAACTCATCACGTGAACATCTGTGTAAAGGTTTCATCCGATTACCGCATTTAGGCCGTATTTGCAATCGGCGATTGACGTCGTACACAAATTATATTAGCCATATGCGAGTATAGATCGCGTATTCAAATGTGTATGCAACGCAGATCTATAGTGAATTGTCGACTATTGTTGTTGCGAGCATGTGGCAACAGGTAAAGAAGCTTGCGACTTGGTTGGAGTTCTTTTGATTGAAATTGTGATCGCACTTAAGATCTTTGTAAATTCATTGTAGAAACAGGACATAACGCCGTTCTTATCACAGCTATTCACCATAAACTTTGGATACCGCAAAAGTGAGATAAGTTGGAGTTTTGGTAACACGTACAGTGCGATCAGTGATAAATGCATTAATAGTACAAAACTATACACAAAAAGAGTTTCATTTTTGCATTATTGTAGGGCATTGAAATCAGAGCATTGTTATCCACGACATGATACGACACGACAGAATATTTTACTTCACTACACGACAACTTAGTAAAATATACGGGAAGGTATGTTGTAACTCTTGCCATGGTACGCCATTTTACAAGGGGAAAGACGGGACACTATACTACACTAAACTACAACACACTACACTACACGACACTACACTACACTACACTACACTACACTACACTACACTACACTACACTGCACTGCACTACACTACACTGCACTACACTACACTACACTACACTGCACTGCACTACACTACACGACATGACACTACACGACATGACACTATACAACGCTACACTATACTGCACTGCACGATACTACACTACACTACACTACACTACACTACACTACACTACACTACACTACACTACACTACACTACACTACACTGCACTGCACTACACTACACTACACTACACTACACTACACTACACTACACTACACTACACTACACTACACTACACTACACTACACTACACTACATTACTCTACACTACACTACACTACACTACACTGCACTGCACTACACTACACGACATGACACTACACGACATGACACTATACAACGCTACACTACACTACACTACACTACACTACACTACACTACACTACACGACATGACACTACACTACACTACTCTGCACTGCACTACACTACACGACATGACACTACACGACATGACACTATACAACGCTACACTATACTGCACTACACTACACTACACTACACTACACTACACTACACTGCACTGCACTGCACTACACTACACGACATGACACTACACGACATGACACTATACAACGCTACACTATACTGCACTGCACGATACTACACTACACTCCACTACACTCCACTACATTACTCTACACTACACTACACTCCACTACACTACACCACACAATAGCACCCGACACGTCACACGATACAGGACAAGTATGACATGACATTACACGACGACATTTAATTTTGATAGACCCGCAGAAGTGTAGATTAATTTTTTCTCTCAAATAGCAGCGCTAAACCTAACCAAATATACTAATTAATTGAAAAGAAACCAAGCTGTCTCTAAGTTATGCACTTGCTGTGAAATGAAAGCCTGCCACAAACGATTGAAAATGAAGAGAAAAAGGAAATCCTAGAAATTTCTTATTTAAAGATAAACAAAACAAAAACTAGAACATTAACAGAAAAGTTAAACAAATAATTAAAGATGCTATTAGACGCGATCCGCAAATCGCGTGGCGTTTTAACAAAACAGCTGAAAACCGTGCAAACATCTCAACGCGTGAAACAAAACGAATGCCTTTCTCAATCCAAATAAAACATTTTTATAAACCAGAATGTGTAAAAATATCTGCGACTACCTGAATGAGGCTTGCGAAGGTGGTCTTGCAGGCAGGTGGCACACAGACGGAGGGTCAAATATCTCCCACTCCCCCCTGGTCGAAAATCAGTTTAAAACAGTCTCCATGCAGCTTCCACATTTAGTGGCCCTTTCCACGGCTATTAAAAACATCTTAAACAAGACCAAAATTAAAGCTGATTATTTCTTAACCAATTCGTGGTTAACCTAATTCATAACCCGAGGTGTCTTATATCAGCCTGTCTAATAACATGAGATATACTGTAGTAGCCATTCCATCGCGCAAACAATATCATTGCATGGGGTAGGAACCCCCCCCCCTCCCACGCCCCCTCTCCCTCAAAGTTGCAGTGTTCTTGCACCAAACCTGAACTCTTGCTAAATTAACCAAGCTTAAAACAACCCGTGATATTTTCAGTTATCTCTCCGTAAAAATTAGAAATAAAACGTGGTTTATCGGAAAAGGTAATATACTTATCTTAAAGACATTTTTTGTAAGAAACTCGGAAATAACCTGTTTGGGGTTCATGAACTGTCCATACAACTTCAAAATATTATAATACTTTTATTTCAGTATTTGTCTTCAAAAAAGCAATTATTTTGGTATCATACAACCAAATAAAAAATGAACTCAAATGGAAATAAAGATCTGTTAAAAATAACTAAGAATATCTTTTATAATCCATGACATATTTGTGCGAACCCTTAATTTTGAGAAACCATTGAAACTTTCTGAATAAAAACAAAAGTTGGAGAAAAATTGCGAAGAATGTGTACTTTATCATTGCTAACTTTTGTTTAAAAAAAGGGTAGTAAAAAATTTAATAAATAATCTACACTATAGAATAAAGATAGCCAAATTCCTTACCAGTTAAAACACTTTCACCTAATGTCGCAAACAACCAACTTAGTTATTTCAGAAAACCAAAGTCATTTCACGTCTCTCAATCCACTGTGTCTCCCTTTCAAAGACCGCATTACTTCACGTATATCCCACCATTTATCTCTACAAGTCTAGCCTATTTGCTAATGGAGACAATGCGATCAAAAGGCTAGTCGCATCTATTTGCTAACTAGTCCGAAATGATCCGATTTCGGCTTCCATCCGATTCCAAACAATTTTTAGGGTGACAAAGAGAACGCCGTCCCTTTTGTTTGGTCAGGCTTATGACCTCCACAGAGGGGTCGTCGTAGGAACGAATTATTTCCCCTGTTTATATCAAGGACATTTGCCAACTAATTAAAAGCAAAGATTGTCGCCTGAACCTGAATCAACTAACACTCCACTTCTAAACAACGAGCACATTTTGCTTATATTGTCCGTCTGTCAAAATACGTTGAGCGGCAACGGCTTGACCTAGCATTGCCAAAAAGACTCATAACAAATATGATTTTAATTTCCTCATCAAAAGCATGTTTAAATCCAGTCTAAATGCGTCTGCAGAAACAGCATTTACAAATATTGCACCTGCCTTTTGCATAGTAACGCCTAAACCACTCCAAAGGAGAGGGATAAGAACCTTGATATTCAGATCAACGCCACATAGCTTCTTTCCAAGAGATAACTTTACCCCCATTCCCCCTTGAGATAGCTGCAACAGACACTGCCCAATAACAATTGTGGCAATTCATAGCAAGGGGGTATAGCCCTGAAAACACAGCTCTAGCAAAAGAGAATGACTAAACTACTTTGTATTTGTAAAATAGTAAACTTTTGATAAAGAAGGTGAATACAAGCTATTGATTAGGATGGTAACATGTGGTGTACCACAAGGTTCCTGACTCCATCCACTCCTCTTTATAATTATGACATTACACCCTGACCATGGTTTTTTTGGAAGTCATGATGAGATCGACACCCCCCCCCCCCTCCTCCACCCCTGCAGGCATTCGCGCCAGTCTCTTGAAAGATTATATTGAATTAGAAACTCAAATCTGATATAAGCAGAATTAGCATTTCCTCGTCTAGAACTCTGTTTCTTTATAAGAAATAAGGATTGGAAAAGATTTAGCTTTTCTCGCAGTTTTAAGCTCCAACTTAGCATTGAGCCCCTCAACAATCCTTGATTGAACACTGTTGTCAAAACTTAAGAGTGTCGTTCTCTCACTGAGTCTTCGTTCTCTTCGGGCGAGCGTGTGGGCGTTTATTGGTCAAACACATAGCCTATCATTAGCACCATTTCCTCCACCCACAACGTGGTTCTCGATCGGCATCTATCAACTTACTTTGTGCCTTTAGGCAGGTCTATATCTGACGTTTTTGTCGCCTTCTTGGCGGTGGTAGATGAAAAAAGGTTGGATATACTACCCCCCATTTTTTGGCAAATATAAACCAAAATACAGTATAATGCAAAGCATTTCTGTTTCAACCTGGCGTAGTTCGAACTAAACTCTTCCAAAACATCCCTCGATATTCGAACCACTAGATTCAGCCATCTTTAGTTCGAACTAGCCAATTTGAACAATTTCACAGTCCCCCCAAGTGAGCTCGCAGGAGAAATCATTGATTGTATCCTATCAAACATATCAAAGATATTGTGAGCTCAAGCAAAAAGCAGCATGTTTTACTTTCAGCTGGAGCATACATTCACGTGGCAATTGTACAAATACGTAAACCTCTCTATAGTCCTTCGAGCTCCCCTTGCAGAAGAATACTTTCATGTGTCTGGGTTTCTCAAATCAAATAAAAGGAAGCAATACAATTGAATGACAGACCCTCTGTTTTTGCTCCCGCCATCATTCAATTTTCACAGGTGCATTTACCACGTGGCTTCGAACGTTCCTATTCTATAGGTTTTTTCATCCCCTATGGTGATGTGCATACGATTTCCTTGGAATTTTCATAGGCTTATCTTAATCCCTTATTGTCTTAAGTTTAAGAAAAAAAATGCTCAAATTAGATAAATTATGGGTTTGATTATTAATATTGACGATGGCCATTTTGTGCTATGATAAAAAGTGTGATTGAAAAACTAAGAAGGGGGTCCTAAGGGTGTCAGATGAATTCAAGGGGAAGAAGGGAAAGACAGTGATATAACGGCAAAACAATAAATTACTTAAGAATGTGTTACGATGGATTAATCATTTGATGTGGGTGCAGTTTTGGTCAGTTCCCGAGGGCAACTAGCTCCTAAGCCCTCACAAAAGAAGCCTAATTCTATTAGGGCTGAATATCCTGAAGCAGAGAAAACAGCAAAGCTGTTAGTATCGGCTTTTCTAAATACTCTCTGAGTCTTAAAAACAGGAGGGGGGGGGGCTCTTCGTATTCAGAGGAAAATGTGCGAAACAGGACACGCCCAATGGGATAACACCCACTATCGCAATTATCCTTGCTTCAGTGCCCTCACTAGCCATATCGCCCAGGGGGGGGGGGTCGGCAAGGTCTTGCCAATTCTATAAAGAAACACCGGGTGTTACAAACGAGATCGCGATCCTTTTGCTAAAGAAAGCGGATTGAGCATGATCACATGGAAACGATAATGTTAGAGAGGAATCCTTTTCAAATGTTGATAATCCGATAAAAACGAAAACAAATGAAAAGATCCATTCACAATGATGTTTATTGTCACAGTATCGATAGTATTATGAACAGCAACAATGGGCCTTTTTGCGATTCATAGAAAAAATAACAAAAAATATCAAATCCTGCTAGATTAGATATACAAATAAAAGGTGGGAATGGATTGAACAGAAATGAAATGGCGATGATCGGGCAATGCATTATCGCTGATGATATCTTGGCCTAATGATGAGACGGCAAGATAGATGTCAATTCATGCTATTTACTTGGTGCAGTCCCTGCGAAAGTTTCCTTAAAAATTCATTTTCTCCCTGTTATTTAATTAAAGGAAGACGCTATGCAATAAATCCTTTGATTTGTTTGCATGAACAGTTTCCAAACAAAAATGTGTTCTCATCTGCAAGAACCCCGAATTTTCAAAGTTATGGGTTGATTTCGCACTTTTGTTTGCAGGAAAACATTTTCCAGCCTACTCATTCGTTCCTTATTTACAACTTTATGCCTATCCCATTCGCATTGCATTTGTTGCCATGAAAGACGATATCAATTCTCTATTTTAGTGTCCCAAGGATGGAAGCTATCGTTCTTCGGCGTGCTCACAAAATCTGAATGCCTTTTTATAAACATTTTAAATCATGCATCGACCCCCTCCCAATTCATATCATCAAATCCTACCGTTCGCTCAAGTGTACACCTAGGCAGGTCCACCAAGAAGGTTGGCAAGGGGGCAGATCGAACTGAGCCAAGTCATAAGACAATCCTAAAAATGGTGCCAAATTTCCAGCTTTTTAGGTTATTTTAGGCGAGTATTGGATGAACAATCACTGGAAATGGAAGCTCAGGCAGTAGGAGCGCGCTCCACAACAGATAGCAGCCATATTCTGCCAAGTGAATCCTGCAGCACAAACGATTTAAGTTGTAATGGATTGCTCCTTCCAGTCGAAGCAATTTGCATACCGTTAGCAAGTCAGTTAGGGGTGAATTCGTTCGTTTCATTCTAATTGCAATTGCAAGACTTAATCGTATCCATTATGTGATAATAATTTGCAAATCATAGCTAGCAGAAGCAAAACTAAAACCACTCTCAAATCCAAAAGTTTCCTGAGTTTTCTAATTGCAAATGACGGACTTTACAAACTTATAATTGTGGGCCTAAACTGGCTTTGTCAAGTTGGCCGTATGCAAGTTCAAAGGACTGACATTCATCGCTTTCCTTTATCAAAAGTTTTGGCGCGCAAACACTGAAAAATTTAAACGAAAATATCTTCAACATGAGAATCAAATAATTTAAGTAGTACAATTCCATACCTTGATGATGATTTCAAAATTTTGAATGTTTTCAACGGCCTAACTCCAACCAATCTCCAACGTGGACTCGAATTTGACCCCTTCTTCGTACTTTCCTTTTAATAGAAAGTAAAAACAAACAAAAATGATTTGAACAAATATTCAATTCTTTGTGGGAAAACAAAACAGAGCCGTCCTAATACGAATGAGTTATCTGATAATTTTTGCGGACTATTAACGAATATTGTAGTCAAATTCAATAAGATGTTTTTACTATACAACTCACATTCAATATAAAATTATTGTATTCATTGCAAGTCAATGGATTCCGATTTCAATATCATTTTACAGATTTCGTCTTGTTCGCATTTTATCTATAATCCCCTTCATTGAGACCGCCAGGCGGCGGAGCATTAATCACTTGAAAGAGCGCTCCATGGAGGAGGGTTGATGTCACAATAAAAGAGCCATTTGTGAAAGTGGGACAAGCAAGAGGTAAAGACCATGGCTACCAGGGTCGTACAAGCTGATGATATCATCAGCATATATAGATATTTCATCCCTCGATTGCTCCGCTAGACCTTGCAAGGAAAAGCAGAGGGGTAAGGAAGGATCCCTGGTGCACCCCAACCCAATGCTGTAATTTTCAGTTAGCATTGGTAGCATCATTGTCAATCAAAATATTCCATTCTCCCAAAAACAACGGTTTGCAATTTCATTACAAGAGATATTTTTCCCATTCCAGTGGGTTACCAATGACAAACAATAACAAAGACAAATATTTATCAGTGCCCTTAATTTTTTAAACAAAACCAATAATCAAAGCTTTGAATTGATGACGATGAAAAGAATGTTGCTGCTTCCGCAAATAAAATGGCCAAACAACGGGCCAGCAGACATCTTTACAATAAGAATGCAGCCAATTTATATAAGAAACTCTCATTACAAGGAGTTATGCCCGATGCAAGAAGAAAAACTTCTCTTAACTTTTTCAATATTTAGCGAAAAGCCTGGCTCTTTAAACGGTATTTTTACAAAAAGTTAAAAAAAGCCATGATAGTATAAATCGTAAAAGAATTTAAATTTGAGGGAGCCAAGTTGGAAGAAAGTTTGGCACGCATTTTTACAGGAAATGAGCCCAGTACTTTAACTTTCTAAGAAAAAACCAGAATAACAGAGCTAAAACATTCTAATCTTTTGAACGAGTCGAGCAAAGCTTCCTTACAAACAATTTTCGTAAATAAAAACGTGAGACTGCAAACATGAAAAAGATAAACATAATGAAGAAAGGAAAATTAAACAGAGCTATGTGAAAAACTATGATTTGAACTAAAACAAAAAAACGCTAAAAAAGCTTATAAATACTGAATCCCCAAAACCGTGAAAACCAATTATCCAAAGTAAAATATATTTAGTTTCTATTTGTTATGGTAAAAAGCACTTTCTGTTCTTAATTGGCATGGGAACTTTTCTAGTTAGTTGAATTTCTGAAAATTGGGGGGGGGGGGCGGATGGACCTGATCCTCTCTTAAAAAACCGCTCCACTTTAGAAAAAAACTTTTCAGGGAAGAAAAAGTTGGTATAAAACATGAACTTCGATCTTAGATAAGTTAGATTATAAATAAGATTAAGATCAATTGAAGGACATTTTAGACTAAACTATGTGAAATAAGAAAAGAACGTGTTATAAAAAATCAACCGTGTTGTAGAAAAGACTTTAAAAAACCAATAAACCAACCTTTTTTCTTCGTTTTTGCAGGGAAATATTTCTCAGCACTGACCTTTGATAAATTCTGATGAAGAATGAAAACAAATGCACAAAACATGTGAATTTAAAGGCGAATTTAAATGAACAACCATGTTAGCCATGCGCTTTGGCCTCCGACGGTTGCAAACTATGCATATCTTGTTGAGCATTGCTGTATATACATTTGAACAGCACAGAATAGCAGGTCTTTGCCACAACGGGGGGTTTGTTGACCGATCATTATCATCTCATCGTAATAACAACATGAAACAAGGGGGTTGCATCACAAAAGCCGCAGTTAATACAGAATTGTGTTAAGTCTCAAGGGGGAGGGGGGCGCGAAACATACTGTCAATATTTACTAACTAAATGACAAGCGAATAATTATACTGTATAATTTATTAAAAAATACAGATCAGTTGACATTAGACCGTTTTGTCATGGTCGTTTGTTTGTTTGTTTGTTACCATCTTTATTAGCACCATTTATTCTTTCTTTATATTAGAGCATTTGCGCCAATAAGAGATGTATCTTGAACATTGTAGGGCCAACGTTGGCACAGGCGGCTTGCCCTAAGTATAGAGAAGAGAAAAACAGAAACTTACCAATTTCATGTCAAAATCTCTCAGTTCTTGGGATTAGCAAGCTCCAAGGGGCACTGCCCCCACCTCATCCCCCCTAACAGGCGCCACTGGTTGAATGCATCCGATAAAGATGCAAGTATTATTGTTGTTACTAACATACAAAACAAATATGGTTGATATAAAAAGGTGTGTTTGTTAATTAATGAAATGCGTGGTTTGTGTTTCCTGTTCGGCTTCCTCGAAAACACTCAATACTCCATTGTCACAACATGGCAGCCATAAAGAACTGAAGTGCAATGTTGAGTGATAACAGCAGCAAGTATTAATAGGTGATGCACAGACATGGATTGCCTAAGGGTGCAGTTAGCAAGGGGGGCACTTCTATTTTGAATCTTGGGGGGCACGTCTGTTTTGTAAAGGCAAAGGTTTGATCGAACTGGTTGCCTATAAAGAACCCCTTTTTGTCTTGGATTTCTCAGGTCTCCTTATCTACACGTTTCTTCGCTTTGAGCTGAACACCTGTTACATGAATGACCCCCGTCTCTTTTGGGAGGATAACAAGAATTTTGAGCGGAGCAGAAATGCTGAAAATCGGTAAAAATATTATGAATAATTAATAACAATATCGTGGATCTTTGGAGGAAAATCATACGCGAGATGACCTTGTGCTGCCCCATTGTGTTAAGTCATTGGAGAAGCGTGCCGTTTTCAGATTATTCTCGCTTAATTTTGGATAATTTTAGATTATATTGGATTATTTTGGATTACATTTTGCACATCCCCGCAGCGATGTAATGCACAAGGACCTCAGAAGGCCACTGCCAAATAAAAAACAAATTGTGCTGCTTGATGTGGTTTTTGTTTGATTCCCGTTTTCCTGCTAAATCCCCTTCAATATAAAACTACATCCCTGCCCATTGTGCGAGTATTCCCTCCCCAAATGACCCCCCCCCAAGAGCTCCCAGTTGAGATTCAAGCAATCCTAAGGACAGATCTCAACAAACATCAAAAAATCTTCCACGTTCAGTCTTAGCCCAAATTTAAAAATAAAAAGCTTCTTAGGTAAACCTCAATTCATGACAATGCCATTTAAAATTACTATCTACGAGTTTTTCATCAATTTTAATCATTTCTTTCACGCTTTTCTGCGTCTACTTGGCGTTTATTCACCTCTCGTTATCGTTTCTGGATCTAGTACAAACCAAACGTAAATCAAAACACCTGTTTCTTTAGTGTGGGCAGACAAGGGTGTCGCTAAAGCGGCAGCCCCTAATCTGGGGCCGGCGGTACAGCGAAAGTCTCATTGGCAAATGACAAAATTTTTCTACCTTCTTGTTTCTGTATTGTTGATAGTTCCAACGAAAGTAGAGCTCAGCTCCTTAAAAAGATTGCATGTAATTGTTCCAGACACTACTCTACCCCTTCATAGCAATTCCTTCATTGCCCCCCTTTCAGTTTTGGCCGGGGGGGGGGGGCTTCACTGCATCCTAAGCGCGTTACGTTGCGTAACTACAGACTTGAACCACTTCCACAAGAGGTGGAGTAACCTGCTCTTTCAGATTCAAGAGTTATCTTTGTTTGATTGCGTTTTGTAAAGCGGAATTAATCCGTTTTCAAGTGTCCAATCTTATCAGACAAAATTGGTTTTAAATTCAAATACTGTGCGTTATCCGCCAGGTCAACAGTTATTAAAAATTCTTTTTCAATGGAAGCCGAAGTTGTTATAACAGAAATAAATGTTTCAAATACTCGGGGACAACAGGTTAGAAGCTTTTTTGGAATCTCTTACAGGGGGAGGGGAAAGGGGGTAGTGAAAACTTTAAAAAAGGGGAAAAACTGGACGGGTCGTAAATATGATTAGGCTTGGTTTTGTATCTGAAAATTGCAACATTCAAACTAACAATGAGATAAGAACAAACAGAATGAACTTAAAATGTTGAAGTTCGCTTCACGTGATATCATGAAAAAAATTGCTCAAGAGAAAGGAAAAGAAAACGGTTCAAAGGCTGGCATCCACGTAAAGGGTTGCTGAATAGAACAGAAAACCACGCTAAGTCAATGGCCTATTTCCAGAGAAAGTGTGGGTAATTTTGGTATTTAGGCCTATTTAATTTAGGCCTGATAAAGATTTAGTACTGTTCTAGGCCTAGACATAGCTTAGCCTAGAAGCCGTTTGTGTCACGCTTTTAGCGGGGTCAAAAGCTCTAAATTCTTGCACCTGCTTTGACCAGTTCGATCATATTATACCCTGCTAGGCCAGGTCAACCAGAAATCAAACAGGCCTTTGTAAGGACACAAGAGAGACCTGCAATTAGTAACGTTAATCATGCGCTAATACACGACATTAAACACGCTTAATGAAAACTCGTTTTTAACAAGCTTTTAAGCGTCCTACCAGTTGAAAAAGCGTCAATTTTCAATCTAAGATTACACGATGATAGACAATAGAAGCCGAAATGTGGATGTCAAAGCACAATACCAAACTCATGCTGCAATAATTACTGACCAATGGCCATCATTTGTTATATTCTTGGACCCGCGCCCTGCAAATGAGGTTATTAAAAGCGAAAACGAGGCTTACGGGATTGGTCTGGCTCAATAGCAAGCAGGCGCATTGAAGAGATAAAACAGAATAGAAACAACCTACTCCTTTATAAGAAACTTGCAATACTCCTTTATAAGAAACTCGTTTATAAGAAACTTGCTTATAATAAACGTGCTCAAGAGAAACCTTTTATAAGCAACTCAGTTCAATATTTCTAAAGAAACATTAAGTACTAAATTAAATATAACTTAAACGTATGAAAAACATGCTTTGAATTAAAAAAAAAGCCTCTAATTTAATTAAATTTCCAGCTGACCCAATTTTTAAAAATATAGTCTCAAAAACGGAACTTAAGTCTTCATATTGCTTTCTGTTTAAGCGACTTAAGTCACCGGTGCTTACAAGACTGTTGCTTAGTTTCTTACAGAAGTTGCCTAATTTTTAAGCGATTCAAACTTAAATTGTTTAAGATGCTATTCAAGGTGCCTAATGCTAAACAAGATGCTTACTTGCTCAATCCCTTACATTAAATTTCCGGCTGACCCAATTTCTAGCAAAGATACAACTTGTGCCGTTCGTGACAATTAATTCTGTTCTAGCAGGCAGAGGTGAAGCGTTTTTTTAAGCTTCTATTAATTAAGTGATAATTCTGAGTTTCCAGCAAAGATTGGTCAGATAAAGATTAAGAAAGTAGCATGCAAATTACGCGTAAATCTTTTACTATTTTCAGAAAATGTGTGATTAAACTCTTGAACTTTGCAACTATAAAAAGGGTATATGTCGAAGAGCAAGGGGCCATCTACGGTCGTTTTTAAGTGAAGCTAAAAGCCATGCTCGCATAGCACCATTTGTCTTTGTGCTACTTTTTCTTTTTCTTATGTCAATATATAATGCAGTATTTTTGTTTTTAACTATGACGCTGTATTTGTACTTGTATATTTGTTTTTCTTTTTAAAGGTGGGCCACTTAAAAACTAGCCTTGCTGAAGGGTTACCCTCCTAAAAAATTTTAAAATGAAAAAAATGAGATGTTTTCCTCAGGCATCCCTATTTCTCCCTCGTCACCCTGCAGCTACAAAGACTTGAGAGTTAAACAATTTGTACTTATCACCGTTTTCAAACATAATCATCATCATAATTTTACGTGATATATGATGAAAGAAAATATCTATTGTAAGAATGATAAAAAAAACAAGGAAAACACCTAATGAATTGTGAATTCACTTAGAGGAAGGAATGGTAAATAGAAATGGCTAGTTCTCTTCCAGCTAAAGTGTGGTCAATGAGATAAGTTCTTGTTAATTCATGTCCGTGTTACAGACGGAATATGTGGTTAAAATGGGTTACCAAGTACAGTGCTAGTGTATTACAGATCTAAAAATAATAGAAAATTAATGGCAAAAGTTCGGTGATAACATCCGTTTAAGCCCGTAGCTGTATGACTTTCAGTAAAAATGCTCTTAGCAAGATCACAACTTAGAGTCATGGCCTGCCTTCCTGCAGTCCCGGAAAAATTCCATTTCAAAGAATCCATTCATGGGCAGGAAAAATACTTGGACTTTGACAAACATAACCCCAAAATCACTGAACTATAATTACGATTAAAAAATAATTAAAATTTTAATGAAGCTAGGGAAAAAAGAATTTTATTAAAAAAACGTTTTTAATTCACGATTATTTTTTCATCTTCTGCAAAAGTTCAGATCAAAAAACACCGAATTACTCAGCATCTTGTGCCACCACGTGTAGCGGCATCGTGTTTACAATTGGTGCAGGTAAGCATGGAATGTGAGTAATACAAGCAGCCACGTGGTATTAAACATGACATCAAATAGGTATTCATAACCATTGATGCTTCATTTAAAATTGCCTACTCAGAAGGCGGGGTTTTATTTTTGTAATATGAAGTTCCCCGCTGAGAAATAGAATCATTTATTATTTGAAGAAATTAAGGAATCAATGAGTACAAAAAGAAATTCAAGATGTAAAATTTGAAGGGAAGACTCAGGAAAATTCAAGTTGCCATCCACTTTCATTTGGGACATACCCAATTTATCGATAATTTTACAATCTAGAACGCCATTAAATTTTCTTTGAAAGATCATGTCTGTTGTGAAGGGGGTGGGGGAGTATTGAGCTTCACTGAAAATACAGTGCAATTTTTGATATTTTTGGTTCCATTCGTTGCAAGCAAAGTAAAGGCTTTAAGTTTGAAATGGCACTAATGACCCCCCAAGTGGGGTGAATATTCTCAAACCAAGGCAACCAGTCACAACAAATGCTTGGCTTATTACTATTAAAAGCCCCATTGACCAAAGCCCCATGCTATCCACGCCCTCCGGAACAACTGAATTAAAGGGCGGTGATATTTTATTGTCTAAAGACACAATTCTAATAACAAATAGGCGATGAGGTTTGAGCTAAAGTGGCTACTGCTTGTAAATAGCATTAGGACAGATTTACGACTGATTGATTATACTAGAGTAATATTCTGCTGTGAATGGAGACCAATGTTTGTATGGCTTTTGATTAAAATGAATGCTTTATTGACTCAGAATTGGCACGTCTTTTATTGGTTATATAGAGGATAAGATTTGAATAGCATTTAAAGGTGAAGACCTATTGATAAGAATAAAAGTTTTGTCGCATTTTAAGACATTAAAGTTTTATTAACGTAGAAAGGGTCACCATTTACTGGTTATAGAGACTATGATTTTTATAGCACTAAACGACATTAAGGTCTTATTGACTGGACCAGGGTTACCCATTTACTGGTCATAGAGACTTTGATCTGTATAGCATCAAAGGACATTAAGGTCTTATTGACTGGACCAGGTTTAACCATTTACTGGTCATAGAGACTATGATTTTGATAGCATTAAAGGACATTAAGGTCTTATTGACTGGACCAGGGTTGTTCATTTACAAGTTATATTATGTTAAATGCGCTCATAACAGATATCTGTGTGAAACTGTCGACAAAATTATAGTTGCATAAAAATCTGGGATTACACCAGATTCATATGAATTAGTTTTGAAATTGATGGAACACCTTTTTACTTTTGCTAAAAAGAGGTTATCGTTGAGAAACTTTAAATTCTTTAAATTGAACTATTGAGTTTTTACTTAGAGTTTCACTTCAGATTTTATCAATGCATGTAATGTTACGCTCGTAGTTCCAAAATCGTCCTAGATGTAAATCAGCCGTATCAAATACTTGTTGATTAATTGAGAATGGCTATCAAAATCGGGCTTAAATTTATGAAATAGATGAAAATATGAAAAAATGAAGGAAGCCCAGCTCCTTTTGCTGAAAGCGTGTGATTAAACAATTAAACGTCACAAGAGACCAAAGTATAGGATCATTTCAGAGAACAGTTCGTCGCAAAAGGCCCAAGACGAGGTTTGGAAATCACGTAACATGGAAAACGTAGACAGCAGAGTTCGTATCGGAGTTTTAGCTTGCCTGGGTGGTTTGGCAACAGGTTTTGCGTCTTGCGCGCTAATTAGCTCGCTGCGCAAGCGGAGAAGCGATCATGCGGTTACGGCGAACAGAAAATTCGGGGAATTGCTTTTCAACGATGATGGAGGGTTTGGAAACAAGGAAATTGCTGATTTTAGTGACATAACTGCTTTGGTTGGGTCTGTCTCAGATAGTCAGGTTTGTAAGATTTAACAGTTTAGTTTCGATTTAAACTCATCTCATTAACCCTCACTTTATTCGCTAGAAGGTCAAGTCAAGTGATCTCAAAATTAAGATTTAAAAATTAAGCAATGTTGCGACTGATTTTGCAAATGCAACCAATGCAGGGATGGCGCCAAAAGTGGGCAGGGGAGTAAGTTTAACCAAATTTATGTTCTTTTGCTCTGAAAGATATCCTCCATTTTGTTATATAGCCCCCCCCATCGAGAAACCTAGCCTCCCGTAGTGCAAATCCTGACGCCACCCCTGAAAAAATTAAGGTGAGCAAAGCATTTTCATATTTTCGCTCCATTAAACAACAATCTGAAACATCAACGGCACTCGAGGCCACGTTAGGCCCTTCTTTTTCTAACTTCAAAGGAAGATTGTGAAGAAAATTTGCCGAATAGTAGCGCATCTTATTGGCTGGTTTTTATGACCAATAAAAACCGTGCATTAATTCAAAACAACTTTTCCTATCATCGTAACTTTGTTACTATTTGTTTCGACAGACTGCCGAATCAACGAAAGACTACTTGCATTTCGAGATCATGGAGAACTACCCACAAACAATTGGCAACAAGACAATGATGGCGAAATATATTACGCCAGAAATTTACGAGCATTACTGGAACATCGAAACGCAACCCGGGTTCTCATTCGATCATTTGATTCAATGCGGTATCGACGTGCCGCAATTTCCAAACTGCGGATTTATCGCCGGTGACGAAGAGTGTTACGATGTTTTTAGCGATTTCACTGACCCGATTCTTACAGAGAAACACAATGGGTTCATTCGAGGAATTCATCAGCACGCAACTTGTCTGGACCCGACGCAACTGTCGAAACGCTGTTCGCTGTTTGACCCAAATTATATCGAATCTGTTACGTTTACGGCAGGCCGATCGATACATGGTTATCGATTTCTGCCCGCTTGTAATCGAGCGGAAAGAAGAGAGATCGAAAGCAAATTCCAAAACATTTTCGATAATATTGGGTGTCGTAACGGCGTAAATTTTGGCGGAGAGTATTATCCAATTGGTCAGAAAAATGACGAACTCGTCGATAACTTTCCCAACGGTTCGCCATCGTACTGGGCGGAGAAACCAACTGCTCCTGTCTACATTGCGGCTGGAATAACGCGTGATTGGCCTGATGCGCGCGGGATTTTCGTTAGCAATTGTCCAGGAGTTTACGCATCTGTTAATAGAGATAACCATTTACGTTTATTTTGCCGCGAGAAGAGCGCTGATGTCGCGCGGGCATTTGCAAAATTCGCTCGTTTTCATAACGAAATAGAAGAGCGCATGGAAAATGAAGGACTAAAATTCGCGCGGCATAATGATTATGGCTATTTGCTTTGGTACCCTAGTTTGATCGGCACCGGTTTGAAAGTCTGCATCACAATAAAACTGCCGCTTTTGTCACAAAATGGAAAATTGTTTGAAGCCATGAAACGGCTGCGGCTTCGCTTCCACTTTTCGCAGCAGCCGGAACGCGCGCAAGTTGGCTGGATTGACATATACAATGGAGATCGTCTAGGCCTAACTGAAACTGAGATTGTCGAGTTATTGGTTGATGGAGCACATAAACTTATTGTATTGGAAAAGCAACTGGAAAGATCGCACTCGATAGAACATTCTTTACCACTACAAAAACAAATTCGCTTTGACGATAAGCGAGAAAATGAAAACCAGAGTAGGGATGATGAAACATGAAAAAGTAAGACTGAGAATTGGAGTGCCACAAGGCTCCTTTCTTAATCCATTATTGTTTATTTTGCATCACATGTTAATGAATATAATGAATAAGTTAGAAAATGAAGCAAATGTTTTTAGAGGAAATAAACACTGAAATGTTATATTTTGACAGTAATGGTTTATCATGAATAAATATTTACAAATAAGTATTTATGTAAAAGTCTGGATTAAATATTTTCTCTCAAACTCTTAACTTTAAATTCTTTTAACATCTACGCTACAAATCCAAACAAAAATTTCAGTCAACATTACGGCGTTACGGTTTACGTATTTAAAAAGTTACGCTGGTCTCGATACTTCCATTTGCAACAAAATTACACGTGTATCGAGCGCTCTATCTCGTAATAGTCAATGTCCGGTGATGATGCTGTATTTCGGATGGTTTTCCCTTCATGAAGATAGCAACTGACTCGAGAAAATTCCGGACCAAACGTAAATCCATCGCAACTTAGATTCATCAAGCAGGTGTTAGCACATTGTATAATACTCAGACCAGTTCGATGCAGAATAACCCCATCAAGACGGTCTGTTTTTGCAAGTTTGAGCTTGAAAAACGCGGACCGTTGTTGACCAGAGCTGACGTGCGAACCAATCAGCAACAAGAAAATTAGGGTTGCAAGCGATGCCGATCTGAGTGGAGGAGAAGTTAGAATAGAAATCTCGCAAGTAGGACATCACTTGATGTTTTTAAGCATAAATTCAGCTAATGTGTTCTATTGGGCTATGAAAGAACGTAGAAGCGAAAACAAAATGTGCTTAATTCTGCAATCTTTGTCTGACATTCACTAGAACATTAAATGTCTCCAAAGTCGCAGAATATTTTTGCAATGAACATGAAAGTGCAATGGGTCGTGCTAGTGGTATCCTCTCTTGATCGGTGCAAAAAATCAAAAATCGTCTCGAGAGACTGGTCATTGGTCCCTCAACGCGTTCAAAGTTTAATTAGCTTTTAACATTTCATATTCATTTTAACATTTTACGTTTGACGTACGTTAACATTTAACATTCTGCATCTTAGGTAATTGAGGCTGTTTTAAATTTATAACAAATGATATCGTAAGAGTTCAATTTTAATGAAGAGCACATTGCCAATCTGTAATCATCTTTAAGAGCAACGCAATTAATGATTGAAATGAAACGTATAAATTTGGTTTGAAACAAAACAACTGTGTTTAAATCTGTGCGGCACGGAAATAAGTTACACGCCATTTAATCTAGAGAATTAGTAAATCTTTATTTTCATAGACTTGCAAATGCTGGGCAGATTTTCAAAAAATGGAGAATTTAAAATTGTAACAAACCTCATCATTTTCCAGTAATGTCTGCTACCAGTTCGAAGTCTTTTTGAGTGAATCCAAAACCTTGATCGAAACAAAAACTAAATTATTTGCTGATGCAAATCACAGACAATAAGAAAGCTAATATATAAAAAAAATCACAATACAAAATATATATTTGATAATCAATAGAAAATGATAGTTATTACAAAGCTATGTACATAAAGATGAATGAGTTGAACGCTCTGAATTGTTCAAATGTAAACAAACAGCGCAAAGAAATTAAACAGCTGTCGAGTTACTAAGCTAAAACCAAGCAATTGAAATACTCACGGTGGGAAATTCTTAGACAAAACTCAAGTTCCCCATAACAAAAATGATCAATATAGTTGATAAATTTACCACATTTTCAATCAGATTCATAATATGCTAATTAAAGACGATTTATTTTGAAAATTAGCCATGACATCTAGTCTTTTTATGATGGACAATGAGAACAATTACCTTGATTAATGTCTCCATCCCAACGAATGTCCATCTTCCATTTGAGGTTCAAGGAATCCTCTAAATGTGCTTCCATCGCTTGTCCATCTTGCTCCGTAACCATCGCTGCACCTTCAGATGAAATTCAATTGATGATCATGGTTATTATTATTGTCATTGTTATCATGATGACAGTGATGGTGATGATGATGATGGTGATGATGGTGATGATGATGATGATGGTGATAATGGTGATGATGATGATGATGATGGTGATAATGATTATGATGATGATGATGATGATTGATGACGATGATTGATGATGATGACGATAATGATGATGATGATGATAATGATTATGATTATTATGATGATGATGATGATGATAATGGTGATGATCATGATGATTATGATGATAGTGATGATGATGATGATGATTATGATGGTGATAAGAGTGTTTGCTATGATTGTCATGATCATGTCATGATTATAATGATTGCAAACACTTACCTTATCTCAATCACTTCATAATCATGTGGTAATAAATGAATATTTATCCAAACACAATCATCCACAATTTTCTGCAAAATATTCAACGCATTTTCATTCTTCTCAGATTCAGATCCTTTGCACTCTCCCCACCATTCATTTTTGCATCTGTGGAAATGTTTCGACAATGCACGGGCACCAACTGTCAATTTTGACTTCTCATTCTGCAGTGCCAAAAATGACTCCATAAGTCTTAAAGATGAGGGTGGGACCTTGATGATGCTGCCTACCGTCTCTCTTACACCCAGCAAATGCAAGATACCTCTTTCTTGCAGAATTTCAAGTAACTTTGAAACATGAAATTTCAATTCAAGGATTCTTCCGCCATCTTTAGACGTTTGTCCTTTGTATTCTTCTCCACTGGCAGACGAGCTCAACCTTACTAAAATACTCCTAATTTTTTTCAACTCCTCATCACAATCATCGCGCAATTTTTCTCTCTTTTCTTTCGATGGGTCTTCGTTCAACAAGGACAAAGGCGGTCTTGAGGTAAAGGGGCACCGTTCTTTTTCAGCCCATTCATAAATTTCTGCAGCGATTTTTTTTAAAAGAGGATATTGTGGATACATTGAGTCCAAGAAAACATTTCTCCCTGAATAATTTCCTTCGTCATGTTGCAGCAAATTACTATAAAATTCATTCTCCAAACTTAGACTTTTTCCATCATGATCGCATGAAGAAAAAGGGCCTAACGAGTCATTTTGATTTTCAACCTCATCTTGTTTTTTGCAAGCCACATCTGTCCCTAATTTTCTGCCTACTTTCAATTCAATATATTCTTTAACTATTTTTTGAAATATCTCACTCAGTTCAGCTTCGAATGCTGTCGATTCTTTTACCATTTCACTTGTACCTTTCACTGCCATCTTTGCACCTTGTAAACAGAAGCTCCAGTCTCATTTCCAAAACGAGATTGATGAGAGTTTACCTGAAAATTCCTCCAAGTTTGTCTTTTTTCATTGTTTTATTCATCGATTTGTTCGGGCAATATTTGGCAGCTGCCACATACTAGGTTATGCATTCGTAATTCAACTCTCTCTATTAAAAACAATTCAAAAATTTAAAATTATTTCACCAGCTTTTCCATCGCTCTGTCATTAATTTCATTCATTTAAGTCAGCCCATATAAGTCCTATCAGCTTCCATATATGCCCTTGGCTTCTCTTCCTACACGTGATCATGCTGCTGCCCTTATTTACATTTATCTATTGCTATAATATCTCTGTGTTTATTCTGATTTCGATTGCTGATGACTCTCGCAAGAATCGAAACGTCCTGAAATAACAATTTATGTATGTCAAACTAATTTGGATTCGTGTTCATTTTACCACCATTGAAATAGAGGAAAAAAACTTCTATCATTGTCATCTTCCCTATTATCAAGTTTCATTCAATAAAACACATAAAATATTAGATAAATTTATAAACATACCATAGCTAGTAAAATTAGTTGAATAAAATCAATGTTTATAGTAAAATCAAGAGGATAATAAGTTTTTAGCATACAAGATAAATCAATAAAAAAATATACATGATGCTCGACGTGTTCCTAAAAGAATTACTTGACAATGCGAATTCCTACCAATCAACCTGTCTCTAAAAATTAATCTGAATTTTCAAATTACCACCTCCCATCGGAATAAATATATCTTAAATCTTTCGCATTTCATTTCAAGTTAAAACCTTCTTCTTTCCTGCGTTTCCAATGTTAAGAATACGTTTTTCAATTTATACGTAAGGAAATTGCGTTGGGACGCAATTGGCTTTTCCCTGCTCCCTCCAAAAAGAACTAGCAATGCTCAAAGCCAGGACTTTGTAAGATTTGGAAGCCTGGAGAAATACTTTCCAGGGTCTCTGCTTGAAGCCAAGGACGTAGAGAGCTATCCCGGGGGAGGGGGTGTGATGCAGGATAGCCCAAAATTACATGAAATAGATTGACTGGTAGGAGAAATAGCAAGCTGACGACACCCCCTGGCTGTTGAGATGATGAGTTTATCTACATTGCAGTGCTATTCAGCATTCGTGTACATTAAGTATTTTCTACATTGCAATGATGTTGTTTATGGCATATGCGCCACCGCAGCATTGAGTTGCAATCTGAAGTGATTTCAACTGATTATTTTGTCACGAGATGATCTGCAAAAGAGGAAAAGACAAAATTTAACTTTGTTTTTATTTTTATAATTTTCAGACATTTGTATCGACCCAAAAGGGTTGTAAAATGTAATTAATGATGATGATGGTGGTGGTGATGATGACGATGCTGATGATGATGAAGAAGGCAATTATATTATATCATAGCACTTTATTTAGTCTATTAATTAATTTAGTCCACCCCGTTATTTAAACCAATGAATTTGCGGCACCTTTCTCAATCTTGAACGTAGTGATGCGATGTGGTGTAAATTGAGAAAGTTTCTTATCTTTTCAAGGCCAATTTGCCAGGGTAAATGGGGTGGCTGGGCTTGCAGGCAAGCAGTTTCTAGTTATACAAGATTAAAGATATGAACTGAAACTGGAAGAACTGTATTTAGACCACACAATATCATCCAATCAAACATATAAACTCAATTGATTGAAAGAATGGAGCTGGAGAAGGGAAAAAGCAAAGCGATCTCTTCTGAAAACATCCGAAAGAGACAGCTGTAATTTTCGGGACGTGTAATGCGAAAGGTAGAGCTAGAACGTCTTATCATGGCAGACAAGATCAAATGAAAAGGAAGCAGGGTCTGCCAAAGACTAACCAACACAGAAAGCGTTAGTAGATGGAGGAACGAGAACTTATTAAGACCACCAGGACTGGAAGAGGTGGAAATCAATAATCGTTAATGTTTTTGTGGGACAAAGCACTTGAGAAAGGGGAAGAATATAACAATTGCAAACCTGTTTGACAGTCTCTTTGATGAATGATTTTCTCTCGGTCAAATCATTGTTTGGGAATTTATCGAAAACCTAAAGTAAAAAAAACTGAAATAAAATGGAATCATACACAATAATATAAAAAAGCGTATGTTTTTAAATAATAATATTTATCAGAAGTTAGTATTTGGAACGATAAAGATGAAATAAAATGAATAAATAAATACCTGTTTGCAAATCATTTTCATCGTGACAGTTTCCAGATCTGCACCATCTAGCAATTCTCGTACAACTCTCTCGAGTTCCTCATCCTGCAGCAGAAAGTTTATTTTCATTTTATTACCGTCAATTAATTTGAGGTAATGAGGGCAAAGGGTGAAAGCAATCTGAGGCAAGTGGAGCATAAGATGATAAGAATTCTGGGTAGGCAGAGCAAAGTGTGAGTAGAGGCTAAGGTAAGAGGGATAAAAGGTGAGTAGAACTCTTTGTGAACCATGCAAAAATGAATTAAATATATACCTCACTAAGACAACAGATGTGCAGGAGTAAAGGTGAGAAATGTGAGCAACTAATAGAGGTCCTGGTGGCCCAGTAGTTTAATCATTGGCGTAAGCCAAATGCAAGTAACAGAGTGGACACAAAGGCATGGGATATGTAGAGGTAAACCCTAATAAATATGGAGATACGAGATTAAGAAATGGATTGGAAAGATACGGTTGCGAAGGGTTTAAAATCGTGACACATGATGGATGTTATTTATAGTTTAGTTGCTCGCTTTTTACACATAAGAAACCTCTATCAATGAAGATACTTACGGACGGGCCTTTAGGTATCTTAGCTAATGGTTCGTCTTCTTCTGAATCACTGTCGATTTTCTTGGCTGTGTAAGATTAAAAATAAATACGTAATGATTATTGCAGTTCGTGGTAATAAACATCCTGCAACTCGATACCATTGCAGGAATAATTTCGAGGACAACGATTTCGTCATAGTTGACAACTTACTTTTCTTGGGAGTTGTTTTCTTCTTTGATTTCTCCTCTTTGTCTTTCTTCTTTTTTGATGGCGTCGGAAGTTTAATCACAGTCGCTTTTTTCGATTTCGCTTTCGATTCTTTCTTCTTTGGCTGTCAACAAAAACAAAATCATATCAAAAATCAACTAATAAGACCTCAATCAAAGCTGACAAATGTACAGTATAAGGATGTTATGCCTATCTTGAAGTGGCTGCTGTTATATGCATTTGTATGCAAAGAGATTTAAAATCCAATGGACTTTGACTTGGCAGTTGAATCATGTTTAAATGTAAATACCTAATATTTAATCTTAGATTTGAGTTTCTGACCTTTTCCTCTTTTGTTTTCTTCTTTGCCTTTTCTTTTTCTTCATCATCTTCTTCTTCCGCTTCTGATTCTTCATCCTCTTCATCATCGCCATCCTGTTCTTCATCATCATCCAACTTTTTCTTCTTTATAGGCTTCTCATCAGAATCTTCTGACTTTCTCTAAACAACCAATCAATAAATCAATGAATAACGAAATCAATGAATCATAAAATCAATGAATAAATCAATGAATGAATCAATCAATCAACCAGTCAATCAAGCAAGCAATCATTGAATCAATAAAAGAATCAATCAATCAGTGATTAAATTAAATAAATTTTAATACCTTCTTAGACTTCTTTTTGGTTGTTTTGGAAACTACAATGAGGGACATTTTCATAAATTAAAAAAACCTTAAAGGAAACTTACGGGCTGCACCAAAAATTAAGCTTACAAGTGGCTGGCATGTAAGCAAACAATAATATCAGCAAAAAAGTAAATAAACAAGTAAACAAGGCTAACCTACCTTTGCCTGGCACTTTCTGAAAGTGAAAATGTAAACAAAAATTAGTGAGTGATGACATGAATAGAGAATAATCTCTGCTTCAAATAAAACTTTGCACATTTTTATACATGGTCTTTACTCTTCTTTTCTCAAATGCAATCAGTAAAAGAGGCATTGAACTAAAATTGTACTGCCCCTTGCAAGAAATGAAATAAAAAATTTTGAAAAAAGTACCTTATCTGATTTATATGGCTTCATCAGAAATTCAAGAACCTTAGCTTTCAGTTCATCCTGCAAAAAGGAGCATCCATTGAAAGCAATGCAAGATTTGGAGAGACATAACCAAGGTAAAATTAAGAAATTGTCAAGCAATCAAAAAGCCTGCCATTCACATACCCTGTTTCCTTTTAGACTGAGACCAAAAATTTCACAAAGTCGCAAGAGACCCATTTTTGCAAATCTAAAAACAAATAGCCATTTACATGAACACATTTGCAAACATTGAGGTATCAATTACAATTAATTTTTCTAATACACTGGGGAAATGATGATTAATTTTTTTATTTTTTCTATTTTTTATTAGGATCACCTCTCCCCTTGTTGAATTTCAAGAAATCCATGTTCTCATTGAGATTTTATTGTTTTTATATAAACATTTTAAGCTTTTCTATATTTTTTACTTTATGGAAATTGGTGATTCAATTAACTTGCTAAATAGATTTAAATGTGAACTTTGAAAGATATTTTTAGATCTGAGACAACTCACTTTTCCATTTGCCAATCCAAATCAGCATATTCCTTACTTTCCTAAAAGATCAAAAAACAAAGCAGGATTTATTCATTTGATCGCTGAACTTTCTCATTACTATTACAAAAGCATCTAACAAAATAAAGCATGATAAAATCAATTATTTAGGTAATGTCATGTTTCATAACTCAGTGATAACCGTAGACAGAGACATGTTACCTTTTCAAAAGGAAAGCCACAAAATGCATAAATATTCCTTTTTATAGTAGCAGGCTGAAAAGTAAAAAAAAAGTTTGAACTATAAATGATCACAGCAAAATTAACTGAGATATTGTTAGAAGTGAACAAGCATCAGTATAAAAATCACATTATACTGAAATATAAACAAGAGGAAAATATATCTCTAGGTATAGCAAAAGTGCTTTGGGAACAGTATTCTTTACAGTTCATTTGCATACACACAAAACTGTGGAGGGTGGATTATCTTTTCTCGATCATTGAGGAAAAAATTCCAACCTTGCTTACCTTTCCAAGTTGTTTGTAAAGTAATTTGTGCAGAGGTTTAAGTTCTGTTGCTAACGATCTGTTTATCTCATAACGAGCTAAAAATGGAATTATGGACATAATAATTAAAATACAACAAGCAAAATAACATATATATAGAGTTTTCTTCACTTTTGAACTAATGAAACGGTGAGATAATAATATTATTATAAGTTTGCATGCCAATATGTTAATTTGATAAAAACATGTTTTATTACCTCCAATTGTTCTTTCCTCATAAACACTGCCATGAATGACAGCTTTGAATTACATGCAAAGTTAATAGCTATTATAATTTACAACCAGTTCAAGGATATCCTACTTGTATATAAATAAATATCTACAGCAATAGTATTAATAAATATACATACTTATTTCAATATCGCCCAGCTTAACACCTCTTCCCTGAAAACACAATTTTAAACTAATTATGGCAAACTGACAGGCAATGTTTTGAATGCAGACAATAGCAAAATGGACATTACTAGCATTACAGTTTATCTGAATCTGTGATAACATTATGCAGGCTTTGCTGTTAGCATAAAAAACAAATCCTGTGGCCTCTACATGCCCTCATTCCTTGATAAAAGTGAATATATATGAACTGGAGTTGGCAACTTTAGAAACTAGGCCACAACATTTGTAACCAATAAATAGTCATGCACAGATGCACAATTTTACCTTTGAATAGTCCAATCCCTCCTTCTTTCTTGTTGTGGAATCACTTTCGAATGATAATCGTTCTACTATCTTTCGCACTCTTCTTGTCTCTAAAATCTCTACTGGTTTATCTAACAACCCTTAAAATTAAAAACAGTAATTTCATACAACTATTCTTCAAATCGCTTCTCTTTAACCACAAATAAATGAAGGGGGCATGGTTATGTATTTCAAATGAATGGGGCGCGGTCATGGGTGTGGTTTTCAGAGAGTATGAAAAAGGTCTGGGGACGGAAAAGAAACTTTTAGAAAGGGGTCCCAGAGTTGAAATTTTAATATATTTTATCGTCAGCCACCCCCTGGTCCATAATAGGCAAGCTGAAGCTCACCTATTGTCCCAGTACAAAAACTTATTGCACAGATTGCTTTTGGGGACGGGGGTGAAAAAGAACTGCTTCTAGCAAAACAATTTTATGCATTTTTAACGTAGAGAAATGCAATACACGTACCTAATGGCTCATCGCTTGATTCTTCTTCATCATCTTCAATTTCAGCATCGTCAATTTTCTTATTCGCTGGCTTTTCTTCAAGATCAGCCATTTCTTAACCAGGTTTTGTTATGCAGACAGGCCTAAATCAAGAACCAGAAATTGCTTCGATAAATGTTGTCGATTAAATGCGATTAAAATAAAGGCCAAATAACAGATCGTAAAATGCAAATGAAAATTTTGCAGTTTATATTAATAGCGCGGCAATCGGCTGAATAGATATGAAATAAAATGCAAATTCAAATACAGACCAATTTGTCTTTCCCGCTTGCTTGGTAACGTCTCCTTTCAAATGAATCAATTCCATACCACGTGATCTAGTACCAAGACCCCTTGATCTTTCAAATGGCGCGAAAACCCCTTTACAGAAAGGAGGGGGCAAGATGGGTGAAGAATAAGAAATAAAGATATCATTTTCAGGAGATGATGGGGAGGTTATTTGAGGGATAACGTTTGGAGACAGGGCCTACTTGGTGGGCCGACGTACTAATTGGTAGAAGAGAGTGCCCTTCCCTTTTCTTGGCATTACCAATAATAGAACTGTGATTTTATAACAAAAGAATGAAAGAAAGAAAGAAAGAAAGAAAGAAAGAAAGAAAGAAAGAAAGAAGAAAGAAAGAAAGAAGAAAGAAAGAAAGAAAGAAAGAAAGAAGAAAGAAGAAAGAAAGAAAGAAGAAAGAAAAAAGAAAGAAAGAAAGAAAGAAAGAAAGAAAGAAAGAAAGAAAGAAAGAAAGAAAGAAAGAAAGAAAGAAAGAAAGAAAGAAAGAAAGAAAGAAAGAAAGAAAGAAAGAAAGAAAGAAAGAAAGAAAGAAAGAAAGAAAGAAAGAAAGAAAGAAAGAAAGAAAGAAAGAAAGAAAGAAAGAAAGAAAGAAAGAAAGAAAGAAAGAAAGAAAGAAAGAAGAAAGAAAGAAAGAAAGAAAGAAAGAAAGAAAGAAAGAAAGAAAGAAAGAAAGAAAGAAAGAAAGAAAGAAAGAAAGAAAGAAAGAAAGAAAGAAAGAAAGAAAGAAAGAAAGAAAGAAAGAAAGAAAGAAAGAAAGAAAGAAAGAAAGAAAGAAAGAAAGAAAGAAAGAAAGAAGAAAGAAAGAAAGAAAGAAAGAAAGAAAGAAAGAAAGAAAGAAAGAAAGAAAGAAAGAAAGAAAGAAAGAAAGAAAGAAAGAAAGAAAGAAAGAAAGAAAGAAAGAAAGAAAGAAAGAAAGAAAGAAAAGAAAGAAAGAAAGAAAGAAAGAAAGAAAGAAAGAAAGAAAGAAAGAAAGAAAGAAAGAAAGAAAGAAAGAAAGAAAGAAAGAAAGAAAGAAAGAAAGAAAGAAAGAAAGAAAGAAAGAAAGAAAGAAAGAAAGAAAGAAAGAAAGAAAGAAAGAAAGAAGAAAGAAGAAAGAAAGAAGAAAGAAAGAAAGAAAGAAAGAAAGAAAGAAAGAAAGAAAGAAAGAAAGAAAGAAAGAAAGAAAGAAAGAAAGAAAGAAAGAAAGAAAGAAAGAAAGAAAGAAAGAAAGAAAGAAAGAAAGAAGAAAGAAAGAAAGAAAGAAAGAAAGAAAGAAAGAAAGAAAGAAAGAAAGAAAGAAAGAAAGAAAGAAAGAAAGAAAGAAAGAAAGAAAGAAAGAAAGAAAGAAAGAAAGAAAGAAAGAAAGAAAGAAAGAAAGAAAGAAAGAAAGAGAGAAAGAAAGAAAGAAAGAAAGAAAGAAAGAAAGAAAGAAAGAAAGAAAGAAAGAAAGAAAGAAAGAAAGAAAGAAAGAAAGAAAGAAAGAAAGAAAGAAAGAAAGAAAGAAAGAAAGAAAGAAAAGAAAGAAAAGAAAGAAAAGAAATAAAGAAATAAAGAAATAAAGAAAGAAAGAAAGAAAGAAAGAAAGAAAGAAAGAAAGAAAGAAAGAAAGAAAGAAAGAAAGAAAGAAAGAAAGAAAGAAAGAAAGAAAGAAAGAAAGAAAGAAAGAAAGAAAGAAAGAAAGAAAGAAAGAAAGAAAGAAAGAAAGAAAGAAAGAAAGAAAGAAAGAAAGAAAGAAAGAAAGAAAGAAAGAAAGAAAGAAAGAAAGAAAGAAAGAAAGAAAGAAAGAAAGAAAGAAAGAAAGAAAGAAAGAAAGAAAGAAAGAAAGAAAGAAAGAAAGAAAGAAAGAATGAATGAAACAAACAAACAAACAAACAAACAAACAAAATAAACATCCTCTTTGAAAATCTAGTGGGAAGATGTGAATCCCTTTTATGTGTGAAAAACCCCTTGGTTACACGAAAACAGGCATTGACGGCAAATGAAAAACATTGTTGAATGTATTAAAAATGATAAATTTACCGAATACTCACAATATTTACACAAATTAAAACCCCTTTTCTTACAAAAATACTAATTAGATAAGTTGAAGAGAGGTTGTTCAAATTCGCTGATACGAGGCAGCAATGGGTGTGCCTTGTAAAAAGAGTTCGCCAGGATTGTACATCAAATCAACAATGAATGTTTGAGGAGGATATTTGAGGCCATCAGACTAAAAGAGGAAAGAAAATAGTAAATATAATGAAATGGTTATTCAGTTTAGAATTGAAAGTTGATGTTTTATTTAATTGAAATTAAAGATAATACTAGAAATAAAGGAAAATACAAAATTGTGCAAAAACAACAAACGAGAAAAGATATAATACAATAAGACAATAAATAAAATCGTGAATGAATGAATGAATGAATGAATGAATGAATGAATGAATGAATGAATGAATGAATGAATGAATTAATGAATTAATGAATAATGAATGAATGAATGAATGAATGAATGAATGAATGAATTAATGAATTAATGAATAATGAATGAATGAATGAATGAATGAATGAATGAATGAATGAATGAATGAATGAATGAATGAATGAATGATTGAATGAATGAATGAATGAATGAATGAATGAATGAATGAATGAATGAAATTAACCATTAATGAGTAGTTAATGAAAATATGCTTCGCATCACATAAAAAAGTCGAAGATAGTCTATATTTAGCAAAAAGAGAACAAAAAAACAATGCATACTTGTTCTGCAAGACATAACCTGACTTCATTCCAAGCCCGGCCATAATCACCTCTGATCAGGGTCGAAGGGATGCCGATGCGATCGGCTAATGCCTTAGGGAAAATCGCAAAAAATCAATTCAAGTTATTAACAACAAAAATTAAACTAGCAGAGCTAGATAGCATCAGATGTTATGAAATGATGTAATGGAAGTAATTGCACCACCTAATACTTACAGACAGAGGCGGTCTGGCGTCATAATGGGCCCGGCTTAGGAAGAATTCTCCAACGTGGGGAAGGCCAGGAGTTATTATTTTTTACAACGCATTTTCGTAGGGCCCGGGTGGCGATCGTCACCTCACCGCATGGGCCAGTCCACTCCTTACCTCAGATTGTGTAAAGTTTTAAGATTTAAAGCAATGATTGAAGTAATTCGTAACTCAGATTATATAAACATCAAACAAACCTTGAATAAAAGTGCTCTGTGATAATAGATGCCAGTTTCGACGCTTCCAATTGGAATAACATTCGAATTCAAATCGTGTTTCAACTGACTAATCGGCAACTCAAAACTGAAGTTAGCAACATCTTCCTTTGGAATAGGACCTCCCATTTTATCGCTGACAAACCTGAAATTGAGAAATTCATTTGTTTGTATCAAATTGTGTAAAGAATAGGCAGTCACTGAATCATATTTTGCTGATTCGATACTTTCTTTGATACTCTCTTACTTCGCCACTTTGCTACTGTGCTACCTAGCTACCTTGATATTTGTCACTTTTCTTCCTTGCCACTTTCCTACTTTCCAAAATTCTCTCTCTGTTCTGTTACTTAGCTGGTCTGTGACAATGCTACTCTGCTACCTTGCTACTTTGTAACTTTTTTTCTTGCCACTTTGCAAATCTGTTTTGTTACTTTGCTACTTTGCTACTTTGCTACCCTGTTACTTTGCTATTTTGCTACTTTGCAAGCCTATACTTCATAACTTTAACACTTCAATACATTTCTTACCTTGCGAGTGCTTCGATTTGTTTTTGAGTTGACTGCAGCGTCAAAATTTCTTTATTGCATTCCTCGACATAAGATGCGAACTTCTGATCTGTTGGTGGATGCCATTGCAACGAGCTTCGTTTTTTCTTCATCTTTTCCAATGGTTTTGTGTCTTCAGTCTTTTGCATGATCTCTTCAGAAATTGGTTTCTCCTCTCTCATTCTACTTTTCCTAACAAATTAAAACGAAATGTGAATTTGAATAACAAATCAGTTAGAAATCTGAATATGTAAGGGAATTTGTGTGATTCATTTTGAGTGATGGTAATGATGGTGATGATTGCTGATAATGATTGATGATGATGATGATGATGATGATGATGATGATGATGATGATGATGATGATGATGATGATTATGATGATGATGATGATGATTACGATGATGGTGATGATGATGATGATGATGATATCGATTATGATTGATGTTGATTGCGATCATGATAATCAAAGTAATCATATCAAAACTTACGATCGTGAATCTGTTTTTGATTTCGATGGTTTTATAATTGTTGTTTGCTGTGGTGCTTCTATCCGTGGCACTTGAATACTATTTTTATGTTTTCTGCAAGTAAAAGATGCAAATAATTAGCAACATCATATGAGGCAATATTCGATATTAAACAGTGAATAATCAATTATATGAAAAAAATATGTAAAACTTACGGAGATTTATGATCGATTGTGTTGATGAGAAAAATAGGCCTCTTTTGATTGACAGGTTCTTTGCAAAGAATTTCCAATGATGGAATGTCACTTCCTTCTTTGACCTGAAAAGGGGGAAATAAAGTGTCAGTGGGCTGAGAAAATAACATTATGAAATTGAATTAATAGCTATTATTTAAAAGTAATACTTAGATATATAAAAAGGAATTTATTTATACAAATGAATTCATTTAGCTATGAATAAAGATGCTATTGGTTTCAAAGAAAGCCCTATCTAAAATTGAAAGAAAGATATTATAAAAAGGTGGAATGATAATGCTTTAGTTTTGTCACATAAAATGTCTCTTTTATGCTTTATTAAAGAATTTAAGTCAAATCAAACCGGTTCCTTAATAAGAGTGCTTAAAATCGTGTCTTAAAATGTTGATTGAGGTAAAAAAGAATCACAAAAGAAGTAAGCACAGTTTGAGCAAGTTTGTGATCAATCTGAGACCAGTTGAAATGAGGCTTACCTTTCCAAGATCATAAAATCCATCATTAATGATATTGTCTTGTTTTAATATGCCAGTTAAACTGTATTTTGCTGACAAATTACTGTCTAATACTCGTTCTAATGCTGCTTCGGTGAAAGGTGACCTTCTCGTTTCAGACATGTTGACTTCTTGAAGAACTGACAATCCACTGAAATGAAACAGAAATATTTAAAATCATGGTGTAACATCTTTGGATGGCTTTTGCGTGGTGAAAACTGGCGTGATAAATGTGGCACATTAGTTAGTGGCCTGATGGATGAATATGTGAGAGACAGGTGCGTATTTGAAAGAAAGTGATGGAATCAAAAGTTTCGAGAAAAAGGAGGTGAAATTTTCTCGAGAAACGATGACAGGATGAGTAGTGACGGGAACAGAAGGGCGTGACAAGGAGAGTGATGGACACGAAAGGGGTGCAATGTGGCGAAGAGTGGCACAATGAGAAAGAGACTAGTAAACAGGCGCCACGAATGCGACGAAATGGGCGTTGGCATGGCCGAAATTTAATCAAATAACAAATTCAGAGGTGAACAAGATATGATAACTTTATAAACATAACTAAGAGACAATTTTCCCTTTTATAAACTCTCTTAAAATGAGAGCAGCAATTGCAAAGTAATATTTTACCCGAGTTTAGTAACTTCTGCTGATATACTCGCATCCACACAACACATTGTCATTGCCCAAGATGCATTTCGGCGAACGCTTTCATGGTTTGACTTCAGGAGGCCAATGAGATGCGTTAAGCCACCTTCATTATGCAGCTATAATATAAATATGAGTCACCATCAAGTTAGCATAAATTATCATTATCACAATGAACATAAGCATTTATTACTTCTGATTATCATAAGAAATTACTCACTATTATAGAAATAAATTATAATATATTATCATATATAATCATCATGAAATCAGCAAATATTGTCAAAATCACAATTGATAAAGCCAGATGTAATAAAATAACCAATTAAAATTGTTTAGGACTCATTATAGACATTTTGATTAATATAAATAAATGAATACCTCACTTCTTGCATCAGCATCGCAAAGTAATGCTGATAATGCCTGGCATGATTTGTTTTGAACATCGGTATCACTGCAATCGAAAGCACGTGACTCGATTAAATACAGTTCTACTGTGGTACCAAAAGACATGCTTATTTAAAAAACATTTTGATGATACTTGTGATATTGTTAGAGCTTTATCTAATTCTCAGCAATGAATAAAAATGTCTTCAATCCAGCAAAAAAAAAACAGAAATCCATTGAAGTCTCACTTACTTTGATTGCATCGCCATGATCAAACTTGGAATGATACCCAATCGAAGCATTTCTGATCTCCATGATTCTACAATGATTCAGTGATTCATGTTGACTAACGATCAGAAATATGCGGTTTAACATGAGGAATTGCTAACCCTCCCTAATAAGATTGTTCATGCAATTACTAGATAAAAACAAGTAGCGAATCTGAAATTAAAGTTAACTGGTTGCAACGCATTTGATATAAATGGGTTTAAACTATTTAAAATGCAGCATTTAATGAATTTTTAAAATGTATGAAATATGACAATGCCTTGTTTGTCTGAGCTTCAAATCATTGGAATCAAAAATTAAATCATTTGATGTAATCATCTAATCATTCGTAGAAATCAATAAATCACTTGAGCTAATCGTTAAATCATTTGAAGAATGATTTTTGCGATTAGCATACTCACCATCATGAGCAAGATTTGTTAAGCAAACAGCTGCGTTTCCTTGCAACGATGGTTTACTTTCAATCAACGCTTTTATCAATGGATCTAAACCACCTTTGTCGACTATTTCACTGAAAAACAATTAATCAAAGATTAAAAATGATTAGAGGATAGCCTATGAATGTATACATGTGTATATATGTGAATTCAAATGGGCAATGGCCGACATGGAGTATTAATACTAACCATAAGGGCGGGTATATGAATATATAGGTTTTTTATTTCTGATTCAAATTATTTTTGGTTGCAAATGATTCATTATTCATGACATACTTGCAATTATTTGCATTTCCTGAGCTTAGATTTGCAAGTGCAAGAGTGACAGCTTCTTTGAGGTCCTGAGAATCGTTCTTCATCATTCCAAGCAATGGTTGGATTCCCTCTGGAATACAAATGTCAACATTAAACTGCGTATTGTGGCATGAATGGCTAGGCCATTGGTTGGATCGTGCGATTAATACCCCCCTCAGAACATTTAGTCATAAATTGACACGCAGCTAGCTTTAACCAAAACTGATGGGATTGAATGCTGCATCATTTATTCTCTAACAGGGTATGCATGAGGGGAGAGGATGGGCCTTGGCAGCATGACAGAATGGATCGTAAGGAATCCCTGATCAGATTTCTCCTGGATGTGCAAGTTTACCTTATCTCACTTATCCCACATATTCTGCCATTTCCCTGATATCGACACCTACACTCCTGGAAATCCATGTTATTCTATTAACTTTGTTATCACCTTGATTTAATTTTTCTTTTTTTCGTAGTTAATAAGATACTAATGAGCACTGTACTTTTTACAATTGACTTGGTTTTGTGCAATATTGATAAGCAGATAGGCAGATAGATTGGCGTATAGATCGATAATATTTACGTACCAAGCTTTCCAATTAATTCTCTACTACTGAGGTTTTCAGACATGACTGCAAGTGCCTTCGCAGAGGCAATGCTTACTTCGATGCTCTGAAACATAAACAAATAAACAGTTCAACAAATACCGTTGGTTGTACCATTCTTCAAATGCAATAGATAACAACAGGTTGGAAGGGAGCATGAATAGAACTTAAAACGAATTTGTCACTCTTTTTGTAATGAATGGCTTTGCAAGACTCTCTGAGTCAAAAACATATCAACTAAACTTGCATCCATCTAATAGAATTGTACAACAGCAAGGGTAATGCCAAGATAGTTTGGTCACGTGCCTTACCTCACCACCCAAGAGTGTTATCAATGTCTTTTCGGTTTCTTGTTCATGAAATAATCGTCTATTATCATCTGTAATATAACAAAACAAAGCATGAAATATAACTTGATATAAAGGTTCCACCAATAAAAAAACGATTCATATCATGAGAACATCTGACAACGAGATCTACTTTGAAAGAGATCCAGAAGGAGGTCCAATAGCGGACCAGAACTGGATCGGATCTGCGATCCAGTTTCGATCCGATCCACTTCAGCTCGGGTAAACTTAGCCTTAATAGGCATAGCAGAAGAGTAATATCGAAGTAGATAGTTCAAAGATTAGGTCAAAGAGGAATAACAAAGAGCTCACCATTTTTGCAACAAGCTGCGATGACTGTAGCCTGAAAAACGGTAATAAAATGGTCTTATAAGAACATAAATCAGTCTTCAAACAACTAAGAAAGAAATGATGATCATAGTTTTAAAATATTCTTCAGCCCCCTACATATCCTGGAGCAGAGCCGAAGATGTTAGGCAGACAGATAATTCAACGCGTAGATCTACTGAGAGTTTTAAAAAAACGAGAGAACATGCAAACAATTTTCAAATAATTCTAAACAAATAATTTCCACATAAACGATTCTATCGATGCTACAAGGACCGTGAAAATAAAGAATTCAAACTGGTACCAACCGCATATTTCTGGACATCAGGATTGGCAGATTCTGCAATGAATGCTAAAAGTTTATCGAATACTCCAGTGCTTTGAATAGCCTATAAAATTAATAATAATGATTTGAAAAACTCTCGAAAAAAATAAAACGTTTATCGCCTGGATTTAGATCTTGCATAGAGATAGATTATTTGAAAAAAGCGAAGGGTAACCGAGGAAGATCAAAACATACGTGGATAAAACAAATAAATAAAGATCTGAAGGCAATAAACAAAACAGTGGACGAATTAACTGAAAACGATTATGAGCGAAAGGAATGGAAGAAAACAGTGGCAAGGCTAATGTCCTGAAGAAGACGGAAAAGCTATCAAGAAGAATAGAGATAGATATCTATTTAAATGTGGAGGTAATTTTCTCCATCTGCTGTAGATTTATGGACAATTTTTCTACTCTATTCTAAAACGTAAACAATAATTATGATAATAATAATAAGCTAGCAAATATAACTCACTTGAACACTTTCATTGTCCATTAAACAATTTGCAAGAACTTGAAGTGTTAATACATGAAGATCGTCGAATTCCTAAACAGAAGAATCAAATTGAATCATGAAATTTGCTATTTGGATTACTCTGGCACCAAACAAATAAACAAATGTCGTTTATAAAGCTAAATTCAAAGCCATAGGGGCATAATCAGGAGCTAAAAGTTTGGGAAGAGGGCATTACAAATCCAGCTATGATTCACGAGATAATTAAACAAATGAGAAAACGATTATTTATTTATTTACTGGACGTAACCAAATGATTTGCTGTATGTTTTTAGTGAATTTACATGATAAGTAAACTTTTGGCACACACAACCAGTCTTATCGGCCTCTGAGCATTAAGAATTTGAAACGATAGAATTACCTTTTTTCCGATCATGTCCACTAATTTTTCCAGGCCTCCAAGCTCCCGAACAGCAGTGCGGCTTTCAACTGTAAAAACGAAATATCATGTTTATGGAATTCTGGAGTTAACTTCCCTTTAAACCGAATCGATTGTTATTTTTAACAAAAGGGTGGAAATTCATACCATCTAGCGAAGCTCTTACAAGAGCAGTTAATGTCAATTCTTGAATCACAGGATAATCAGAATCCAACAGCTTCAGCAAAGGTTCGATTCCTAGAAAACAAGACATCAAATACAGAGAAAGTCTCAAAGAAAGTCGAGGGGGGGGCAACTTTCCAACTGGGGGGCTTAGGTTGAACTATCTTCTTGCATTACACTCATTCATATATTAGATTTAGATTAGAAAAATAGAGGAAACTGAGAAGATCTTTTCATTATGATGCAAAAACATGATTGGGCAAAGAATGCGAAGATAAACCAATTAAAAGTTGTTGCTAAATCAAGCAATAAAAAAAGCTACACCCCAAGTGTACTCTCCTGTGCAGAGGTTTCGCAGTGCGATGCGAGGCATAGTCGTTGTGCATAGCTGGACCACTGCAAAGGAGCACTGCACTGAGGAAGCTCTTAATTGTAGAGTACTCTGAGATAACAAGCGGATAACAGAGGAATTAGAATTTACCGTTTAACTCTTGAAATGCTGCCCGGCTTTGGTAATCTTGCAGTAACAGCGCGATCGCTTGGACTGAATTTTTCTATGAAAGAAAGAAATGATTTTCAACTCGTTTCAAGTTTGCATTAGATTCTGCATTATTTACAGACTTAATCAAGGTTTTCTGATATCTTACCTGTACATCACAATCAGAGGATAGAAGCAGGTTTATCAATGGTTCAAGTCCACCTTTTTCAAATATTTCAACTTTGCTTGAAAATTCCTCTGAAAAAGACGATTTAAAAACAAATTAATTTTCCCTGCGAAATTTAATAATTTAAGTGGGTATGTGTACGTTTTTTGAAAATTCATCACAAATTGCAAAATAACAGAGTTATTAATCATTGGAGGAAATTCTATGTAATTTACCTGCCATTGATGCAATTGCCAGGCTGCTAAATTCATGACAAAGAACATCTTCTGCAATTGAAGGAGCAAAATTTATAACAACTGCGGCAATTGGAAATAGAAGGAGCTTTGACAGACCTGAGGTTTTTTCTTGGGCAGGGAGACTAGGTACATTTAGGAGGCATCAGAGGCAGAAGGCATCAGATAAGATGCCACAAGCAGGGGGGTGGCCATTGGCTGAAATGGGGAGGGGGGTTATGACTTAATTTTTTGGTAAAGATGGCATTTCATTGGAGGGGTCAACGTGGGGCTAGGGGCATGTTAATAAAGTTCTGGTATCCTTAAAATAAATTTTGAGTTCTCCAGTAAAACAATTATTTGTTCATTTCATTTTAGCTAATTGCATAAAAAATTAAAACTTACCCTCTGGACCAAGTAACATGATCAATGATTGAAGTGCTTCTAACTTTCTTAACACCTTTCGTACATTTACTAAAAATCGATGAATGATAAGAAAATTACAAATTATGCATCAATAGCTGTTACTATTAAAGAAAAACAAGTTTTCTTTTCAAAGGGTCACATGCAATGATAACTTATCAATGAAGAACGAGAGTACACCAGCTATTTCTGAGCATAAACAAATCAAAGATCTGGAATAGATTCATATAATTTCATGTTAAATACATACCATCAGTAGCCATGGATCCGATGGCCATGACTGCATTTCGTTTGACAATTTTATCTTCATGGGTGATAAGCAGTAACAACTGCTCCAGAGCACCTAAGCTAAGCAACTGCTCCTTGTTCTCTTCACCTAGTTGATGAAAAACACATTCATGCATCACATTTTGCTGTCTTGGTGTATTTATTGTTGCTTGTTTGTTTAACTAAAAATATTATATATCATAAATTATAAATTATATATTATAAATTTTGGAGGGTAAAATGTTCTTCACAGCCTTTGCCAACAGGTTACTGTGTATAAAGAACATAAAATGAAATGAGAATAACACAATTGGTTGCATGGAGGGTGACTAGAAACAGAGCTGCAATCTTGAGTCTGGGATTCGTAGGGCCACTGACAAGGTTGGTAAAATGAAGGGGGGGATGGGCAAAATTTAATGGAAAAAATTTACCATGGCACAAGATGATGAGCAGCCTTTGAGATAAAATACATGGGGGTATGCCCCCTGACTCCCTGTCATTGGGGGCCCTGGCTCACGACAGCTATTATTAGTTATTATTCATTAGAAGTTAAGGAAAGAGAGTTTTTACAGAACTTACATTTTTCAGAAAACTTGAACAACGCTTCACATGCTGCTTGAAGAACAGTTTCTTCTGGAGAATCGAGCATAAGAACAACCGTCTTTGCCTTTTTCGTTGTCAGATCCAATGGATCAAACTAAAAAATGAAAAAAATTGGGAGAATCTTTTCAAATCATCAATGTCCATCTAATATATACCTCATCGTCATGCCATTCTTCTCAAAACCAAGCCTTGGAATTTACAAAGAAGCATTCATCTCCTGGCTCAAATTAAAATGAAGTCAGAAAATAATTGCAGTTCCAATTTAGGAGCAAATATTTAGCGACAGCCCTCTCTCCTGTTCAGACTCTTTAGGCCTAAGCCTATGTCTTATAGCTAGGCCGATCTATTTCATATCATGGTCTAAGTTCAAATGTAATACCTCATCCTTTGGTGGTGCTTCTTGCTCTTTGCCTTTCTTCTTTCCCATGATTTTATGTCATTAAAAATAAATGTTTTAATTAGGAGAGTTTAGCTGCCCTTCGGAGTTTTGAATTGATCATTTGATTCTAACTGTTGTACCCATAGCAACAAATAGACCTCGTCATGAACATGAGACTGACAATATAAATTTTCTAAAGGCGCTCATCACTGCAGAGATATCAATTGTCACAAACGAAGATAAATGCAGCAACTTTGCAAAATGACATGAGACAAAAAACTAGCAAATGAATTAAATGATATCTGTGCTAAATCTAAGCATGAAATACAAGGCTTTTCTTAACGCCGAATCGAATTATGAAACTTTGGTCGTTAAGTAAAAGATAGGAACATAACATATTTTGAAATAAGTAAGACTGGATGGGTTTGATTGGCGGATAGAGTGGGCGTGTGCTGCAGCAAAGTGGTAGGATGATGTGTCTGATGCCTTGATAGAAAATATTCAAGTCTTCAGATCTGGTTTAGTTGGAGATTTAAATAGATAAAGCTGGAAACAAACTGATCTTGCTGCTCGAAGCAAGAACTTTGTTCAATTCGATAAACACAGATGATAAATCTCACATAACGTAGAAGAAAAGATGATTTTTGATCAATGAGTGGGCCTCCAGGGGGACTGACAAGTCTATTAAAGAGCAGCACAATAATGTAAGGCAAATGGCATTTGCGGCTAAAAAGGTTAAGCTTACACCCCCTGACAAGCCTCAGTTCTACACTTCTGTCCCAACCGTTAAGAATGTCACGCAAGAAACTGAATGAAGCTTCGCTTACCGTATATTTTGAAGGAGGTCTCCACATTTCTGTTTTATGAACGATGAACAATCTTGATTGAACTGTTTTCTCCTTTCGGTTATTGAGGGCTTTCAAAGCATTTGCTTCTTTCCAAAAGAATGCTTGATTTCACAACAAATCTATTATGCTTTTTGCCAAATTCCTTCATCGACATCTTAACCCGATTTTCGCGTATCCATGTCAACACTCACGTGTCAAAACCAATCTAGCATTTTTTTGTCCATCTGGGAGCACTGATTCCAACCACATGTTTCAGCAGCTGTGCCTAATATGACTTGGAGGTTAAGTACATCTAAACATCTATTCATTTGACGTATAATTGGATAAGAAAACACGTTCTTAGTAAATGTCATGCCTCTAGGCGAGCAAAGTGCTACAATTCATTACAAAAGAGGGAGATTACAAAAGACAATAGGAAGAATATTGATTATTGAAAGCGGAAGAGGTTCGTGGATTTTGGGTGAAGTGGCTGGTTCGAATCCCTCTTAGAACAGCAGCTATTGGTGCTCCAATGCCCGCTAAAGACCATGCTCGTTTTGTTGATGCACTGTTTCCCCTCCACATCTATGTTGTGGTAAATATAGAAATTAAGAGAAATGGAGATAAGAGTCGAAAAGTGCATCACAGATCTTGACATGTTCATTCATCATTCCTATCTTGTCTAAAGAGGACGGGGGGGGGGGGGGGGGGGGCTTTTGTAGATACTTCGCTGCATGGTCCCAAATAACATCAAATTTGTAAAGTATTGTAGCGACTTGCTCAGAGCAAACAAATAAAAGTAACATGTAACTTTGTGCGTGCAAGGGTTGGTTTTGACGGCTTTTAGAAAGGAGCAGGCCTGCGCCCTCTAACAGAAATAAGCAAAGAAAGATTGAGGCATCTTTTAATAGTTTATTAAGATATCAATGATATGTGATTTACGTTTCTATGATAATGCTGATATAGACTTGGAATGTGATAGATTTTATGCTTCAAGTATATAGCAAAATGGTTATAGTAAAATATCACTGCTTGTAAAATAAATGAATCCTATACCAAAAACCTCAAAAATTCTCAAGATTGAACCCTTATGTTCTACTATTGCTGGAAGCGATAAAGAAGTGGCTTGTGGGCCACGGGTGTAAAATATATGCCATGAAAGGCATTGAGCATAACAGAATTAAAAATTTAACCAAAATCAGCAAAATTCCAAACGCTAAAAAATTTAACACAAATTTTAAAGCAACAACAAAAGTATAAATATGGATCTTGAAGCAGATTGAAGTTACAATTTGCCGTGAGTTACTGTTATACAGGCTAGCTATAGTCAACACCAGAAAGCAACATTATTTGAAAATTACGAACGCAACAAATTGCTTGGAGCTATGATAAAATTCGATAACATCGAGGAAGGAATCTTAAGGTGAAATATATGGAGGGCTTGGGTTAGGAAAGAGAGAGGCAAAGGCTAATTTAGACTTGGATGAACAATTAATGAAAAATTGTGAAAGAATCTCGATTCTATATCTGGGAGCAGGTTCGAGACAGGGCATTGGAAGGACGAAAAGTAACACTTGGATTAGGATTTCCTCTTCATTTTGCAATTTACAGGTTTTCTTTGACTTATGTCGAGCACACACATTCCTTTATATTTCAAAAGTAAAACAAAATAATGTTTTGTAATTTTCTACAATCAAATGCCTTGACGGGAATTTGGACATCTTAAAAGGGACATTATTTTGTCCTTCGTGGCCTTTCTTAAACATTCAAAGGGGACAGCCTCGATGCGGGAGGGAGCAGTTTCCACGCGGGAGGGGGCAACCTCGATACAGTGGACAGCCTCGATCCAGGAAGGGGTTCAATGGGATGAACTGACCAGGAAGACGATTTCGGTTGATATGATCAAAAACTGAGTACCTACAAAAACTAATTTCCCAAAATCTACCATTTATTGATAAATGTGAAGTTTAAAAATACGACAGTTACAAGTATCAAACTCCATTTGATGCAACGCCATTGCTACCATTTTCATGCTTTACCCCGTTGCTAGCAGCAATAGATTCTGATTTCTGTGCAAAAATTGTTATGCTTTGACCAATTCGCCTTCTTGTTGCATCAGTGTCTTCAAAATACTTCTGCAATGTTCCATCATCTTTCATTTTTTGAACTTTGCCAGTGGCTTCCTGCAATTCCTGCTCATCAACTAGGCCCCAGATGGAATCAATGCAACGCCATTCTGGGCTCAGGGGCCCCTCAATGTTCGAGTATTGTTCTTCACGAATCAAACAGCTCCCTGGTCTTGAAATAAATGAAATGTTCTCGTAGCCTAGAAGAAAAACATTGACTGTACTGTACTTTTCTGTACTGTAATGTACAGCACTTAATTCAGTGCCCTGTCTTGTCATGTCCTTTCCTCTCCAGTTCTGTCCTGGCCTCTTCTGCTCTGTCCTGTCCTGTATTAAACTGTATTTTGTTGAATTGCCCTGCCGTTGATGGCTACTTGTAAATATAAAAAAGGTGTCTTAATACATTCATGTAATTGAATGAAAATAATAATAAAAAATAATAACAAAAAAATTATTGCATAGAAAGCTGACCAATACCTGCACTTCTCAAAGCATCAAACATCATTCCCTCAGGGATCACCTTTCTCTTGAACTTTGCCGCTGCTTTTGGCACAAGAGAATAAAACCAATAGCCTTTAGCAGCTTGTTCTTCCGAGTGCATATCGACCATCAATAGGCCGCCTGGTTTCAGCACTCTCAAAGCCTCTTCGACTGCCTTGGTGGCGTTCGGGTAGCTTTCGACGCCACTGTCACATTGAGTATCAATATGATGCAAGACCTATGGATAGAAATTATCCAGCAAATCAAAAAAACGTAATAACCAAACTAATTTATAACTAAAATCTTCTTTAACATTTATATATACCTTTTCATTACCTGTTTTAATTTATTTTATAAAATCATTCTGTAAACGGGAATTGATTGTTCATTACCTGCATGAACATGACAACATCGAAAGTGTTATCTTCAAACGGCAAACTTGGTAGGTAATGTTTTCGCAAGTCGACAATCCTTTTTGCATCAATGTACTTCTGCAATTTGCTTTTTGATTGACTCAGCATACCCTCTGACCCGTCAATCATGTAGACTTTGCCAATCCCAGCCTCCAGTAACACTTTACTGTAGTTGCCCGTACCACACCCAGCGTCGAGCACGTAAACCTGGTGACAAAAATATTTTGCATGAAATGTAGTAGAATTAGGCAAAATTAACAAGGTAGGAATTTCGCTGCAACAGAGCTCAGGAAAGTACCGAAACTTCCTCCGGCCTAAAAGCTCAAATACACCACCCTTCATCAATAGCCTTGTAATAGCTATTGTTTTCAGTTGCCCTCCTCAAGACTGCCAGTCGTGGAAACCTGATTTTTTCCGGACTCTGCGCTGTAATAAGCAGTGGGCGGAGTAACCTGGAGAGAATAGAGGATTTGGGAAAAAGGGGGAGAGGGGGGCAAAGGAAGGGAAGAGGGAAGGGTGAATAAGGAAAAGAAGAAACAGAAGAAACAGAAGGAAAAGAGGAAAAGGGGAAAGAGGAACAGGGGAACAGAGGAGGGGAAAAGAAGGAAAAGGGCAAAGGAGGAGGAAGAAAAAGAGGGAGTGAAGGGAAGAGGGAGAGAAGGAAATGGAGGGAGAGAAGAAAAAAGAGGGAGAGAAGGAAAAGGAGGGAAAGAAAGAAAAGGAGGGAAAGAAAGAAAAATTGGGAGAGAGGAAAAGGGGGAAAGGCTATATCCCGGATTGAAATGAAGAACTATCGATAAGAAGCAAGTCAGAAGGAAAATTAAAGCAACTCACATCTTGTAAAGGCTTTTTCACATAGCCTTGAATCATAGCAATGTGCATATCAGAACCGGATGGAATTCGACCAAGGTCATAGTTGTTTGATGCAACCTCATAATTGTTATAAGTACTCATGATTTGTGAGCCTGGAAAACAAAACGAATAATTAGGGGTCAAAGTGACATTTCAGAGGTTATCACCTATGTGATACAGCATCTGGGATGTCTAATGCGCTTTCTGTTTAAAATTTTATTGAGCTTTGATTTATGAGAGTTCTTTTTATTTAGTCTTGAAAGTTGCTCAGAAACTTATAGATATCTGTTAATGACGGGCTCTAAGATATTCTTACTTACTTTTATTTCAAATGTTTATCGTTTAATGCATTTTTTTCTCGGCAAGGCAATCTTTGCTTGAAATGCCCCCCCCCCCCCCTATCATAACATCTTTCGTGCGGCTCATTACATCCTGCTTAAGATCAAATACATAACGGATAATCAATTATTTCAAGACCATGTTCCCGTGAGAGTTTCAACCTGTAAATTCTAGCCTTATCGATAATTTTGCTTGTTGTCACAAGGTTCTCCACCCGTACCTTTGGCTCGACAGAGCACGACTTTTCATCCCTATATTCATGATAAGGATAGGACACCTGCACTGCTCAAAGGGGGGGGGTGCTCCCCTGCGAACTGAAGGGTCAGGCAGGGTAATCTCTTACTTCGGCTAATAAAGAGGGAAACGGTCCGTATTGTCTTGGATAGGATGACTGGATTTGTGAGGAAGTTGCTGACTTAAAAACAAGTATTATGTTAAGAGCCGTAACTTTTGTGCCAAATCGTTTGTCGGGTTCTTTCATAAGGAATTACATAAAAGGCTTGAAACAACTTATCTCTGCCTTATCAAATAAAACTAATTAAAAACTAAATCCTCCCCCGGGGTTGCGGGCTTTCCCATTCTTGTTTCAAACCATAGTCAAACCCAAGTTATGGTTGGTATGCGTTTATTGCAGATATGCCCCAGGGAATTGAAATGATAAATCAGTATGCATGACAAATTTTATGATTGCATTAGTTAGACTGAAAACAAATTACTTTCTTGGATAAAACATTGAGCAAAGTAGCCACCAATTTTAGGATTATATGTTTAAATATTTGTTCCTTAAATTTTTAGAAATTGAGTAAAATTTTATCTTATGCTGCATCACATTGGCAATTACACCTAAAATATTACATTTAAAATTTGATATTTAACAAGAATTCAAAATTTCATTTGTTTAGCTTTCATTATCAAACTTTATATTTGGTAAAACTTGTTACCTTGAGAAGTAATTTAATATTTTTTAAAACGAAATATTCCAGTTCACAGACAGTTTGGTGTTAATTTTGAGTTCTATTTCATGCAGTTATTTTTATCACAAATATTTCAAGCAAGGTTGAGAATATTTTAATCCAATTCAGACTCAGAATAAATTGCACTTAAAAGAGTTTTACAACTTTTGATAGGTTTCTTTATTAGAATTAATTGCAAAAAAAATACCAAAAAGGAATGGAAAGGAGAAATGGAAAACTATTTTCAAACTGCTGGCATTTTTGTGACAAGTTCAAAATGGAATCCTTCAGCTGTTGTTCCATCGACAAAATCTCTATTTGGGCAGAGATACTTTTGCAGTCCACAATAAATGGGACAGTCCCCAAAATCAGTTTTTAAAAAAACAAAATCTAAGTATGAAGGTCAACTTAGGCCCAGAAAAATCAGTTAAAAATCCTTTTACCAACCAAAAGCAGATCAAGGGCATCTGTGGCAAATATATTTAGATTTAAATTTGTATTCAAGAGAATTCAAGTAAAAAAGCAAATGTTCCAGAACAGAATCTCTAGGAGAACACAAAAAATTACTCCAAGTTGTTTTCATGTTGCTATAAAACAATAAAAAATTGAAATTCAGGGTAGAAGTATCAATCCATAGTACCCTTGTTCGAGTTGCATCTTTACATGGAGAGACACTTCTTTATCAATGATTGTTAGGGATGACTGATTAACATTTTCAATATTTTCAGGTTTGTTGGCAAACATCAGTACTGTGAGATTTTATTGGTTGTAAACAAGAAAATAGGGTAGGAAGGAATATGCTTTGAAATCGCTAGGAAAGGGTTCACCCTTGGCAACTTGCAAATGAATGTTTTGGCAAAGCATTTTGGAAAATTTAGTGTGGGTGTGGGGAGCTTTCCATGATTGAAGGGGAGCCTTCTGAAAAATTAAAAATTACCATCCAGTTGGTACATGCCAGTTCAGCTGGAGTCTTGGCCGCGATAACCAGTGCAGCATTTCTGCCATGTTTAATACCACTACAGGAAATTCGCTACACACACACTACAAGGAAATGTCAGTGAAAGCAAAACCCAGATAACAAAAGAGACAAAATAACTACTGTCTCCTTTTGCAAAATCTGACTTCTGTATTTCCAATACTTTTATGATTCACAAGAATTTGTACCAGAAACTTGGTTTAAACTAGTTTCATGTTGCATTTTAACTGATCATGAAGCATTTGTTACTCGTATAACAAGGGGTTGGAAATGGACAGCTTTTTATTGCAAATTCAAGATTTTACCAGCATTGATGCTAAATAATTTGCGCCCTCTAAATTAAGGTTCTAATCTCTGTCCCTGGAATAGGATACAACAATAGCAGTCAAACTGACATCAAATGAGAATGATATCCTGCTGGGCAAACTTGTATCAAAAATTTTGATTAATCCTGAGTTTGAAATACAATATTCTAACACCTTCAAACCGAGGATTACTTCTTATGCAAGAGTGCATTCCATGCACCTAGGCCTGAAGATCTTCGGCGCACACTTTGCATTTTTTCAGCATTTGGTGTGGAAACCAATACATAAAATTAGCCGTCTTTAATCGGTAGAGTTGTTTTTAAAACTAATTTTATGTTCAAAATGCTAATTTCCCCGAGAGCACCTTCGGTGTCCAGATGGCATTGCATGCACCCTGGTTTAAATATTTAAATTTAGGCAAATTGCAAATCGTTGTTCATGCTTTAGTGCCAGTACCGAAAGCCGTATGAAAGTGTCTTCATAAACAGTTTTCCTTGATTGTAGAGAACTTTGCTTAAACTATAGACCATTTACAAAATCGTTTGATTTCAGCTCAGCAGAGGCGCAGCACGAAAATCTCTTTTAATTCGAGTAAGCTGGACTTAGTCTCGAAACGACGCCATTTTCTCGTTGGGTTGGCGTTCCTAATACTTCTCTAGCCTTAGTGTAGCAGATTTGTAGCAACTATTTACCCATAAGCAATCGCCGCGTTAAATGAAAATTAATTTTTTCAACCAAACCTGCATGACTGCAGACAGTTAATTAAAGCTAACAACAAATGTGTAAAACACTTTGCCTTCGGGTTCTGCAAAGAGGAGAGCTCATATGGCTGGAAAAAATTGACTTTAGCGCCAAAACAACGATGACAGATAGCAAACATTAATGAAAGGAAACCTAACACCTTAGCCAGACTTTTGTTATATAATAAAATGACACCTCAGTGCCCTAAATAAGGCTCAGAAAATATCCGACAAACGTTTTCGTGCGAGCCGAAGATCGACGGGCCTGAAAAAACTACCTCGACTTTGGTTACTTTCAAAAGTTCAGAACTGTTTGAGCTGAAATTCAAAATCAGTCGAATATCATCAAATTCATGAAAGATATTCTTCTATGGCATGGGAAATAACTGAGACTAAGCGGTTACTTTAATATTTTATCTAAAACACTGGGGGAAATTTGACTGCCAAAACATCAAGTTTGTTATGTTGTGAAATATATTGCGATGAATTTGTCTTACTAGTCTTACCAATCCTAAATATCCTGCAAAATCATCTAAGATTATCGTTTTAAATTTGTAGGGGACAACTTTAAACCTGCAAGAACAAATCCTAGCAGGTATTATTTAATTTTAAAGTCTGTAAAACGGGTGGGCTACACAGGGCCTCGCAATGCAAGGCAGTGGTCGCTACCACAAAATAGGACATTTTTTGGTCAAATAAACTGTACATCCAGCAATAGGTTTCTGAGTTTACTTCGAAAAAAATAAACTATTCATGTGAGAAAACATTTAACAACTTACCTGATGAGCTGTGTAACGTAATTCTCCACTACTTGTTGCGATGCGATCAGCGCGCTTTGACAGAGGACAAGACACAGTAAGCGCTTCTTTTTATGTCTATGCGATGTGGGCGGGGCAACGAATGTACACCCCCTGGTTGCAAAAATACTCGTGAAAATACTTCCTAAAATTGTGGTTTTATTCAATTTTCGATTCCACCAGCGAACAATTGTCCTCTTCAAAGAACCTTCGCAATAACAGGGACTCGATTAGACCATTTTCTTGCTTACATTGTCATAAAAGTTTATCAATAAAATGGGGGATTACATTAAATTAATATCGTAAAAGAGAAAGAATAATGAAGCTCCCCAGGGGTTATGGGAAACATGGAAACTTGCCGTTTTTATAAATGAGAACATGAGAACTTGAGCAAATATTTCTAGGGAACTATGGATCTTTTGAGAAGCTGGGGGAACAGTTCGACATTTCATTTTAATGAACAATCAATAACACTATGGGGGATGAGGTAGACTTGGAAATTCTTCTAGGGAACATGGGAACACATAACCCCCAGGGGTCAGAGATGGGGTTACAGCTTGCTCCTGTCGGTAAACACGTTTGGCTCAATCCTGGGTTTCGGAAGCGAGCACTGCTATTGGAACAAGGATTATTATAACCCAATCTCTTGCACCATGGCCGTCGTATCCCATCCCATAATGATGCTAGTGGTAGAGGGGGTAAGGTGCAGCCTGAAAATTGCCCCTCTAACCCTCAGAAAATGAGTTAAGTGATTTCATCTTGCTTATCGTTTGCCCTTACTTTCCATAACCTAACCCTAACACTAACCCTAACCCTAACCCTAGCCCTATCCCGACCCAATATGCTGAAAGAATCACAAAGATAACTCAAGGTCACTATTGGGGTAGTTGAAAGCGCTGAAATCAGTTTATTAAGAAGGGAAAGAAAGCAGGGAAGGATGATGGAAGAAAGTCCAATCGGTGGAACTATTTTTTTGACGTTTAAGTTCAAAATTATCAGCTAATAAAAATATTTTAATGACTAGATTATCAACCATTTTCTCCCAAATATAAATTTAAGTAGCCTTCGATAATTATTCACAATAAAATGCTTAAATTAGTACTTATATTTCTGCTTCTAATAACCTGATCAGTCTTGACTTTCTCCTTAGAACTATTCGCTTTTTGCAAATCCCATTGGATTGTTTGCTTGCCAACGCCACGTGTCTTCACCTAATATAGAAATGCGTTTATCAATGAAAGTTTAACATTTTGATAAGCAGGTATCAGTAGCAGATGTGGGGGGCGGGGCGGTATTTTTAGCATTTTTGATGTTATGCAATGCAATGTTATATATCATCTTCGATACTTCAACGGTTACATATACTTACACATTTCGTCTAATGATTTTTCTGTTTTCCATCCGAGCTCTTTCAAAGCTAATGACGATTCTGCATAAATTGATGGCAGATCTCCTGGTCTTCTTGCGACAATTTTGTATGGAATCTGATGACAATAACAATATCTTTTAGTTCAGAATTGGATCTCATCAACAAATAACTAAAAAGTTGGCTTATTTACAAAACAACTGGTTGATTGATAATTCGATTTATGTATGTCGAAATTGACTGATTGATTGATTTATTGATTACAATATTAATTTACGAATTCATTCATTAACTGATTTGTTGGGTATTTATTACACATTTAATAACTATAGATTCATTCTCTTCCAAGCTCTTTTCCATGGTTATTTGTTCATTGGTTGCTTCGTTTATTCATCCTTAGATAGATTCCTTTATTAGTTTATCGATATGTTAAGAAATTAATTAATTAGTTTCCTTCCTTAAATGATTTATGGTGCATTTATTACACATTTAACAACTATACATTCATTCCTTTGCTTGTTCTTTTCCTTGGTTATTCATCCAATAGTTGCTTCATTTATCAATCCTTTCAATGATTCATTGATTTAATGATTCATGCAATCATTTATTGATGTATATACATTGATTTAACCAATCACTTATCTTTTTATTCGTTGCTTCTCAACTATAAGTTTAGCAATTTAACCAAAATAATTTTACACTCAGCAAATGAATAAATAAAGAAACGAATACAGATTTTCCACAGAGGCACTCGATAAGCCCCCCCCCCCCTAATCGGGAAATACTTCCTACGGGGCCTGCTTCAAGACACACCTTCCTCTCAAGACAATAGAAAAAAGACATGGTTTGGGTGTGGCATATAAATTTCTATTGTTTTTCGTGGACCTTCCTCAAGCTAATGACCGTGTGACCGTGATGTTTTGGCTAACTCAGAGTGATAACAATGCATTTCTGTAAATAATCGATTAATTATTCTCATTATCATGTGAAGTATCATACATGGAAAACCATCTTAAATGCAACACCTCAGTGGCGAGATGGCGCACTCCTTTCTAACCTTGAATTGCTTTCCCACGATCTTCTCAATATGATTAAATACGACATTGAAAACAAGAAATCCAAGCGAAACCAATCTTTTGGAGGAAAAGAATATTCCTGATAGCTGTCTATAAAAAAACTAACCAGAAAGTAGCCAGGGGGACTAACCCTTCGACATCAAGGCTCGTGCCTCGTTATGGATGAAGCCTCTCTCTGAATTCTTACCTTCTTTCCACTGGCTCTCTCCATCGCAGCGGCCATTTCTAAAACAGAATATCCATGACCACTGCCGAGGTTGTAAATCTGTTAAAAAAACAGTAATTACTTAGCATTGATAAGAGAAGATATCAGCATTCTGTGGTATAGCAGTCTACATTATTGGGATAGAAATGGATTAACTTTGATTAAGTCCAATTGAACTAAATTCAGCGTACCTTAAACCCACAATTCTCTTCGAGTTTCTTAACAGCTGACACGTGACCACGAGCAAGATCAACAACGTGAATGTAGTCCCGAACGCCTGAAAAATCAAAGTTATCATCATTAAAACATTCCTAGTTTGCTTCTAATGCTAGATTGCTATGATCTCTTAGCTTGCTATGATTGCAATGATTGATGTGATAACTATGCTTGCTATGATTACCACCATCTCTATGATTGCAATGATCGCTTTGCTTGCTATGATTGCAATGGTTGATGTGATAACTATGCTTGCTATGATTACCACCATCGCTATGATTGCAATGATTGTTTTGATTGCTATGATCGCAATGACTGCTTCGATCCCTATAATAGCTATGATTGCTTTGATCGCTATAATTCCTGTGGTGGTTATGATGAATCCACGCTTGTGATGATCGCATAATGCCCCAAATGTTCTTTTATTTGTGATTTCAAAAACACCATGATCACAACAGAATGCTTGCAAAAAATTTCAATACTTCTCATTCTAACCTGTACCATCTTTGGTCTCATAATCATTTCCAAATACATTCAAATGAGGGCGTCGACCAACTGCAACTTGGCTGATATAAGGCATCAGGTTATTAGGAACACCCTGAAATGTAATTAAAACCGCTATTCAAACCCTTCATCCGTTACAAACCAATATCAGGTATGAGCTCAGAAAACATTGTGCTCTAACGGCTATTTAACATGCTCAAAGTAGCTAATAACACAAGATAACTAGCAATGCCTGGCCCTGGGCAAACCCGGTTTATTATGCTTATCGAGGCAAAAGCTCCAATCCAGAGAGGGTCTAACGGTACTATATGGGATTGCTGTTAGAAAGGAAGGAAGGCAGGCAACATATGTGATGAGATGCGTCTCATTTGTATGGCAGTATGGCAGTTACAAGCGGTTGATGATCCATGCCATAGCTCAGAATAAGGTCGGGAACAGTTGATTGATCATACAAATGTTAATGATCGATTGATCGACCATCAACAGCCTCAGTCCATACCCGCCATAAGAGCGGTGTTTGCAGTTTTGTGATAAAAACAATCGTATCACAAAACTGATATGCAGTGATCGGTGATTTCTAAAACAACCTTATTTTGAGCTACTGCATGGATTATCAACCGTTGAATGAAGCTGAATGGGCCTAACAGGACAGATGAGAATCTTTCACAAGGTGACCCATTGAGTCAGACAAACACAGAGAAAATTTAATGGAACTTAAGGCTTCATTAAAATCAAGGTGGGGCAGATTGGTCTGTTATCTCAAAGCTCCCAAGAATAATTAGGAATTAATTCGATTAAGAAATAATCCCTACCTGAGGATCTTCGCCAATCTTTCCCGATTTATGAGCTCCAACCGGATTAAAATACCGCAAGAGTATCGTGTTCCAAGCCTGGAATTAAATACATAAGTACCGACTAAGTTAATGGATTGACTTGAATTATGTTGGATTTATTCAATGATTAAGTGATTCATTGGTTGATTGATAAGCTGAGTGATTCAAAGATTGATTGTCTGATTGAATGATTTATTGATTTAAAAAACACGGCGATTAAAATAAAGAGGAACTAATAAACTGATTGACGGATTGGTTTGATTGGACGAATGATAAGTTCATTGTTTGATTCATTGATTCACTGATTCAATGGAATAGTGATTGGCGTGATGATTGGTTGATCCCATGAAAGATTTATGCATTGATCAATCAATATTATGATAAATGTAAGGAACAATGCAAGACTACGAAACAATAAAGTAGAATCCTGTCAACTTTGACCCTGGGTCACTCAGAATATTCGCTTAGTCGCACGGATTTCTTGTTCCCTTGGAGTTGACGACCCAAATCGAGACTTTGGATATCCTAGACGTTCGCTAAGCAGGGCAAATTTACTGTTCCCATTGAGAGTCCGAGTTAACGGTATTCTACTGTACGACAAGATATAATTTATAATTCTGTACTACTATTTCCCTCTTGCATTCCTCGGAAAAAAGAATAATGAAAAATACTTTGTCAGTTGCAGCTAAATCTTTAATAATCTGCTCGATAAAAAACTTCGTTTGTCCATATGGGTTTGTTATTCCAGTTCCAGTTGGGTGATTTTCATCCAGTGGGAGATATTGCGTTTTCCCGTAAACCGTTGCAGATGAAGAAAACACTAAATTATAAACGTTGTGACTCTGCATTGACTGTCAAAAGAAGTGGAAAAATGTCAGATTCTTGTGGGACAATAAGCATTGTTTGATATTCCAAATGCAAATCTATGACAGCTGAGATTTAAACTGCTGTTTCTGCTAAAGGAAATTAAAAAGCTGCAAGAAATGTGAGCCAATTTCTTTATCTGATAGATTTCATGTTTTGAAATGTCAGATTACCACAAGATAAACGAACAGATACAGAATTCCTTAAAATAGAACATACAAGAAATTAAAATATGAAACAGTTACAGCTCTATAGAGCAATGCCTTTATTCTGAGGCATTTTATTCCACACTACCACTGCCCTCATCTTTTAAGCCTCACTCTCAATAATTCACCTTGAAAAGTATGACAATAATACTCACCTGTAGTAAACAGATGGTGCCAGTTACATTGTTATGGTAATACTCCAGCGGAATTTCAATTGATTCTCCAACTGCTTTCAATCCTGCACAGTGGACCACTGCATAAAATGAATGCTAAAACAAACAAAAAGATTAAATGGATTGATGGAAAGTCTCATCTCATAAAAATCATGGTGTAATTTGATATTTTTAGTAAAAGTTTCAAGAACAATTTGCTGACAAATCTAATAGTTTTTTTATTTCACTAGCCATATTAGTTTTCATTCTATCAATAAAAAGAGCTTTGCCTTGCTGTAATTAACCAGGCAAAATTAATTGATGTTTATCTGCATTGATGGTCAAAAGAATAGGATGCATCTAAGATTCTTGTGGGAAAATAAGAACTTTATAACATTTATCTTTAATACTAAGTTTAGCAAATAATAATTGACTTAAAAAAATTTCATACCTTTTGAAAAAGATTATCAAGACCATCTTTATCTAGCAGATTGACTTTTTGGAATTCAACTTTCTTCCCTGTTATTTCTTCAACTCTTAGAACACTCTCTGAAAATGGAGTTAAAACCAATCAATCAAATCTTAAACTTTTGAATGCCATCCATGACACAGAAAAATTTTAATTCTACATTATTTCAAATCTGTTTCAGTTCCTTTAAAAGAATTTTGCAATCAGTTGTTGGTCTTAGAATTTTGATCAATGTTGAGATGATAAAAAGGACTTTCATTGGATAATAGAAACTTTCTGCCTCAAAGTGCAATGATTCACATGGCCTTAATACTACCCTGCCATTGGGCAGTTCTCGTTATCTATTTTACTATGTTCAGTAGAATCTTGAAACTCGGACCCGCAAGGGACAGCAAAGTCGTGCAAATTAGAAAATGTCCGAGATATCTTTAGTCCCAAAGGGGGACAAGATTCCAAGGGGTACAAGAAATTTGTATGATTAAGTGAGTGTCTGAGTTAAAATGATTCTACTGTAGGTAATCATTGTATTTTCACTTCTTTTTTATTTTAGATGTGTTGCTCATTGCAAATCTCAAAAATTAACATAAAACAGATCATTGAATACCAAAAAACAAGTGCAACTGATTGGAACATAATCATCTGAGTGTAAATTAAAATATGTTCCACTCACCAGTATGGGCATTTGCTAAATTGTCAATAACAACACACTCATATCCACAACTCAACAATTCAATTAGAACATGGCTGCCAACATATCCTGCACCTCCTGTTACTAATATCTTTTTAGCCATGGTTCTTCAAATAACAGTCTGTATCAAACTAGAAACAATAAACAATGAAATTTATCCAAAAGTATTTTTTATTTCGTCAAAAAAGCAGAAGCAATATCTTCTCATTTTTTAAATTTCCCAAAGCTTCAACTTGACCCTAAAGGACCATCGGCTTAATGAACTCTTAGTTTTTCCCATATATGCAATGGAATCTCATATCAGATTGCAGATTGTATATCAGAGAAAATATTAAAGATCATTACCCTGAAAAAACTGGACTGGAAAGATAGTTGAAAAATACAGAGGTTACGATCAAACAGTCATAAGTTGCCTTGCTCTTCTTTATTTTTTATAAAAGTTGGTCAAACCTGAGCGTGTGTTAGGCCTAAGCAAAGTTGAGCCTTGGATCTGCAGTCCATATTGTTACATAATAGGCAATATCAAATGCAATAACGGGTGATTAATTTGACTGAAATTGAGTTGTTATGGCCATTGTTGACAGTAAAACTGGAGGGGGGGGGGGGGGGTAAAAAAGGACGTAAAAAACGATTGATTCGTGAAATTGACTTCACCAAATGATGGCGAAACTTTTGTTCAATTTTACACAATTAGTGAACTATTTGGTTCGTTATTAGGGGGCATAAAAACCCTCGTATCCTTGCTGCTAAATGCACCTTTATCTGATTAGAGAATACTTATTTTCATTTATTTGTATTTGTAGTTCTGTGGTAAATCTCATAACGGTCTTCTTATTTACAGTCAGCTGATCGCACTAAGCCACGTTTACGTGCTACTGGCAAAGTATGATAAAAAAGATTCGCAATATTCAATTTAAAGTGATCTAAAATAACAAAAGTTAACTAAATTTCTCACCTGATTCGCACTGCCACACTTTGAGATCAATTGAAAATTTCTTTGTCAGTTTTTGATCTTCGTGTCATTTTTTTCAAAACGAGGCTCATCAAGGAAGTGATTACAGGGAACCTAGGCGTAAAATATTTCTCCTTCGTAGTTTCTGATTCATTAAAGACCAGGGTGACAAAGAAAAACTCTAAATATCTCAATTTTGTATCTGTGTTTTTCACCTAATTGCTTGAAAATTTGTATCTGAAGCGTATGCCGTTATATACTTAGCAAGTAATGGGTTTGGACTGATTGCAAGGGATATCTTAATTGATGATGTTGGAGGAAAGAAGCCCAATGGTTGTTGAACTACGAACGAATAAAGCTATTGAAGCATTAATCCTTCCCCTTAAAAAGTAACCACCCTGAAGATAAAAGGGCCATGTGGTCCCACCAGGAAAGGGTTAGAGTTAGAAATCTCGTGATCACGCAATAAGGACAAACAAAAAAGTGAAAAATGAACCGAAGAAAAAATTTTAAAAGACTTAGTGGGTATACGGTGTATTGCAAAAGCTTGGCATTTTAATAAAAAATGCCACTTTAGTTGGTGAAATAAAAAGTCAGCTAAACTAAGATTTTTATCAACATCATAATGAATTAAATTTGAGCAAGTGCGTATCCCAATGCTAAGATGAAATAATGATTTTGATTGGATAAAACATGTCCAACCAGCGATCGGGGGGATTCCACATATTCGTAAGGAGAACAAATTTGAAATTGTCAATGCGACTAACTGCGAATTTCTCTTTCGTGTAGTCATCCCCATCACTTGAGCGAATCAGAGAGAGGAATCTGGGAACAAGAAATAAAAAATGGATCAGGGACATGTCCGGAGGTTTCAAGGGGGAAGGAGCCAATTTTGGCATTTTCAAGTTAAAATAGTTCTACTGTATCTCTAGCGACCTAATGAATACGTGGTGAAGACTTTAAAATAAAAGAATGAGTGGCTGTGGAGCACGTGTTTTAACTATCGTGCTATTGTTACTGGTCAAATCTGTCCCTAAAGTAACAATATTTTTCTTCTCTCTCTCAAAAGAGAGGGGAGGGTCGATGGGTCCAATGGCCAGTTATTATTCATGCCAAGGGTGGGGCGGAAAGGTTGGTAGGTTTCGTCACAAATAGAACTCCCCTTCCTCTGAGCAAATTGACAAAATTTACCTGTCGCTTTTTAGCAAAGACTGATCAACCAATCTCTTGAACAATCCTTTCTCGATTTCTTCAATTCGATTTTCAATCACTTCTAACATATCAACTTGCATCATGTCAATCACTAAAAATTTCCCAAACCTACAAAAATACATGAATAAAAATAAATGCAAGGGCCGCAAATATAGATCAATTTATTGATTCAATGATTTTTTCTTGATTCCTTAAATGTTTCATTTATTTATTCATTCATTTATTATGTCAATTGTCTAATCATCTATTCATCCATTCAATGATTGAATAGTTATTTTAGTTCAATTTGAATTTAATATTGCGAATCTAATATCCTTTGATTCATTCATCAATCCATCTATGGATTTACTTATTTTCAAGTATTTGTTAGCTAGCCGCAGATTAATAAACGCAGATTAAAACATTCTTTACAGTAAAATACGGCAAACAGATAACAAACGTACAAAATTTCTTTCTTACTGTGTAAGTACCTACCCAGAGACAAGCAAAAAGAAATAAAGGCAAAACGTAGAAGCAGACCTGATAGCTCCAAGCAATGCTTTTCGCAAACAATCCGGCTGCATCTCGTTTATATTCAAAGCATTCAAATAATTGGTGTCTCGATATCGCAGGAAGATCGATGATTGTCCTGAAGGATCGACCAGAAGAGGCCATCTGCAAAGAATCAACATGAAGATAAGACTTAAAGGTTAGACCTTGAAAAACAACATTAGTTAGGCCTTGAAAAGAAATATAAGAAAGGCACAGTAACTTCTAGGTTACTTAACAAATTCAGGTGTCAAAAGGGGTTGCATTTGGGGTTGAAATGAAGTGATTATCTCCTTCAAACTACGCAAAAATCAGCCAGGGATCTTACATCAGCCTCTTTCTTTTGACCAGTGCTAAAGAGTCACTTTAATGTTTGCTTCGCCTTTGATTGTTTATCAAAGCAAAATCTTCTTAAGTTCAAATTGTGAATGTTTTTTTGCTCTCTAAGTGCTCCTACCTTCCGTTTTTTTTTATTTTGTCACCGACATCTCTCATCAAAACATCATCAAGTTCCTTCAAATTGCATTTGACTCCTTTCGTTGCGAAGATATCTAGAGAAGGAATTGCAGAGCATAGCATGCTAATGTAAGGTAATTGAATGCCATAGTAAAAAACTGGGAAGGAAACAATATTTTATACCATTCTGCATCACCGGCAACTATAACATCGCAGATTTTATTTTGTTTTTCATTTAATTTTATTTCACTGTAGAAATTATTTCCTATGCAATTCCAACAAATGATTTTAACTATTATAAAATATTATGTATGCTATATATCATATATTAGAATATTATTATGTATGTAAGCTAATTTTAAAGGTGTCTACCAATTTCTTCTTTGTCTTGACTTGCTTCTTCTCTAAGCTCCAACCTCAGCTGTAAAAATGGGAAAATAGACTGAAAAAGGCCTGAACTGAGAGACGAAAATGAAAGCAATGGTAACTCATGGTTATGCATCAGAAGCAATAGAACAAAGAAATCAAAACACTTGCTTCTTGACAAGAGGTTGGAATATAAAGAGTTTTAACCGTCTGTTATATGTTATTTTCTCAGAGCAAAGTATGCCTGGGTAAAATATTAGAATATTCACTTCTATATTGTTATATTGATTTAATATTTCTAATCACGTATCGTCTCATTTTTTGCTATTCCACGCACTTCCTGTATTTGTCTATTAATGGTTTTCCGACTCACATTAGAAAGTTTCTCTCTAGTTTCTTCCTCTTGTTGTTTGGCTTTTGCTAAAACCTCTTCTGCATCATGGATTGCCTGCAAAAATAAGAAAAAATTCCCAGGGGGCGCAAGTAATACCATCCAATCAAACATTCTATCTTAACTTGCAAACAAAGAATAGCAAAAAGTTATCAACAAGATTTCTCCTACTTGTCTTCCCATCCCCCATCCCCATCCACCCCAAATATCAATAACAAAATGACGATATTACCTGAAGTGTTAGTTCTGTCTTTGACTTGCCCTCCAATGCACATCTGTCATGTTCAAAAATCCTTTTGTTTAGCTCTTCGTAAGCTTTTTGTAGCTGAAAAAGACGATTTCACGCTTCAATTTAACTCTAAATCTAAGACGATGGTCATCCTGAAAAATCAATCCAAATTTTTTTCGAGAGGTCCTAATCAGAATCGCGGATAAAAGTTATTCTTATTCAAACAAAACAGAATTATATTTGTATTTATCCCTACAATTTAATCTGTTCTACAACACAATACAGGGCAGCACCTCTACATACCTTGTTGAGAGTTCTTTTCCTGCGGCACTTCTTACAGAAACAAATGTAATTTTTTCCAAATGGTTATATTTTATATATTTTACCATATGAAATTAAAATTCACCTGTTTCTGTTTTGTTTTATATTGCTTCTCAACTTCTGATATTTTGTCAGATAACCTGAAAGTACGTTTTAAAATATTTATTAACGAATAAATGAATTTTAAAAGATAAGAGTGAATTAGTAAATCAACGAATGAATGAATAAAGAAATAAGCTACCAATTTAAGTACTCAGATGCTTACAATTTTGTTTGTTTATCAAAATATTCTTTCTCTAGTTTTAGTCTCTCATTTTTCTTTGCTTCATTTCGTGACAACAGCTTCTCAGTTTCTGAGACATCCCAATTTGCCAAAACATTTACAATATGCGGTGCTGATGCAATCTATCAAAACAGAAAAAATGTGAAAAACTGATTTCTAAAATAAACTGAGAAAGAACATTGAAAATGAGGGATAAAACAATATCAACAAAAAATATACATACTTGTTCTGGATTGTTCCCATCATCAGCACATAACCTTGGATCAGCTCCATTTTCTAATAGAACCTTATAAAATTATAAAATGAAGCAAAAGTTAATGGCTTATAAATGATAGAGTAGAATGAATGAGGAAATTAATACGCAAGTGAATGAGTGACAAAATACTAGTTAAGATCAATGTCTATGATTGATTAAAAAATGAATGAATATTGAAGGTTAAAGATCAATGAATAAGTGAATGAAAAAAAGCTAAATTAATGAATATTCAATCAATCAAACAATCAATCTATTAATCAATCTATTAATCAATCAATCAATCAATCAATCAATTAATCAATCAATTATTCAATCAATCAATAAGTCAATAAATCAATCAATCAATCAATCAATCAATCAACTGAATGCAGTATAGAGATAGCAACTGCACAGAAAAACCAACCTGAATTGCATTCAAATGCCCTCCAAATGCAGCTCTGTACAGTGGTGTTCTTCGAAATGCACCTCTTGAGTTCACATCAGCTCCTTTTTTGAGCAAAAATTCAATTGTCTCGCCACTCCCTCCTGCTGCTGCCTCTGACAATGGTGTGTTTTTATTAGCATCCTCACAATCAAAAAGAGCCATTTGATGTCGTAAGATCAGAAGTTCCAAAGATGGCCCCTTGGCTTTCAAGTTTGTCATGTCATAATGTTTTGCCTTTAAGAATGAAGAAATTTTCAGAAAGTGAAAAAAACTGCCAGTGTGAAAGTAGATGTAGAAATTGTGAGAAAGATGAACATATTAAAAATTTGGCAGGAAGCTTGTGGTTCAAGACCTCTAGTTAGTCCCTCTCTCCTCAAAGCTTTTACAGCCAACCCACTTGTCCACCTTTCCATGTCTGTAATTGGGTACAAAGGAGAAATCCTGATGGCACAGGCCTTAGCACCCCAGGCTCACATCAGCTTGATAGCTGCAAAAACCTCAGCCTGGGTTAAGAATAAACCTGCTTGCTTGCTTGCAGACAGGTTTTCAATAGCAGCTGTGACAAAGAGGCATGGAAAAAATTACCCATACCTTTCCGTACTTATTTTATATCACCAATTGGTGGATGAGTGTCATTATTGAATTGCAAAAATCAAAAATTTCCTTCAATCCCTCACATTTCAAGCTTCTCTATTTAAAAATAAAAATGTTCATTACTTCATCAAGGACATTTTCTATCATCTTCCTGTCACCATCAAATGCAGCCTCGAGAATAATCTTCTTCCTTTTAGCTTCTTCTTTTTTCCTCTTTCTTTCCTCTTCTTCTTTTTGTCTTTCTTTCTCTGCTACTTCCCTCTCTCTTTTTACAACTTCCAGCCATGCCTTTTAAGATAATATATTGCTGTTGATAATAAAGGATAAACAATTTCTAACCAAAATCAGATCCGTTGTCTAAGATGGAAGAAGATTTTAAGACGACTGCAGACCCCCTACGCCTCATTTGGCGTTTGTTCCTTTTAATTCCTTCACATACTTCTCTCTCGAGCCTTTCCATTTCTTCTTCATAACGAGCCTTCTCCAGCTTTCGCCTTTCAATTTCTTTCTTTGCCAATAACACTCGGAAATGGCTTTGCAATTTGATAGCCGCTGCATCTTGTTTCGACAGTTTGACAACCTCAACTTCCCCCTTTCCACCTGCCTCGATTTTGTCTTTGTTCCCTGACTTCTTGACAGGTGACGATACTTTTTTCTTGGATGCGATCGTGGTACTTTTGGTAGCAGACACCCCTTTAGCTTTCGAAACAACAGGTTTTTTTGCAACCGTAGACTTGCTTTGGCCTCCCGTTTGCTTCGCTGCCGGCTTTGATGCAGCGAATGCCTTTTTCGGAGGCATCGTAAGCTTGCTTCAAAACACCTCTAAAATGTTCAATGTTTACATCATACCTCGTGCACCAATTAAAATCCTCCTTAACTGCAGCTACCACCTACATCTTAGTTACCATGGTGATGCTCCATCGCATCGGCTAATACTCCTCCCTAGTTCAGTCTTTATTTTTCTTATTTACTCAGATATTTAGCAGTACGAAATCATATTTAAGAAATTGCTAGGGATCTTTGACTCTACACTATTACACTACATTTTAGACTGCTCAACACAGTTTGAAGCCAAGCAGGCAATTTTGTCATCCTATGCTATTTGAAATTTAAGCTTGGAACATAGCAAAGACAGTCAGAGACAGGATTGAAGTTTATATGAAATACTAATATTTTATGAAACTTAATTATTCACAATATGTACAATAAGACAATATAATAAAAACTATAAACATAGTTTTAAACAATAGGATTAAATTAAGTAAAATATATAAAAAAATGTAAGCAGATTGTTAAACATAAACAGCTTCAGATAACAGCCTCAAGCACATCATGGACCCCATGAAAGGTGAAATTCTTGCAACTGTGTGGAAAGTGAGAGTATACTGGCCCATGTGGCTCCTAGTATTATGATAGGAAATTCATCTTATGGAAATAACATTGGCATCAATTATTAATTAGAGATTTAATGATATAGATGCAAATTAGGGTATTTTCGGGTTCCAGGCCATTTTATCAAAAAACTGTAAATGTGTTACTGTTGATCAGAGAGTTCAAGGGCATCACAGCTACAATTTAGAAAGAGTTTCCAAGTATAATCCCATTTTAAAAGAACGATTAAGTGTTCATTTAGAAATCTTCTTCTAGAGTGAATCTGTATGAGCTACTGTCTTGTTTGTGAACTTTATCCATTACACCACTTTTTTGGTACTCTCCGACTTTTCTTTCAAAGAAATTTGTCTTGCCAGGTAACGAAATGTTGTCCATGAAGTCAAATGGGTTTGTAACATAGTATTCCTAGAAAAGGATAAATCATGATACAGATTTCTTTGTATGAAACAAAAATAAAGCCAAATAATTCAAAAATGTCAATAACCTTCACTTTCAAAAGATCCTTTATATATGACCCCTCCATTCTGTTTTCTAGTGTAGTTCAGGCTACTGTTTATTAAATTGCAGTATTGGAAGAATTCAAGACTTACTTTTGAGCATCCAAGTTCAAGAAGAAGTCGATCAGCAACAAATTCAATGTACTGGGCCATAAGTCCACAATTCATTCCAATTAAATCAACTGAAAGTGCAACTGTAAGGAATTCCTTTTCAATGTTTACTGCATCAACAATAATTGATTTGATTCTTTTTTCTGATGGTTTGTTTTTCAAATGTTTGAACAGCAAGCAAGCAAAGTCACAATGGAGGCCTTCATCTCTGCTGATGAGTTCGTTTGAGAAAGTCAGTCCATGCATCAAATTTCTGAAAAAAGAAAACAGCAAAATGTAATGAGGAACAACATGGCAATTTAAAAATATAAATAAGAGATCAGATCAACTGTCTTCATTCATTTGTCCTGCTCTAGAAAGAACAGCCAAGAGCAATTTATTCAAAGTGTCTCAGAATTTAACCTGAATTAGTACTAACCTTTTTTTGATCCAGAAAATAGCAGCAAATGAGCCAGAGAAGAAGATTCCTTCTACAGCAGCAAATGCAACAATTCTTTCAGCAAATGAAGCCTTTTCAGGGTTTATCCAGTTCAACGCCCAGTATGCCTTCTTTTGTACACATGGCATTGTTTCAATTGCTCTGAACAGTCTATCTTGCTCAATGGCGTCTTTTACATAAGTGTCTATTAATAAACTGTACATTTCAGAATGGATATTCTCAATGGCAATTTGAAAGCCATAGAAACATCTTGCTTCTGCAACTTGTACTTCCTGGCTAAAGCATTCAACCTAAAATGAAATTACATCATTAAATAACCCTTTGAAATGGCAACTTGGCAAATCATACCATATAATTTTACTCTAGATAAAACTGCTAATTAACCAAAAGTGGGATCTTTGGTGAGAAGGACAGAGGGACTTGTCTCCCTTCTGAGAATAGTTTGGAAAGGTCAAAAGTTTCATTAAGATTTTTCAATATGTATGCAAGACCATTTTAAGTAAATTTGAAGTAAAAAAAGCATAAAAATGGCAATATAGACATACACTAACTTCTAGTCAACAAATTATCTTTTACTAGAACAGAAGTCTCAAGACAACTTACCAAATTCTCGTTTACAATGCCATCACTGGCTGCAAAGAATGCCAATACATGGGAAATGAATTTCCTCTCGTTATCCTGCAATAATAGATTATAACATTATATTAGGTTATATCCAGGTCAAAGGGGGTTGAAAATAGAGGGGATTACAGCATTTGGTAAATATTTTAAGGTATAGGTATTTATGCTACGAAAAATCACAACATACATTAAGTTTGTTCCAGTCGGCTAAATCATGTGAAAGATCCACCTCTTCGGCAGTCCAGAATGAAGCTAAAACGGGAAAACGTTTATCTAGAAAATCCTCCATGAACAAAAGGCTACAAACAGCAAGCATGGAATCTGAAGTCACGTGGTGAATGGATCAGCTGATTTTAAAAAATCGCTCCATGCAAAATTTACTTGAATGTATGTAGGTGATAATATTGTTATGCAAATTATGGACAAAAATATCACAAAATGAGAATTTCTGTAAATGGATGCGCGTGCTGGATTCCAAAGAATTTTAAAAAAACCGTGAAGATCAACGGTGCTTGGCACAAATATCAAAGGGAGTTTCTTTGGTATTTTCAACACGAACTCAAACGAAAATTAAAAAAGATTGGTACGTTTGAACAAAGTGGATACCTAATTTAAGACTGATATTCACTAGAAACGGACCCAGCCTTAGATGCAGATAAAACAGATGGCTTAAATAGGCCGGCCTAAGCATGCTTACCTTCAGCTTTCTTGTAGAACTCCCAAATGTCGTGGTATTTAATTGGAAAAATAACAAATCTCCTTGGATTATCTTTCAGCAGTGGCTCATCTTCTACGTTGAATTTGCTTACTTTTTTCGGTTTCTGCCAAGAAAAGCGTTGCATATTATTACAAGGCATAAAAATTACAACCGATTCAATATGGCGCCTTGATAACGGACTTTTCACAAAGTTATGCAATTAGGCCCATCAACAAAAACCTGCTAACCTGTTGCCTGACAATACTTTTGAATTACCAATGGTTATTTTACACACATAAAGAATGCTAGTGGCCAATAATCTGAGCTCATTGTGTAATTATTAAAATAATTAAACACTTTTCACGCCCATTTCGCGTTCTTTGAAATTTTGTAAATACATTTTTCTCAAGGTCCATTCGGCCTTCTGCAAATGTTTCCAAAAACATCAATTTTGCAAGGCGAAAAAACATAAAAAATATCGCAAATAGTTAAAATTCCATTGTTAGAGTATTAGGTTGAACTGTGCCTTATCTGAAAAAGGGGTGTTGCCAGTTGCGTGCCATTTGGCGCCAATTTTCAACAAAATGCTGAAAATTTTATTGAAAAATAATTTTGAAAAGGTTTCACAGAATCTGAGCAAAATCAAAATAAAAGTATTATGTCCCAAAACCCTGCTAAGGCTAGAACAACAGTTAAGGACAACGGTTAAGGACAACGGTTAAAATTTGGCGCCAAAAGTTACTGAATTGAATTGCTCTGACGATTCGAGCAATTCTCTGACGATTCGCTCTGACGATTCGACCGAAAAGTGCTGTGAAGTTCCTCAAATGTAACTTCACTTGACAACTTTGTAAAATTGGCGATTTTCAGGGCTCGCGTAGAGGTCGATCCCGCCCTTAAATTAAAAAATGAACAAAAAACACCTCTACAAAATTTATCGAACTTCAATTCTATGAAAAAATATCGAATTTTGTCCAAGTAATGAAAAAGTTACATTTGAGGAACTTCGCAGCACTTTTCGGTCAAATCGTCAGAAGACTTGGAAACCCCTTGACAACTTTGTAAAATTGGCGATTTTCAGGGCTCGCGTAGGGGTCGATCCCGCCCTTAAATTAAAAAATGAATAAAAAATACCTCTACAAAATTTATCGAACTTCAATTCTATGAAAAAATATCGAATTTTGTCCAAGTAATGAAAAAGTTACATTTGAGGAACTTCGCAGCACTTTTCGGTCAAATCGTCAGAAGACTTGGAAACCCCTTGACAACTTTGTAAAATTGGCGATTTTCAGGGCTCGCGTAGAGGTCGATCCCGCCCTTAAATTAAAAAATGAACAAAAAACTCCTGTAGAAAATTTATCGCACTTCAATTCTATGAAAAAATATCGAATTTTGTCCAAGTAATGAAAAAGTTACATTTGAGGAACTTCACAGCACTTTTCGGTCGAATCGTCAGAAGACTTGGAAACCCCTTGACAACTTTGTAAAATTGGCGATTTTCAGGGCTCGCGTAGAGGTCGATCCCGCCCTTAAATTAAAAAATGAACAAAAAACACCTCTACAAAATTTATCGAACTTCAATTCTATGAAAAAATATCGAATTTTGTCCAAGTAATGAAAAAGTTACATTTGAGGAACTTCGCAGCACTTTTCGGTCGAATCGTCAGAGCGAATCGTCAGAGAATTGCTCGAATCGTCAGAGCAATTCAATTCAGTCCAAAAGTTACATAACCTACGGCATCTTTGTAAAAATTCCATGCATGTTAGCTTTTAGAAATTGATGTTAGCTTTGTGTTGTAATGATTCTACTTCTGTCAGAATGTAACATGAGCGATGAGTGGAGATTGCAACCAAAATGATTCCAACAGCCAATCGACGTTGGTTGAAGCGCTGGCATGCAGTTTCAAAAATTTTCAAATATTTTGAAAGAGCGATGAATTTGGGCCTAAAGTTTTTAAAACCTTTAATCTAAAATGACTTGCTTATTTCACTGCAGTAACAGTTTTTTCACTGCAGTTAGTTAGATTGCGAATGATAAGGAAAAATTAAATTTTTATACCTCAAGCTTCAAGTCCTTCTTGTTTCTGACATTTTCTTTCATTTTCAAGATGCGATCTTGAGTGCTTGTCGGGCTGTTGATGATGAAGTTCGTGATATCTCCGAGCATCTTGGCAGATTTTGGAAGGCAGAAAATACACTGATCGAAGTTTGGAACTCGGAGAAGAAGAGAGATTGAAGGCCAAGTTGCTCGAGTTACCACCAGATTTGAAAACTATGTAGCACGCCGCGTTTATATCTCGCGGGAAATTGATAAATTTAGTTGAACATGATTGGTTGGCTCTTCATCAAAAACATGAAAACCTTTTGGTTTTAAACAAAAGAACATTCGACGCTAAAAAACCATGAGATTTGATTGGTTGAAATTGAATTGGTTACAGCTGTTGTCCCAAATTCTATGCAAACTAAATCAAATGGTACAGGGAGCTACAAACTGAAATAAACAAAAATTTGGCGCCAAAAGAAGAAAGGAAAAGGAGGCAGGAATGATTAAAGTTCAAATTTATCATATCATATCATAGAAAAATATTATATCAAACATGGCTCCAGGCCATACTAGCTAGCTATGCCATTTCCTTTAGTGCATGTTAAAACAAGCCCGAGGCGAGATAACATTTTCTAGGGGGGGGGGGGTAATTTCAAAAATCGATACTTCTTTTTCTAATATTCTAATATTTCCCCCTAGCCCCCCTCTGGCCTCGGACCTGTGTTAAAAACTACTTTTGGTTAAAATCTTGTTAAGAATAAAGATGCTGATAGCAAGATTGCTTATATAACTTCATATCTCGAGAGAAGGGGCTTTCTTGGGAGAGAATAGAAATGGGTGCCTGAAAGGGGGATCGCTTCATGAGAGCTATGCCAAAGAGGGCTTTTACAAGGAGATAGTGTAAGAGAGGGGGCCTTGTTTATCAGCAACACACTGATTAGGTTAAGTGGTTTAAATCACCATGCATACAAGCAGAACATAACAACTCTTATTTTTATAAAATAATAAGAAAACAAGACTTGCATGGTAGGGGCCTAATCAAGCATCTGGAATCGAAGTTAGTTTAAGCGTGGAAAAGAATTTTACGAAATTGTACAGGCAAAGGATGAGGATATCTGATTCGTCTTCAAAGTTTGGAATTTGTGAGCATTTTCCTGAAATCTGAGAAAGATTTTTCTATCAAGTCTCTTATTTTGCGACATCTTTTTCCATCGTCACCAAATGTTCCAACTACGATGTGGATCCTGTGACAGCAAAAGAAACTTGCAATCAAATAAGTTCTAATCCTGTTACAAACTTGTGATTACTTAGGCTAAGAAACCTTGTGTTGTTACGATAAACGAAGGAATTCCCTTTGAAATAGGCCGTTGGCCGAATGATAAGAGTCTTATTAAGAAAGGATTGGTAATAAGAATACAGGCTTTTTTAATTCAAAATATACTTCCATCAGTCCTTAGTACTATAATTTTAAGAATAAACATCAAAATTTTGGCGTTTTGGTACTAACGGTTTCTTAGCTAGTTTCTTATTTTCAGGGCCAAATATTGCCCTATTGTTTTGACTTTGAGCTATTTAGGGTCAATATATGTGCAAAGTGTTGCAAAAAACCATCCACAATAACATCATGCCTACAACGTTAATATCAATAAGCGTTACCTAATGTTCAGATCTTTCGATTTTATGGAACCAGAGTGAATGATACAAAAACTTTTGAAAAGTTGAAAAATTGAAATTTCCTAGAATCAACTTTCTTTCTTCTACTAGATAAAACTTTCTTGAACCTGATACAAGAGTTTCTTAAATTTGAGACCAAAGTAGCTATTTTCATATAAACCAATTTCTTATAAGGAAAAAACGGGTAATACAAATATTTATACAGGATAACATGAATTAACAAGATATAAAAGTAAAATAAAGTAATATTTCGCCCTAGCATTCGGATCTTCCTCATAAAACAAGTAATATTATAGTTTGCAAGCCTTTTCTTATCGATGAGGCTGCTTTCCGTAATGATTACGTCACAGTAAACGTCTCCTTACCTGTCATTTTCCATTGTATAGAAGATCCCATAACCATCAAGTGTCATCGGACCCATTCCTCCATGGACGCTTCGATATCCAGATAAACTTGTTGACAAAACAAAGTTACCATCTCCACCGCTATAAATGAAAATCATTGGACATTTAATGCAAAGTAAGGCTATCTTATATACAACTATTGACACAAAACGCAGTTTATTTCCAGTGAATAACTGTCTTGTAATGCAAGAAGTTGTGGCTTTAATTTTACTTTAAAATTGCAGGAGCATATTCAACGTTGCAGCCTTTATCGTTCGATACAAATCAGGGTGCAAACATAAGAAAATGATTGTAACAACCCATTATTTTTTGTGCCATTGCAGCCTCTTTCTGCATGAAATTTCAATTCAAAACGAGGATTTCAACTCACCTCCGCTTCCACGCTTTGTCAACAAATATCATTGGTAACTCGATACCTAAAATGATAAAATTGAACAGTAAAGTAAAATGCCCTTAGTACCCACAATCCTTTTCAAGCTCATTTTTCTCATTCAAGATAAAAAATTCGCCATTTTTGATGTTGATTCCGAGGCAGTTTAGATCGAATGTGAATTTGAATCGAGGCTGATTGTTCTTGATGCCATTTCAATCTTAAGGCAGTTTCCCCTTGATGCAATTTTAATTGTAGACTTGCTGATAAGGGGAGACAAAGAAGTCATATTACAATTGGGTAAAAAGTATTGTTTACCTTCTGCTTCGGCCACCTTTCTCAGACCAAGGAAATGCCGATCAATGCCTAGGAAGAGAAGTATTATCTATTAGAAACTCAAACGCTTGTGCAGACCCCCCTCTGCCAGCTGTCAAGCAGTTGCAGTTGGAAGAAACTACGCAGCCCTGTTTTAAAAAAGTTACTACGCTTGAAAAATCATTGTTTACATGCTCCTTCACATAAGCTTTTATTGACAGCATCACCATCATCTACATCATCTCGTTTGTACGAATCCGGTGGAGACACGGCCCATTGATAAAACCTTTATTGCTATTTTGCCCAAAGTGAGAGTTTCTCCTAAAAATTAGTCATGTCATGAATTAGTGATACATGCCTTGACCATCACAACATTGATCCATCATCTTGGAATGCAATGTACATGCTTGTTTCAGTAATCGTATTCTTGTTGCCACCTGGAAAAACATAAAAATTACAACACTATGGTTGTTGCAAACATTTTCATCATATTTGATCATACAAATACGAATCTTACTAGAAGGTAACTTGTATGTGGCAGGCCTACAGAAGAGCAAACAGCATGGCATATTCGTTTAATCGCCTCTCAAGTCTTAGTCAGTACAAAAGGCGACACATCAAATAACTTACACAAATTTCATCACAATCCATCGCCTCAACAAACTGCTTGGTTTCTAATGTCAACACTCTTAGCGTTTCTGTTCTTCCATATTCAAACTGCCTCGTAGTCGCAGTTTCGTATGTCGGTACGCACCTGAAAAAAAGGTAGAAGAAATGTAAGTCATAAATAGGCGATACAATCAAAGGTAATTATTGACCGAAATCTTGTATTGGGATCATGTCTATGAAAATTGTTAAATTGAGTTGAATTGAACTGAAATGAATTGAATTGAATACTTCTTATGGATTCTGTAGTAAGCCAGTTGGATAGCCATTTGTATCAATGCATCTGGGTGAATGGAGACATCTTTAGCAAACTGCTTCCCGTAATTATTGATTGGCTCGTCGATAAGGAATGCCTGATGCCGCTACGAAGGAGAAAGATGGTCCTTCGTAAATAGAGATGAGTATGGTAGATTACTGAGGTGTTGCCAATGGGTTAGTCTTAAGCTAGTCTGTAAAAGTTACTTTGTTGGCTGAAAAACGGTAATTACAATCGCCTTCTTAATACCACAACATGAGCGAATTAGATCTCTAAAAACAGGTTAGCCATCTGCTACAGCAATAAGGTAAGAGAAAATGTTGAACGCAGAACTTGGAAGAAAAACGTGCAACAGGAAACTAGGAAAGGGGAACAAAGAATGACTGCATTTGCGAACCAATTGGATAGAATGCTAAATTATGTACAACAATATATAAGTTGTTGTTGTTTAATTTCATAAATTATAATACCATTGCATCGTGTTTTCGTCGTGCCAGGTCAATCTCTTTCAAGATGTAATCATCAACATAAAACTCCAGTTCGATTGGTTTAGGTAGCTCTCGAATCTTGGTTGTTCCCTGAGGATAAACAAAATAATAACTAATTCGATGGAAAATGAAAGGAAAATAAAGATGAATTATAACAATATCAAACTCAGACTTATTTCAAAGTCCTTCATTTTCCCCTACCTCAATCAATCCTAAAATTTAAAAGTTAAGAGTAGGAATCTTTTTTCGATATACTTACAGTCCATTTTCCTTTGCATTTAATAACTTCATCACGAACATGTTCAAATACATCACAGCACATAAAACCATCCAACTGTGCATGCTAAAAATTAACAATGATATTTCAAAGTGACAAGTGAACAATAAATTTTATCATAGGTAACAAATTCCTTTAGAGCTTTTCATGAAGTGACTTTCAGTTTTTAAGTTTTGAGTCTCAGAAAAATGATAATATTGGAGGACCAGGTCATCATGATGAAGTGTCCTAAACGCGTCCTGTTTCTAATGATTCCAAATAACATAAGAACGATTGTGGTTCTAAGATTGTAAAAACAACACTTACATCCATGTTATTACCGTTGTATCCATTCTTGTAGACGATAAGCTGGCAGCCCTTATCATACCAACGGCTTCCTGAATCACCTAAAATGCTCTCCGATATTGTCTGAAAAGCAAAAATTATTGGAAACGCCAAGTCCATTTGTATACAAAATAGCATCTATAACCAACATTTTGAAATATATGCATCACAGATCGACTAAAAGTTCAAAAACGTATCTGTGAACTCAACAGGTTTCTTGCTCGAAGGAGCCCTTTGTGTCTGAATCCTGCCTTTCAATTTGATTGGTCTGTTTCATAATTTGATAAAAAGTCCAAAGTCTGATTACAATAGCCACCTTCTAATTGGGTCCTTTACCTCATGTAACAAAAAGGAAAGAATGCTTCCAGCTAGCGTTGTCATTTTTAAAAGGAATAAACTCAAATGAGACCATTCTAAAAAGCCATGCAAGAAAACCAACCAAACATATGGCTTGAGATTCAGGGGGGAAGGGAAACCCAGGGACAATTAGGGTAATACAATTGCAAAATAAACAAGGGGAAAGGCCAAATTATCCCGTATTGGATAGGTTCCTTACTATTCAGAGAATGACAGAAGAGTTGCTCACTTCTCAATGCGTTAGAATAGATTTATAAACAAACCTCAGAAACTGAATTTGGTTCCGCTTCATCAAGAACACAGATCAAAAGTGACTTGTTTATGATGTCAATAATATCCATGTTTTTAGAATCCAGGGCAATCAAGTAATCTTGAATCTTTTGAGAAAAAAGGATTTTGTCATTTAAATAGTCAAATATCAGGAATCATAATAGGAAGGAAGAAACGACTGCAAATCCATCTATATCATATGCTAATATTTCGTTGTTGTATACAGCACTTCTTCAGCAATTAAAATAGATGTAATCAATAATGAAGATAACGTCTTGCTCTTCTGATTTTTGTGTATTTGATAAAGTATGGTTACCTTTTTCCAGGTTGGCCTGTCTATCGAAGTTAATGACCCTACACCGGGTCCATCTGGCTTTGATTCTGCCATTGCATTGATACGATGAAATTGCCTGCAAAGAAGTAGTTCAAAGACTAAATGGATTTTTTGTCCACATTTATATCTAGGAGATATAGCGTCTGTCTATTAATTTTCTATTGTCTATGATCGCAGATCTCCCTGCAACTAATTACAGCATTCCCGCGGGAAGCAGGTAGCAATGATTAACATCACTTTTCAAATGGAAAATGTAAACGTAAGTTGCCTGAGCCAGAGGGCGTATCTTCCCGCATATTGCAAAACCCAGGAGAAGCAAAAACTTTCACGTGTGATGCTCTTTAAATGGAAAAACGTAACAGCAAAGGACGGGAATAAATGCGGATAACCCCGCGCATATCAATGCTCCCGCAGAAGTACGTAGAAATCACAGACTTACATTTCAAGTTCTGGTTGAGTAAGAACTTCATAATTTTCAGTTAATGCATCAAACATGAAGAACCTTTTATTTTTAATCACGATAACATTGCGCATTTCACAAAACGGCTTTCCATCTGAAAACAAATTGAATCGAAACTTAATTTCATAACGACGTTTTTATAAGAAACTTCAACAAACGTAGATTAGGTTTTAAGTTGCTTTCTATTCACCATGGCCCCTTCTAAAGCCCTTTTCTATTTGCATACAGGGCTTAAAAAACATAAAATAAAATGAGATAGGTTTAAACTGTGATGCCTTACTTAAACAATTTTTTGTTGTGTTTGCATGAAATTAACCTTGGTAAACAAAATAAATGGTAAATTATACCTTTCATGGTATAATTCAAGAGATAATCTTTTTCAATGCCTGGCATCCTTGATGATGCAAATAAATTGTAATAAAGATGCATGTCCATTGGAATATTCTTCTTAAGTTTTGATACAGGCCACTCCTCTCTGTAAAGGACGAGAAAAGTATTTGCTAAAATGAAGAAGAGATTGTGAGGGTATGGCAACTGATAGAAGTTAAAATAAATTTGCATTAAGCATTAGCTGAGATAAGTCAAAATAAAAAAAAACAAAGCAATGATGATGATGATGATGATGATGATGATGATGATGATGATGATGATGATGATGATGATGATGATGATGATGATGATGATGATGATGATGATGATGATGATGATGATGATGATGATGATGATGATAATGATGATGATGATGATGATGATGATGATGATGATGATGATGATGGTGATGATGATGGTAGTAATGATAATGATAAAAAAAACAAAAATTACAATAATGATGATAATGATTTTTACCTCTGTATCTTCAGATGTTTTTGCAGTAGTTCAAATAGAATGATACACATTTTGTAAACTTGAGTCCCGCATTTAGGCTCCCAAATCTCACTATAATCCGAGTAGCCACCAATATTGCAAAAAAATGGCAAGGGTCCTCTGTATTCCATGTATGCATCATTCCACCATTCCGCCAGCTGAAACAATAATTCTTATCAAAATAAAAAGACATAAATTGATGGGAGATGTGATAGGTAACTGAAAAACAGCTGCATCAACTTCATTAAATAAACTCATCAGAACATTCCAACAATTTTACAGTTTGAAGATGAAGCCTTTTAGATTTTGAGTTTTAATGTATGATATGGCTTACAAAATCTAAATGAGAACTGTAATGAAACCTACCCAATTCTCTTTCACTTTTGCCCTCTCCTTTAACTTTTGTTGAAGAATTTTTCCAACTCCTGATCTAAAGGTATCCACAACAAACTCAGTTTGTCTATATTCATCTTCAGTCAGTACAGGTTTCACTATAAAACAAGAAAACCAACTACACTCTGTTGTTAATGGTGAGATCTTTCAAGTCTGGCTAGCAAACGTGGCTTTTCAAAACAAAACTTTTAAAAACCTGGCCTTCGTCAGGGGCCTAGGCAGTACTCTGGAGAGGGGGTTATCTGGGGTAAATTCCAAGGGTTCGGTCTTGAGAAGAATGGTAATGGTAATGCAAAGAATAAGATTAATTTACGAAAGCATTTGCACCTGACAAGAGGTATTTACTGCATGTTTGCTCCAAATCAGGTAGTGGTAGAGATGGCAATAGTCCATCATGCATCAATGTTCTCTCTGGTTCAGCATTCAATGACATTTTGCACAGATTTAACCTAAAACTGGAATACTTATGATCATTTCAAAAAGTGTCTCTTTTCAACGCTTAAGGCTAAACAAAAATAATGTGGATTTGTCATACCGCAAACCGTGAACACATCCAAATTCTAAATTCATCTTAATTCACTTACTGCCTATCCAATTCACTAACAGTTCTAGTCCAGAAATCAATGGAGACTCTAATTTTTACTATAGTTTTCCTCCTTATCCAGGCCCTGCCAAGGTCGTTGCAAAATTACTTACCTAGACCATAAACACCTTGCCTATTACGTCCCCTTACAGTGATTGGCAGTTATTTAGATTTACTTCCTCAATTTTACTTTATTATAACTCATTTATTTATTTATTTGCTTTGTTATCTTAGATGTACTAACCACAAACCAAACTTGTGCGTAATACCTAATTCTTAGGTCTTGCACAGTAAATTATAGATAGATAGATATAAACCTTCAAGCCTCCGCTCCCCCACTCGATTACAGTATTAGGCCTTATTTTATCAAATAACAAGAGAGTTTTATAGAGCAATGAAATTACTCCAGTGAATTGCACCATATCTTCTGCAAACTTCGACATTGTAAGCACTGCTTTTGCACGCAAATTTGCAGCCATCAGCAGACACCCCTTTCATAAGGGGATCATTCCCTCATCTCATCGAACGTTGGTCCCAATTTCTACTTTTTTTATGCAATATCAGAGACTGAGTTTGCAACATTATAATATAAATCTAAAAGACTATTAATAAGTCCAAATTTTCACAAATCTAATGTAAAATGTACGAGAAATACCTGAAACACATTCACCTCAAAGTTGTTTTTCTGCCATCGATGGACTTTGACCGTGTTGATACACAGTATGCGCCTTCGCAGATAATCGTTTCCCAGGGCGGAGCTCTGTTCCAATTTGTGAGTGAAATGCGAGGGTTTTGGTCTTACCCTCCACCTATTTTTGATGCACGCAGGCAAAAATGTGGATTAATCCATGGCTCAGATGCAGTTAAGATTAGATCGAGTAGGCCATGGCCTTTGGACTTTTACTTAAGTGAACTATTATTGGCTGGAGGAAAGGGGTGGGGCTTCTGTTAGTTTTCTTTTGTATTTTTACTTCTTTCTAAGTTTAGTTTCTTGACAATATCTGCTACTGAACCTTGTTTTATTTGTAACTTTCCTAGTAGTATCATTCAGTATTATTGCAATTAATTGATGAGAACTTCAATCAAAAATTAAAAAAAAACTGAATAATGAATAGAGAGAGGGATGGGAGATGGGCATCAGATGATTTGCAAGTACATACACACCCATTAACCCCCCCCCTCCCATTTTCATTCATTACTTTGATAATATAAATGAAGCATTTTAGCAGACAACAGACAACTATTATTTTCATTAATCCTTTTATCGCATCATTTATTCATAACTTGGGAATTCGAAAAGTACATCTTTCCCAGTCAGTTTCTTATAAACAGCAGAGAAGGTGTCAACCTGAAAAGAAACAATAATATCTAAGTTTATGGCTTGTCAGTTTCTTTAAAATCAAATGGAATGAAATACCCTAAATCTGGGGCAATGCAATAAAATCTAAAACCTTTGGAGACATTTGAAATTGTTTTCTTAAGGTTGCATTTTCTTCAAGGTTGCAGGAAGTTCCTTAAAATGCACCGATTTGCTGTCCAAATTTTTCAACCTGCTTCAGAAGCATGTCAGTCATCATATGCAAAGCATAAGACTGGGGCGACAATCACATCATCATCAGCAATCTAAACCAGATTTTGCTTGATCTCTGGTATTTCTAAGATTATCTTTTGAATGTCCAAATATGTCCAAATACAACAATGTCCATAATTCCATGGATAGATTAAATCCCAGCAAAGTCCCATTAGGGACACCATAGTTTAATCTTTTTTAATGCCTAATGTGAGATAATTAATATAATGCGAAAATAACATCAAAGCCTTTCTTCATTTCAATTGGATCTTACCTTATGTTCAATATTGGTTTGCTGGCTCTTGTCAAGATGACTGAAAAAGATAAAGATTATAATGTCAGTCAAACTGAACCAGTTGACACAGCAAACTCAAGTGTGCAAAAAATATTGCAAACAAAAGCAATTATTGCCTCAGAAGCATGTCGGTCATCAAATGCAGAGCATAAGACTGGGGCGACAATCACATCATCACTGACAGTTTAGTGGCAATTGTTGCCTCTATGAAACGTTTCAGTGCGAGAGAACAGCGTTTCTTAAATTGAATTGTATCTGGCAACATTTCTTAATCAAAATTGCATTTGATGTCAAGTTCTCTCTCATACTTACTCATACTGAATACTGAATATAAACTCATACTGAATATAAATAAAAAAGAACATACACTTTAGTGAGTCTCGATCCATCAAGCTTAATTCTGATTCTTTTGCCAACAATTTCACTTGGGTAGACAAGATCATCCAGAATGTTGTCATGGACAGCTGTCAGGGTTCGACTAAATACCAAAACAAGAAGATGAATATATAAATCATAAACAATGATAAGAAATGGAACTTAAAAAGTTCTTAAATTGCATGAAAATGCAGAATAATATATGATATTTACGATCATGACAAGATCGGCCATTCTGCATCAGGTTTCTGGTCAATCATCACATGCAATGCATATGACTGGGGCGACAAATAAATCATCATTTGCAGAGATATGACAGCATTTAAAAGCATGAATCTAAGGCTATTCTATGCAAAGACTCAAAAGTTCCTTTCATCTTGCTTCCATCTAATTTTCATTTTGAAAACTGGGTTGGTTACAAAGCACAGCCTACATTAGTTCTGAGAGTTTTAAAGACTTCTGAGAGGTTCGATTCTCCAATCCCAAAGGGACTACAATTTCAAGCAAACACAGCTACCTATCTGAATGACTGAGAACGCAATGAGGTGTTTATATACTAACAACAAAGGGTTAATTCACAAGAAATCAAATAACTACCTTCTGGGCCTCATTTGTTTCTGGTTTCTTGTTTTCCTGGTTGGCCGTGGGAGAATTTTTCGCTGTGATAAGAAATTTTGAAATTTAATTACAGAAAGCAGAACCTCTTCAACTTTCAATTTCTAATTCGTTAGTTACTGCTTTGTTTATTCGTATTCACGTGTTAACCAAAGAAAGCAAAACTTATTGATTTGAGAATGTTGGATGTATGTCAAGACATAAACAGGCAAAACTGAAGCCAGAATTACAAGAATGCAATTGATAAAGATGAAACAGAAATAAATAAAAACTTCTCTACCTGAGCAACAACAACGATATGCTTTCCAGAGAATTTTTTCTCCAATTCTCTCACAAGACGAGTCTGTTAAAAGATAGATTTTATCAGAAATGAGCACAAAATGATACATATAACTGAAATAAGATTATAAACACAGATGTTGAATGAAAGGATTTGAAATGAAGGATGCTTTGAAGCCAAATTTACCTGGATCTTTTGGAACATTCGAAGTTGTGGAACTGGCACAAAAATGATCACAGCTTTTCTTCCACCAACATCTATCTCCTGGTATGAAATGACACAAAGAATTAAGCACTGATTTTGCATCAAGGCAGATGGTTTTCTAATTAAACTAGATCAAAGTTATGTTAACATTCATGAAAGTTGGATGCAAAGATAAGCTGGTGTATGCAAAAGATTCAACAGTAGAGTCATTTGTGTGACCACACTGGGCGACAATTGCATTTTTATCAATCTTGCATGTTCTTATGTCTGTTTACAATTTCATTTTCATGTAACCAGTGAGTTTCAACATGCTAACTTAACTTTCTCAAGCCTCTGATTGCAATTGATTTGCAGAAATTTGCAATGCTCTTTATGGTGAGGTTCCAAAAACTATTGATGGATGCAAACTCTTTTTGCCCCCTTTTAGCAAAATCTTTGATTGCAAAACAATTTAGTACAAAACAAGGAGTCTTGAGAAACAATATTCTAATCATGAAATGGTTTCAACACTAAATATAGAAATTGTTACCTTTGCCCCACTTATGTAAAGTTCTTTGAGATTTTGTTTTAAGTCTGAGTTCATCTCCAGCTCAAAGATTGCCTGAATCATGAATTTGAAATAATTCTATTAAAAAACTTAAACAATATACTGAAACTTGACTGAAACTAGGATTATGAACAATAACAATAATAATGCAATAATAATAACCAATAAACAAAGAGTGGATGAAAAAACAAAGGATTAACCAAATCTGTAATGGGTGCCATAATTGACAATCCAGTAAAGGCATAAGTCAGAATTTCAAGTGAGTCTCTCAGTTTGTTATCATGAAGAAGAGGAAGAGGCCTTGGATGTTCATGTTAGATGTGAGATACATAGCTGTTTTTATTTATTTTCGTTCCTCAACATAAAGAACTACATCCTACTTAATTGAAATATATAGATAACATGTTTGCAGCACCATCATAGCGCAATCATGGATGCTGAGATTGGCTACTTGGGAACAGCAATTTGATCTAGCATGTTACTTATTCTGCAGGCCACAAATTTCATCGAAAATGTCAAACCGGCAGTGACTAAAGCATGCATGATGGGACAACTGACAAAGGAGCATTTCAACGAAACGTGGTAGGAGTAGAATCCTGTTTCTCCCTTGCTTTAAGTCCTATTTCTCTATATTTAGGCATTTTATTTTTGTTTCTGTATTTCTTACAGTGTTGACGATTTAAGTTGACCATCCAAATTGGAAAGGGCAGCTATCTATCATGTAAAGGACAGGGGTAAGTTTAGGCCCAGAAAGATTCTACTTTACCTTTGAACGATTGGCATACTGATTAAGATAAAATAATGTAAGATTGAAGAAAATAATTCAAATACCTGAGACATCGACTGCTCGAATTCATCTGGCTGAGCGCCGCCTGGTTTTCTAATTTTTGCACTTGCAGTGAACATGATGCTTCACCTTATGAAAAGTAGACGATGTAAAAAGGATGAACAAAGTAAGATCTAGCGTGCATCGGGTATCAATCTACAAAAATTCTGTTAGCCAAAAGATAGTTGAATAGATACGTGAGAAGGTTTTGAGGAGGAAAGATGAACAGATAGAGAATTTTCTGTTTAAAACAACGTACTTATTCGGTCATTACCTTCTAGGCTACTTTGAAAGGCATCAGTTGGAAAGGCTTTGATCGGTGGGACGCGCGGCAAAGGGACTGGGTCGTTGCAGCAGCAACAACAAATCAACTCCAATACAAATTAATTTTCAAAATGGCGGATTAAAGGAAGGGTGTCTAATTCCTTTCAGATTTAAATTCTGTGAAGAAATGTTTCTTTTTGACGTGCAAAAGTGATATTATCCGTTAAAGGTGCTTGTCAGAGGCTGAAGCAGCTGTAAGAGGGACTGGACATCTGCAGGTTTCGCGAGCTCAGGTAATATTTTCTCGCTGTGATTTTTTTTGCCACTCAAAAACAGTGGACATCAATTCATTCCCTTTCTTCCCATTGTTAACGCTAGTAAAGACATCATCATGAAATTGCTTACCTGTTTTAGTGTTATGACGTCACCACTGAAACCATGGGAATTGAGAAGGGTGGAGGAGCATAGCACACAGCCCTCTGTGAGATTCAGAATACCCTCTGGTACTTCTCAATCAAAAGAAGATATGGACCAACGTTCATCACCACCCCCAATTCCATCAAGGCAAAGGAACATTGAAAATAGATCTTCTGTTCAACCTTATGGGTCACATTACAACAACTATGGAATGCATGGTGGATATAATGGTTATTCAGGTGGGTTATTAGAATCATCAGCATCATCAACATCATCATTATCAGTATCATCATTGACATCATCATCAGCATCATCATCTTAATCATAATCATTATCATCATCATCATCATTATCATCATCATCACTATCATCATCATCATCAGCATCATCATCATCATCATCATCAACAGCATCATTATCCGTATCATCATTGTCATCATCATTAGCATCTTCATCATCACCATCATCATTGTCATCATCATTAGCATCTTCATCATCTTCATCATCTTAATCATAATCATTATCATCATCATCATCATCATCATCACCATCATCATCATCATCATCATCATCATCATCATCATTATCAGTATCATCATTGTCATCATCATCTTAAGCATAATCATTATCATCATCATCATCATAATCATCATCATCACTATCATCATCATCATCAGCATCATCATCATCATCATCAACAGCATCATTATCCGTATCATCATTGTCATCATCATTAGCATCTTCATCATCACCATCATCATTGTCATCATCATTAGCATCTTCATCATCTTCATCATCTTAATCATAATCATTATCATCATCATCATCATCATCATCACTAT
>OZ025203.1:377740-430240 GCA_964019065.1 Catostylus mosaicus
TTTTGAAGCCATGGCAGAGTATGACTTTGATGCTGAAAATGATGATGAAGTGTCATTTCAGGAGGGGGATTTATTACATGTTGCTCCAAAAAATAAACAGCCCAATGTTCGAGGTTGGTTGCTGGCAACTGTTGATGGGAAAATGGCTGGCTTGGTTCCAGCTAATCATATCAAGGTACGTCTCTGTTACATTGATTGATTTATTTATTTATTTATTTATTTAGTTATTTATTTATTTGTTTATTTCTTTATTTATTTATTTATTTATTTATTTATTTATTTATTTATTTATTGGCATCTTGTTTTCACTGAATAATTTGCTGACTGATATGATTGTGTAGGTTGATTGATCAGATGATTCAATGTTTGATTAATTTATCAATTCATTGTCTGATTGATTGATTGATTGATTGATTGATTGATTGATTGACTGATTGATTGATTGAGTGATTGGTTGATTGGTTGATTGGTTTTTATATCTTTGGTCTTTTAATTCACTTGTACCATTTGGAAGAAACTCCTTGTTTCGCAATGGCGCTGAAGCATTTCAATTAACTATTTCCTGTCTTTTTTGTAGATATTGGGACGAAGGCGTGGAGTTTCAAAGAAAAAAGTTGATGAGATGAATAAAGAAGTAAATGAAAGAACGTATGAACAATCATATGACACTAATAATATAGAAAAAGATGAACAATTAAATGAATTATTTGAGACACAAAATTCCGAAACATGAATAGGAGATAAACTTTGTTTTGTATTTGATTATCAAACACTTTTACTTTTGATTGTATGATACTTCACAAGATGAATTTCATTGTTGTTATCTCCGGAGCATCTACAAATGTATGTGGTGGTATTTAATTTTCAGGTTTTATGGAAATGTAGCAACCGTAATTTTCTTTTGAACTCCGCACCCTTCAAAAAGCTCCCGAAAATGATTCATTTTTCACACTTAAATCATGCTTTGCCACACAAAAGCTTGACAAAGTACGGATTTAGCAGAAAGCTATCTTGACCATGAAAGACGCCATTATTTTGATTGTCAAGGGGTTTCCACACCCCCTCAAATGAGGCCGAATTGACAGCCCTAAACAATCACCTTTTGCCTTGGTGAAGTTTGAGTTAAGATGAGACAGTTCTTTAGAACAAATCGCCTTTCAAAATGATGTTCTTGAAGATGGGAGGGTGAGCCATATCGCTCCTCTATACCTCTGCACCCCACCTAAAACAATCAATGTGCGGCTGGGTTGCAACAACAACAACAATTAATCCAATTCAATAAAAACCAGTGTTGCATTTGGCAGCCATATTGAATCTACTTCAGAAGTGGACAGAACTGGTAAGATTAATTTCAATGCTTTTAGACTTGAGAAGAAGATAATTTATGATAGTTCGAGTTTTCAGCTTTGCATGTACGTCTTTTAGAATTGCAAACACTGAAATTCTTCCGTGCAAATTCACCAGATCAAATATTAACCTGTTTTTAGTTTTATGGTGATGTTTCACAGCAGTCACAACAAGTCGCTTATTAACTAACAATTTAAATCTTAAGCACGATTTTAATATCAATTTTCGAACTTTTCGTTAACTTATTTGATTCAAATGTTTTTTTGTAGAACAACAGCAATGAATTATACAGTAGGACTCGATGGTGGTCCAAGTAAATGTGCCAGATTTTACAATGAAATGGTAAGCTGTGCCACGGAAGCTGGAAGAAATAATTATATCTGGAAATGTAAGAATGAAAGAGAAGATTATTTAGAATGTTTGCACAACAAGAAATATGTGAGTTTTTTTTTAAAGGGAGTACCGTTTTATTTTCTATCGTTTTGCATTGTTTGTGATTTTTTTCAAAATCATTTTCATCACAAAGCAAATTTTCATCGACTCTACAAAATTTGTCATGTGGTCATGACATTGGTGAATCTATTATGCAATGTTATTTCTTGTCCCCCCCCCCCCCCCCTCCTGTCTCAGTGCAAATATATTTTTATGCAAATATATAATCAGAAGATCTAATTTGCTTGATGATTCATTAACATATCATTTGTCTCCCCCCCCCCTCATTTTTGTTGAATAAAATTCTTATGACCTCATTTTTCATTTTTACTTTTTCTTCTGCAGGCTGCAAGAATGGATAGGATACAGAAAGAGAAAAAACGACTTATCAAGGAGGGAAAATGGCCACCGAAGAATGAAGATGCAAATGTACCCTCCTAATTGTTATAACAAAATGTGAAGAAATTAAGACAGAAACTAAAACATCTTTGTTTGAATGTGTGCCATAAGCGTTTTTCTTACTCTGCCCATTTGCTGATTGTAAAGCTGTTAAATATGATAGTTATGGATTCTTACATCAACACAAATTTTGTTTCTTTATTGTTTAATTGCATTAGTTGCACTTATCTTCACTCTAAGCTAAAAATAATTGCCTTAGAACGGAGAGAAACACAAAATAATAACTGAACGAATTGGCATGCTGCAGGATTTAATTTACATCCTCGATTATGTGAACATGTTGAACTAAGTTCTATGCTGGTCTGTTCGGAAAAGCCAAAAATTCGGATGATCAAGGACGAAAATTTCATCTACTTGCTTTTATTTTATTTTATCTTGCTCTGAAGTTTATTATTATCACTCAGAATAGTCTCGGGATACTCAATTAAAATGCAAATTGAAAGCTTTGGCAGACGGAAATACCTACGAGCAACAACGAAACTGAAACTGCCGTTCTTGTTCGCAAATGGCATCGAAAAAATGCTATTTAACAGTTTTCATTCATTTATCAATTAATCCTAAATACAGTCTACAAGTCATTTCATAAAAACATCTTTTAATATAAACTACATTTAATAAAATATTGATAATAAGATACACAGAAAAAACAAGAACATATTAAAAGATTATATTTAAGATTAATTGACTAAGAGGAACTCTCTAAATAGATAGACTAATTGAGAGAGACTCCCACCGTTAAAAACAAACGAAACTAAAAGAATTTTATTAAAAACTACAACGAACCAGATCCAGGTGTGTATCAAGTAGCAAGCAATTGTGAAATTCTGTTAAGCTTTGAGCTACTAAGTAAAAGTGTCAATGTAAATACGAGTCAATAAAGAAGGTCTTAAGACTGGATCGAAATACTGAAGCAGAACAAGAAACCCGAATGAAAAGTGGGAGTGTATTCCAAAGTTTGGAACCAAAATACTTGATTGTTTTAAGACCATGAATTGTGGTATTTTTTAAGGATTGAAAGAGGTCACCTTAACTAATTGGCAACGATTTGGGCAATTATAAAATAAGTGTGAAAACGCCGCCACCCATTTCTTTCAAGGCACAACAGTGTGCCCCTTTTCCTCAGAAAAGTGCCCCTTATTATTTTGAAAGTCCCTCAACTCATCGTTGAAAGTGCCCCATTTCATCAAGAAAGTGCTCTTCTTACAGTGCAAATGCCCCTCTTTTACCGTGAAAGTATCCTACTGTTGATGCCCCTTGAGTGAAAACAGTGCCCCTTTTTCCTGTGCCCCTCTACTTTTCAAACCGTTCCTACGCTCCTGTTTGACTTTGACAACGAATGTATTATTCGGTTTTAACAATTTTTTCGACCCCACGACGTCCTCAACAGATGACGTCATCCCTTTTTGTTTACATGCCCCGAGAACAATAAAGCGTTGTCAACGCGATTAACATATTGATTGTTATTGTTAACATATTATTAACATATTGATTCTATTGATTGTTCTGATCGTTCACTAATTGATTATTTTTTCGAATCCTTTGTTTGAAATTCGATTCTATTGTTTTCTGATCTTTGTTTATCAGTTCCAGATTACTTCCGGTTTTTCATGGCGCGATCCTTGATTCTTGCAAGTTTGTATCAAGATGGCCGCCGATGAATCTGCAAACTGCCTCTCAAATATGCAAGCGATTTCATGCTGATAACACCGCTTGATTGACTTATAGTGTATCTAATTATAAGCCAGATAGATATAAATATTTATTTCATCATTCGATTGGGTATTGTTGGATGCAAGGATCTTAAATAGACAGTCAAAAGTTTCCTCTTCGTTAGGCCCGCGGTGAATCAAACTGTGACACTTACAAGGTGATTCTTGTTATGGACAGAGAGCCAAAAGCGAAATGAATCCATTGGAACTTTACTCGCAGGTATGAATCGCCATTTAGTTTAAGTTTACGATGATGTGTCGCGTCTCATTTTGTAAGTTTAAAATTTTAAAACGAAATTATTTTTAACAACTGTGCGCTGCCAAAGTGAAAGAAGACGGCATAAATAAATGGATTAACCCTTGTATCATATGATCAAAAGTCAACGAGTGTCAGCGATTTTGCTTCTGCTTCTCTAAAGTATCGTTGCACATTTTAAATTTTTTTTTAGCGTAGATGCTAGGCCATTATTTGTTTACAGGCTTTTTATCCTTTGTATCTTTTTGTTGCCTTTAGGCTTTATGTCCGCTTTGACCAGACAACTTGTGGCGAGATGTTTAAGCCATTGTCTTGAACTGTCGACCCTCTCAAGTTATAAACCCTGCACCTTAACCACGTGTCATTGTCACCTAACATATGGCATGTTTTGTCGCTTTGTGAGAAATGAAGTGCCTGGAATATTTCTTTTCATAAGTCATACTATCAACTAATTAATCATATTACTAATCATATTCAGGACACAAAAGTTTGGATCCCAGATGAAGAGCAAGTTTGGATTGGTGGTGTTATCCTTAAAGACCCAACTGGGGATTCTTTGGAAATACAACTTGAAGATGGAAGGGTGAGCTGTCTCTTAGAATTTTCATAGTGGAAGAAAACTCCATCACAGTGTCACTGTTTATTATTATCCCTTCTTATTCACTTATTTGTTTGTTTATATATTCATTCAGTTTTGGTTTCATTCTAAAATTCTCTACATACAAGTTTCATTATAGAATACATTAAATACAAGAATACAGATATATATAAAAAATGATACAAACACCTAAAATAAATCTAAGGGGAGCTCTCAGTAGATAAACTTATCAAGGAGAGAGCACCCCCTATGTTAAAAAATCCATAAATTTGTTCATTCAAACATTCATTAACACATTCATTCATTTATTCCTTCATTTATTTATTCACTAATTGATACATCTTTAATTTTTTTTTTCTTTTATCTGACTTTCTCAGTAAAGCACATTGCTCATCATTTTCTCCACCAAAGTTTTACCATCACCAGTCATATGATACTTTTATCAATCTTTCACAGGAAGTGACAGTTACCATTTCATCAGATGTGAAAAGTTTACCACCTTTGAGAAATCCAGAAATTCTGATTGGTGCTAATGATCTCACCACGCTTAGCTACCTACATGAACCTGCCGGTAAGTCAATAGCAACTTATTTCTTTAGTCTATGAATCATGCTCCATCAAAGCTTTCAATGAAGAAAAATATTGGTAACAAAATTGTACAGCAACAAAGTAATATATTTGACTTACGTTATCTGTGTTGTCTTTTTAACACAAATAATGATATCAAATCTAACAATGTTAAATTCTTTTTCATGATATAGCATATTGTAGGCCACAGAAATTTAATGTGTTGTTTTCATTTTGATTTTAATTATGTAAAGAAGATCGAACTTGTCAAAGTGTTTGCACAAAAGTTATTTGGGTTCCCTTTAAAATAAATCATTGCATGTGTCTTACACAATAGAGACCAACACCAAAACAGTCAAATTTGCTATGATGGCATAGACCTATTCCTTTTGATGGAATAACAGTGAAGAAAATCTATTGTCCTCTTTTGATAGTGTTACATAATTTGCAAGAAAGATTTGTTAATTCACAAGCAATTTACACATACTGTGGTAAGTAATTTTTGATGTTGCATTTTTAGTTTGAAACCTCAAAATTTCTGCTCAAGATGAAGTAAATCATAAAATAATTTGTTTGCTAGTTTTTCTTTCCTTATAAACATCTGAAATGTATGATGAAAGTTTTTCACTCAAATTAATCTGATGTATCTTGATAAAGGGATTGTATTGGTGGCATTAAATCCATATGAGGATCTCCCGCTTTATGGGCCTGACATCATTGCTGCTTATTCTGGAAGACCAATGGGTGAAATGGACCCACATATATTCGCAGTTTCAGAAGATGCATTTAGAAAAATGGTGGAGTAAGTTTAACGATATCATCGCTACTCATTACTTTAATTTAACTCATTGCCTCCTGATGCCATTTGAAACTCACAGACAGATAACTGTGGAAGCAAATGTTGCAGGGGGGTACATAGATACAGGAAATATCAATGTTTCGATAAACTTGCCGTGGATGTTGTCTGATCAACTTTGCAAATCTTGACAACATTACCCCCAGGTTTTTCTTTGATTTGCAGTAACCTATACTGCGCCATATGGCATCTGCAGGGGGCTATGAGTTAATCTATAAGTTGTGAAAACAGAAGAAACAGACTACTTATCGTGCTGAAGATGCTTTTCAGGAAAGTTGGAGATGGCAGTTCAATTCTTTGTCATTTTCAGCTAAAATCTTCTCATTTTCACGATAAGTACTACATTGATGCTAACAATGAATTGGAAAATCTCTTTTCAGTCAAGAAGAGAACCAATCAATAATCGTTTCTGGAGAATCAGGCGCTGGCAAGACTGTGAGTGCGAAATTTGCAATGAGATATTTTGCAAATGTTGGAGGGTCAGTTACTGAAACTGCAATCGAAAAGAAGGTTCTGGCTTCAAATCCTATAATGGAGGTATTTTTATAATCATTTGATTTATTGATTTCATTGATTGCTTTACTGATTGATTGATTGATTAACTGTATGATTGGTTGATTGTGTTATTGATTGTCAGATTGATTGCTTGATTTTTTCATTGATTTATCAATTCATTCAATCATTGATTGGTTTGATTAAGGCTTGTTAAAAAATGAAAGACTCTTCATTCTATCTCCTTTCAGTGTCTATTTTTCTGTCTCTGATGCAGCGTTTCTCTGTGGTGCAAAAACGTACGTTAGAACGTTGTTCGTTGTCATTTCTCTAGAAGACTTATCATTGCTGTTAAATGAAGATAATAACTGCAGACGTTTTGAAAACAGTGTGTTTTAAGCAGTTCTTAAACCTGAAAAAGTACTGAAAACGTTTATGTTGACCAGAGGATGACTCGTCAATTTTATTTGTAGGCGATCGGGAATGCGAAGACGATTCGAAACGACAACAGTTCGAGATTCGGGAAATACATCGAAATCTCTTTTAGTTCGAACTACCACATAATTGGAGCTAGCATGAGAACGTATTTACTCGAGAAATCTAGAGTTGTGTTTCAAGCTCAAGACGAAAGAAATTATCATATATTTTATCAAATGTGTGCAAGCTATGAACAACAAGAATTGAGCGAACTCAAGCTGGGTAAGTTGCTTTCATGGGCAGTCGATTGGCTCACCCTCTATTGTACCTTGCATTTAAGACAGTTTTTGATGAATTTCTTCTTGGTTTAAGTGGTACACATGAGATAATAAACACCTTAATTTCATTTATATACAGGGAGGTTGCCATGTATAAAAGGAGGTCAATGATCGTATTTTTATTGTTGTAATAGAGCCGAGAACCTGCAGGCATGACGACCCCAACACCCGTCTTGAAATTTACTTCTCGGTATCATTTGTTAACATTAAGCTATCAAGCCGGGGGTTTTGCATATTTTTATGCATTGTTGATCGTTTTATAGGCCCGCCTGAAGATTTTTATTACACAAATCAAGGGGACGATGCGTATATTAATAATGTCGATGACGCTGCGACTTTTCAAGAGACGAAGGATGCGATGGAGCTTCTCGGGATTTATAGTGAATCACAGCGCATGATGTTTAGAGTTCTGGCCGCCATTTTACATCTTGGAAATGTACAAATAAACCGAAATGATAAGAAGGAAGATGAAAGTCAAATCGAGGTTAGAGTGATTCTGTGATTAATTCATTCAACACTCAAGTGATGCACTAATTGATTCAATCATTGATTGGGTGATTCAAAGATTGTTTGAATGATCATTTAAATGATTCCATAATTCGTGTGATAATTTGCTGAGCGATTTATGACTTTTTCAATCATTATTCGAATGATTTAATGATTACGCTTTATTTATATATCTGAGTAATTTACTGATCCAAATGTTGATTTAATGATAAGCTGCGCGATTCAACGAGTGATCCAGTAATAAGCTGGGTGATCGAGTGATGATTCTTTGATTTTTAAAACATTTGATTTCAGAACGATGATTTCCATCTTCATATGGTAGCAGATTTGCTTGGTGTTGACAAAGGACAGCTGAAGAAATGGCTCTGTAATCGGAAAATTGTCACAACTGGAGAGGTCTACATTGTGCCACTTGATCTGGCACAAGTAAGTTAGCTAGCTCACATTGGTATTTAAACGCCAATTTGGTTCTACTTCTTCAGCAGGAAGTTTATAATCCTTCCGTTACTATGCGGTGGCTATCTGTCCAAGCACAAAGTCTAAGCTATGAGGTCTAAGACATGCAAGGGACATAAAGTCAAGTGGTTCAAAAGCTGATCGCTATCAACGTGGTCCTAATCCTTGTTCACGTGAAACTACAAAGATGCGTGAAAGAATTGGAAACAGCGTGATGCAAAATGATCACATGAAAAATTATAGAACAGATTCTCATTGGTTGTTACAATTGAGCCCCTCCAGACCTCTAGCTGTAGCCATTTTCATTTCTTTAATAATCCCGTCCTTTTCTGGCCTTTTGAGGTAGTTTATATCTCAGTTACAAATTTATTTATTTCGTTTAGGCTAATGTTGGACGTGATGCTCTTGCCAAACATATTTACGCGCAGCTTTTCAAATGGGTTGTTGAGCATATCAACGCTGCTATGGTAACAACTGTCAAACCGAAACAGTTTATTGGGGTACTTGACATCTATGGGTATGAAATGTTGCTTTCTTTCTTTATCTATATTCGGAAACACACGACCAATCCACTGCGCCACACTGGCACACATAGTAGCCTATTTATTTATATGTAGGTACACAAACCCAGTTCGAATTAAGCGTTGGTCAAAGCCTGAACCAGCAAACATATGTTTAAATATGTATTTGTATAAATTCATTAAACATCTCATACCTAAATGTTTAAATCCTAATATAGAATGCCCTAATAAAAACACTTTCGTATATAAATAAGCATATAAAATAAATACTACCCATAAATTACTAGCCAATAGTAAATATTTTTTTAGCCAAAACCGTGCCTCGAACCGAGTACCGCCACATTCGGATCTACAAATTTAATCCGCTGCGCCGCACAGGCATAATTGAAAAAAAATATATATATGTATATATCAAAAGATTTGCTGTTAATTTATTTAAATTTTTGTGTCAATAATCAACACTTAAATATTTTTCTTTTTAAAGGTTTGAAACATTCGAAGTGAACAGTTTCGAACAATTTTGCATCAATTATGCGAACGAAAAATTGCAACAGCAGTTTAACCTGGTGAGTTCATAAACTTTCTTTATTATTTATCAAGATCATTTTTCTATTACTGAATGCATCTTCTTATTTCTCCATTTTAATGTTCCTATTAATTGATCTTCTTTTTTAGCATGTTTTCAAACTTGAACAAGAAGAATATGTTCGCGAAAAGATATCTTGGAGTTTTATCGACTTTTATGATAATCAACCTTGTATTGATTTGATCGAAGCTAAGCTTGGCGTTCTTGATCTACTGGACGAAGAATGCAGAGTAAGATAAAGTTATTTTCCTTAAGCAATATTAGAATAATATTTGGATTTACGAATGAATGACGTAAGCATGCCAGGGAAAATCAGAGGACTCAACTTTTGCTGGGTCGTCGAACAACAGGGCTTCTCGCCAAGGGACGCTGCGCTGCGCCACTCAGCGTCGTCGTCATAGATGTAGCCTTAGTTTTTATTCCAGCATATTCACATGGAGAATCATTCTATTGTCGTTGTGCGAAAGTTTTGTATTCAAGTAATGTTTTTCCAGACCTATCTTTGAAGTATAGAGCTAATAGTTAAGCACTACAGTGCATTTTTGCTGTGGCTAACATATTCATTCCTTTAATAACAATAGCTTACTTACGTCTGAGCTGATTTTCAGCATGTTATCATCATCATATTGTGCATCGCTACAAGGCATTGGTTACCACGAGTCTGTATTTTTCATGGTTCCAACTTCACGGTATCGTTTTTATAGCGTTTATGTCAGCAGTCAGTATAATATATCAGATCTAAAATGTTGTCTTCTATGCCACAATTGCTCGAATAATACTTCCTCCTCCACAGATGCCAAAAGGAAGCGATGATTCTTGGGCAAGGAAACTCTACAAACAACACCTGGGCAAGGCACAACATTTTGCAAAGCCTCGTATGAGTGACGTGGCTTTTATCATCCGCCATTATGCTGATGACGTAATTTATGACTGTGATGGATTTGTTAGTAAAAACAGAGACACTGTTAACGAGGAGCATCTGTCTTTACTCAGGGCAAGCGAGGTAACCGTTATTCGGTCAACGATACCTTAATTACGCTGTATGGTATAGAAATCTTGGTCTCTGTGACCAGCTAAAGGTTAACCAGTAACCATGGCCTTTGTATCATTTCATGCTATCGATAACCTAGGCTACCATCAATCAATAAGATCCTAATGTATTTTAATGCTATACAAATCATTGTCTCTTTGACCTGTAAACGCTGAACCCTTTATCAGTAAATAAGACATTAATGGCCTTTAATACTATACAAATCATAGTCTCTATGACCTGTAAATGGTAAACCAATTCTCAGTCTATCAGACCTTTAGGTATCAAGGCCTAAATGGAACCCAGTTCCTGGAACTAGCAAGAACTCAATTCTTCAAATGATAGACGATCAGTTCTTCGCAGCGGTTAATCACTTAGGCAAAGTTCTTGAAAGGAAGTTTGCTACTTGTGCATAAAAGTTTTGTGGCAATTTGCGCCCTTTCTAGGAAGTTTTATTCGTCAAATTTATATCAACATCAACATTTACCACTTGTACAATTCAAATTTCTTAATTTCTTTCACGTTTTGTCGATCTTTCTAGTTCGAATTGGTTGCTGAATTGTTTCGCACTGATGACTTGAGTCACATGTTCAAACCGAGAAAAAGAACATCATCTCGAGTCGGAGCAAAGGCACCGAAAGGAAAGAAAACAGTCGGATCTGAGGTGGGTGCTACAAGCTGATTTCTCTCTCTTTTTTTCAGACCTAGTTTTCCCTGTTTCCTACACAAAACAGCAGCCGGAATCACTTTCCAAATAACAACCAACCACCGAAAGATGGAAATTAGTCAGGTCTGAGTTTTTTACAACAGAATGATATCGCTCTTGTATAATCAGATGGCGAGTTTTCGTCGTATCAGACCACAAGCTTTTGAAATTCGTTGTGTAAATGCTTTTTGGGCTTTGGACAATTCAATTGAACTTAACGGACATTTCCGTACAATAATGATGACATCATGGATTTTGATGCCATCATCAATATACGGAAACCAACCATGTATTTCCAACAGCTCGTCCTGACTACATTTTAACTATGCTGTTTTCATTTCAATCTATAGTTTCGGGATTCGCTGAAAAAATTAATGGAAACATTAAATTCAACATCACCTCATTACATCCGATGCATCAAACCGAATGATTTCAAGGAGGCATTCGAATTCGATGCCAAAAGAAGCATTCAACAGTTGCGTGCCTGTGGTGTGCTAGAAACGATACGCATCAGTGCCGCTGGCTATCCATCCAGGTAAGGAGGAGTCTGCCTCGTTCTGATTATTAATTCATATACAGAACGATTTAAATTTGGGTATTGTTATCAACAATAGTCACGTGACTTCCTGTCAAGACAACAAAACTCTCAAATCTTGCAGCCCATATTTTGTTGTATTTTCATCTCTTTTTTTTTCCATCAATGTATTTTCATCTTTCTCAATTTAAACATTTCTATTTCATTTTCTTGATATTCCATCATTACTTGCTTTTTATTCCTTATTTTTTCATTTCGATTCAATAGGTGGACTTATGAGGAGTTTTTCTATCGGTACCGAATGATCGTTCCATCGGCAATGATTGATTGGGAAAATTACAAAGACACGTGCAAAGTTATTCTTGAAGAGCACATCAAGGTTCGTAAATTATCCAAATGTTTTCCTTCTTTTTTGACGTTTTTTGCACACAGTTTTAAACAAAAAATAAATACCTGAATAAAAGCCACAAATATATATCTGTTTTTCGTGTCAAATATTGAAACTTTCCTCCCCATACTTCGCATAGTTTTGACCTTTAACACATGAATTTGTCTTTTTTCACCTTTTTGCCTTTTTTGACCTTTCGGTTTTCTTAATACTATTTGCAAACGATTAAATGATGATGACGTTTATTTGTTTTCAGGACCCTGACAAGTTCCAACTTGGCTTGACCAAGATTTTCTTCAGAGCGGGTCAGGTAAAGTAACATTTTATTAGTGTATCTTTACAATATTAATTCAAACCATTTAGAGTACCTGACTAGATTGTTCTTCAAGAAAAGCATGTTGACATACAGGCCCACTTTGGCAATCAATATATCAATCAATCAACCAAACAACTTATCAGTCAAACAGGTCAGCAATCAATGAATCAATCAATCAATCGATCGATCGATCGATCGATCGAACAATGAGTCAGTCAATCAATCAGTTAATCAATCAAGCAATCAACTTAATCAATTTGTCAATCAATCAATCAATCAATCAATCAGTTCATCAAGCAATCAACTTAATCAATTTGTCAATCAACTAACCAACTAATCATGAATCACTTTTTTCTCCCTCAGGTGGCCTATCTTGAGAAGAAGCGAGCAGACAAAATGAAACAGAGTTGTATTGTCATTCAGAAGCGTTTCCGTGGATGGCTGTGGAGGAGGAAATACCGTGCAATGAAGAAGGCCGCCATTATCATACAGGCTTGGGTTAGAGGACATCTTGCAAGGAGGTATGACGTCATATTTAGAGTCTCGTTGCTTGAAATAACATTCCATTCTTCCATTCCTTTCTTCCTTCCTTCCTTCCTTCCTTCCTTCCTTCCTTCCTTCCTTCCTTCCTTCCTTCCTTCCTTCCTTCCTTCCTTCCTTCCTTCCTTCCTTCCTTCCTTCCTTCCTTCCTTCCTTCCTTCCTTCCTTCCTTCCTTCCTTCCTTCCTTCCTTCCTTCCTTCCTTCCTTCCTTCCTTCCTTCCTTTCTTTATTCAGGGACCACTTCGCTCTTTCATTCATTTATTCAACAGTACAATTCTTCCTTCATTCAGTCTTTCATTCCAACCCTCCTTCCTACATTGATTTCTTCCTTCATTCATATTATCGCTCCCCCTCTATGATTCTCTAGGCTTGTGCAGTTCATGCGTGAAACTAAGGCTGCTACTACAATGCAACGATATTGGCGAGGTTGGACGAAAAGGCAGGCCTTCTTGAGGATAAGATCAGCTGCTGTTACAATCCAATGCTACGTTAGAGGAACGAAAGCAAGGAAACTGAGGCTTAAACTTCTTTACGAACAGAAAGCGCTGACTATTCAAAGATATTGGAGGTAAGATGACCAGATTTATTGCAGCAATTTAATCATTGGTATCATGGTAAAGCTGTGCTTATATATGATGCGTATGTTGATCATGAATCACTCAATCGATCAATCAATTAATCAGTCAGTCAATCAATAAATCAACCAGGCAGTTAATCAATGAATCAATTAATCAGTCAGCAAATCAATGAATCAATCAACCAGTCAACCAAACAATCAATCAATCAATCAATCAATCAATCAATCAGACAATAAATGTGTTTTCTTTTATTCTATTTTAGAGGCTACAATGCTAGGAAGTTCTATGTTAAACGTACAAAAGCAATCGTTCTGCTTCAGAGTTGTGTTCGTCGAATGTATGCGAAAAGAGAACTCAAAAAGCTCAAGGTAGATATTTTCTAGTTATGAGATTTCATGGAGTGTCAGTGAATTAGCTTTAATTCAACGCTTTATAAGCCCCATATAGCCTGTAATATAGATGATGAAACTAGATCATCACCATCTTTGAGTACTAGAACGAAAGAAAGTTTGAAAGTTGCAGTTTTATAGTCTGAGGAAATATCTTGTTCTTATACTTGATAATTGTTCTTTGAAGGGTTGGTATTTGTGGCAATTTTAACAATCTTTCTATCTTACATTTGTTTTGCTTTTGATGCAGATTGAAGCGCGCTCGGTCGATCATTTGAAGAAATTGAACAGAGGGATGGAGAACAAGATCATTGAATTGCAACAGAAATTCAGTGAAGAAGTATGTTTATTTAAACGAGGTTGATGTTCACAAGGCTTGATGTAAACCAGCCTTGATGTAAATGAGGCTTGATGTAAATGAGGCTTGATGTAAATAAGGTTTGATGTTAACAAGGCTTGATGTAAACCAGCCTTGATGGAAATGAGGCTTGACGTAAATGAGGCTTGATGTAAATGAGGCTTGATGTAAATGAGGCTTGATGTAAATGAGGCTTGGTGTAAATGAGGCTCGGTGAAACGTGGCCTCCTGTAATCGAGACTTGGAAAAAACGATGCCTTGTAGAATCGAGGCTTGATTTAGCAAAGTACTGTACTATCAAGACACTTTCTACTGGATGCAAAAGTACTATATGATGGCAATTGGATGCATTGTTGTTATATCTTTTGTTATTTTGCATTTCCTTTCTCTTTTAATTCATTTTTTATGTTCGGCTTGAAGTTGTTCATGTTATCCGTTGAAGACTAATATTGTCTTCGTCTATAGTCGAAAGAACGCAAGAACTTAGTGATAAAAGTGCAAGAATTAGAAGTGAAAGAGAAAGAGTTGACAGTATTGAAGGAAATCAAACCAGAATATGAGAAAGCAAAGACGAAGATTTCCAATTTGGAAAGTGAACTTGGTAAATTAAAAGAAATAATTGCTGAATTAACAAAAGAAAAAGATGGACTAAAAGAAGAAATTGAAAATGAAAGAGAAGAAAAGAATGAGGTATCGTGTTGTTTAAAATTTGATTTTTTTTAATGAATTGTGATAGTCAGAAAAAATGGTTTGACATGGTCTGCCTTTAGCCGGATCAAAAACAACCTTTGAGACCTTAAGGTACCATTCTAGTTATAGTGTAGCGTAGTTTTAAGGTATGGTATTGTGTCATATTTGGTCTTTATAGATTAAAAGAATAAACCATCCATAACGATAATGAAATTAAATCAAAGACATTCTTGTTTTTATGTTGTACTTATCACAGGAAATCACTGGCTTGAAAGGTGAAATCACACTTCTGAGAAGAGCCTTGGAAGATTCCAAGAAACGTAACACGGAAATACAAGCGCAGAACGAAGGTATGTCTGCATATCAGTATTATTTTGATTAACAGTATTAACAGCATTACCTTCACATGAAAATACAACCATAAAAGCCGCCATCAAATCTATGTCCTCCGCATCCACCGCCAAATCTTCGCCGAATCCATCGCCATTTTCGCCGGGTCCAGGGGTGCGGTCGCCGAATTCGCCTTCGTTATTGTCAATCCTGCATGAATTCCATGAGCGCAAGGGAATGTAAACATTTTTCTTTCAAACAATCTCTGTTGCTTCAGATTTAGTCGATATGATCTCTTTGTTTCCTAAGCTTGGTATATTTTTGGTTCCCTGTGATTCCCTCTGCGAAGCATAATGCGCAGTCGGTTGAGGTCAGGTAAAAGAAACTCATTCTGTGGGTTAATTTCACAGCTTCCTTTTGCGCATGATGTTAAATAAATTTGATGGAGATGAAAATTGTTTGTTTTTAGCACAATTGAAAGAGAAGTTGGATGAGCAACGAGAACAAATGTTAGCTGAGGTAAATGCAGAAAGATCTGCTCATCAGAAGATGGTGAAAGAATTTGCAAGATTGGAGCAGAGATATGCTAATTTGGAAGAAGAATTAAGATTAGAGCAAAGTGACCCAAGCAGAATTGCAATGAACAAAAGCAGGGGGATTGGATCAGGTAAGATTCCAAGAAAAACGTTTCGAACAGGCTGAACAAGCAAACGATTCTAAATATTAAATTTTCTTTATTGAAGGGTAAGAGTGTCCTAATACAAGCAAAGTTGTCCCAAATCTTTAGTTCCTAGCATTTGTTTGTACGATAGAATTTACTTGAATAATTTTAAACAAAAAGTTTCAATAACTGTATTCACTAAGGAACGTTATTTCTTCCTAGTAATTTTATTGACATTAAATTAAATATACTTTATCACTATTTAGAATTATGTTTCATAGATTTAATTTGTGCAGGATGTTCGCTACATCCTATTTTATCTCTTAGATTTTGTTCTCCTTCACATCTGTTACTGTCTTTTTTGATTTGATCAAGATCTATATCAGAGGACAGACTATGATAAGATAATTAAGTAATTATTTACGTGTTTATTCTTTATGAATATTAACTTTATTGCCATGTTTATTGTTGTTATTATTTGAAACAGATAACGACGTGAACGATGTTGTTTACAAGGAGGAAGAGGAAATCCACAAATTGAAAATTGAATTGGCAGAAACACAGCGAGATAGAGAAATGCTTGCTACTGAACTTGAGAGGGTCAAAAATGAATACAAACACAGCATGACTTTGCCTGTACCATCGATTTCTGTTAATGACACTGGAGGTGTTGATGAATCGAAATTAGAAATGTTGCGAACAGAAAAGGCCAGGCTGATAGCTGAAAATGAGGCTTTGCTTAGTTCAAACGTGCAGTTAGCTACGTTGCAAGAAATTGTCTCGGAAGGGGAGGACAATAGTAAGACTGAAAACATCGATTCTGAAAGAGTTATGGTGAAATTACTGACTAAATTAGAAAGCACGAAACGTGAAAACGAAGAATTAAGTAGGAAACTAGGCACAGATTCGAGTGGTGGTAGAATTTCAGGAATGTTTGCGAAAGATACAAGAAACATGGCAACCTCTCCTGTCAAGGATACGATACATTCTGTTGTAAGCCCGGTTGAGATACAGTCTTTACAACAAGTTAATGGGAAATTGAAACAAGAAGTTGATCATCTGAAAAAGGAAAGAGAGAAATTTAAAAGAGATTTGGCAAGAATCCAACAAGCAAAGGTAAATCCTGATTATATTTTGAATTGGAAAAAAAAGAATCGTTTCAAACGGGAAATGGTAAACTTATTGCGTTTGCGTAAGGAGGAGGGCTTTGTGAGGGACGGGATGCGGGTTTGGCCATATTTTGCCCTCGGGTTTTCCTTAAAAAACGTGCGGGTTTTCGGGTTTTACATTTCTGACGGGACAGGGCTTTTCCTAGATTTTTAACTCGGGTCTCGGATTTCCATGTTTTACTTTGCGGGTTTTCGGGTGTTTCCCAATTTTCATCCGGGTTTTCGGGTTTATCTAAGTTTTTGTCCGGGTTTGCGGGTTCTGATACCCCCTAAAGCCCCCCTCTGTAAGTGCTGCGATCTTAATCCAAAAGCTGGCCACCTTTCCAAGGTAAAGCGCCAAGTTCCCAAGATTTCAAAGCTCAAACTTTGATTGAAATTCTGTCAGGTTAGCTGCTAAATATAATTCAAGGCAGAGGGAACCTAGCTTTCAATTTTTATGCTCTCCACAGAGTTAGGAAAACGTTGCAATCACACGGTCATTAGCTGGAGGGAGGTCCACGATAAACTATAGAAATTTCTATGCCACACCCAAACCATGCCTATTTTCTATTGTCTTGTGAGGAAGGTTTGTCTTCCAGTATGTTTTTATGTGGAGCAAGGTGGACAGCATTTCTGGACTTTGGCTCTCCATTGACGCACTTTTTAAGACATGTTTTTGATATTTATTTCTTTCAGGTTCCAGACGCTGCGCAGCAGGCAATCATAGAAACTACTGTGCAGTTTGAAATCTCGCGATTGACGCAGGAAAACATTGTGAGTTTCTTTCTGTATCTTCATCTGTATATTTTGATGACTGTTAAATTCAGGAGCAGAAAGGTACTTAGGTCTCAAAGATACATTGGATTGACTGATTTTCCAACTGATTAAGTGATTGATTAAGGGTAGGTTAATTGATTAATTGATTGATTGATTGATTGATTGATTGATTGATTGATTGATTGATTGATTGATGGAGTGATTGATTAAGTGGCTGATTGATTGATTGATTGATTGATTGACTGACTGATTGATTGATTGATTGATTGATTTCTTTATTTATTGATTGATTGAATCATTGATTGATTGATTAACTGATTGCTTGATTAAGTAATTGATTGATTATCTTAAAACAGGATCTACGAGAAAAAGTCGACCAGCTCGAAAGACAGGCAGTTGAAATGAAAACAAATGGCGTGACGTCACCACCGCGAACTAGAGCACGCAGATCTTCCGGAGGTAAATTTAACTGCATTCTTTTCTAGATAGATATCTGCATCTTAAACGCGGTAATCAAGTGGGGTCACCGATTCTCATTGTTTGCATAAGACTATCTAATCCATGGAGATGTATTCTTCTCGGTTGACTTCCTCCTTCCTCTTCTCACATCAAGAGTTTCTTTGAAAAACAAACCCGCGTTACATAAACAAGTTCCTGTTTGGTTGTCAGTTGGATTTTATTTTGATTACACAAAACAAAGTTTACGTTATTTTGAACTCGCAGCTCTTCCGTATAATCATCTCGTTCTCGTGATCTACCTCAATACGTAAGTAAGCAGCTTGTTACGATGTGTCGATGATAAAATGTGTTAATCTGGCCCACAATCAAACGATGTGGAGTATTTTATCTTGCTAATGTAACAACATGAAGTATATAATTACAATTCGGCATCGTTGAGTCGGCATAATGGATGATTTTTACGAAATTGGTGAAGAAGGACGATATCTGTCTGTCTCAGAGAGAATAAAGGTTTATGAGCAGAAAGGTACTAAGGATTTAAAGATACATTTGGTAGACTGATTTACCTACTGATTAAGTGATTGATTAAAGGATTGATTGATTGCTTGATTGGCTGATCTATCGATTGATTGATTGATTGATTGATTGACTAATTGATTGATTAGTTAATTGATTGATTGATTGATTGATTGATTGATTGACTAATTGATTGATTGATTAAAGGATTGATTGATTGCTTGATTGGCTGATCTATCGATTGATTGATTGATTGATTAATTGATTGATTAGATAATTGATTGATTGATTGATTGATTGATTGATTGATTGATTGATTGATTGATTGATTGATTGCTTGCTTGATTGGCTGATCTATCGATTGATTGATTGATTGATTGATTGATTAATTGATTGATTAGATAATTGATTGATTAGATAATTGATTGATTGATTGATTGATTGATTGATTGATTGATTGATTGATTGATTGCTTGATCGATGTGACCTTTTGCTACGTTTTTGGTGCCCTTTTGAAACTCGGTGCCCCTTTGCTACATCCAAATGGTATCATAAGGGCACCAAGTGCCCTTTTGCAACATTTTGGTGCCCTTATGTTACATTGCGGTGCCCTTATGCTACGTCTTGGTGCCCTTCTGCTACGCATTCAGATTGAGTCCCAGGCCCCCGGAACGCGCTCATCGAACGTAATGGCGGTCGGAGTTGAAGTTGCTGTGTGGAAGTTCTTGGTCAGGGTCATTCCTTAACCTATTGGAATACCAAACAATTTGGTAAGTCACTATTAACAGTTTTGTACATTTTTATCACTATTAAGAAGGTTTTTCGCAAGTAGCATTTCTTAATGAGCTTGCTTAGGCCTAATTTCTACGCCGGCCTAAGCCGAACCGTTAACTTTCATTTTGTTAGTTAGGCCCTGACAAAGTCTGGAGAGTAAGCTACTGTAGAATTCTTTCTTTCTGACATTCTGCAATTTTCAAACATTATATTAAGATTGACTAAATGTTAATAATCTTAAATTTATCATGATAAATTGGTCCTAAATCCATGGAATAACATTGCACAAAAATTATTAAGCAGTTAGGCCTATGTTCGTGGAATTATGAAGATAAGATTTTGCTTATTCAACATAAATGAAATTAATAACTGTTAACATCAGGATAAGATACAGGCTTACTTTCCAAAATCTTTGTGGTATGAACTCATATTTCATTTTGTGAGGCACTATCCTTTATATGAATTTCAAGCTTAAACAACGTTATAGAATATGATTCTGTTTCATAACTAATCACTCATAATTTGGTAGAAATATCATATAAATTTCAAATTTAGACTACAGGCCCATATAAACCTGCAGGCAGGAGGATTCTTTCCCTCCCCCCAAAGTTTTTTAAAATGTTTTGGCTTTAATTTGAAATAAACAAGATTTTTGGTAATTTTTATATTCATGATTTATTAGCCATGTACATTTATTCATCCTTTAAATTAAATATGCCTATCATATGCACTATACGAGTCCATGTGTAATGCAATGAAATGAAAAAACCTTTTTAATTATTGTATTATCAAGCAAAATACAAAACTGAACTCAACTGAGCAAAAGTATAACACTAGATTGAAGAATAGCTTTGTTTGTTCATAAAATACAAAAAGCTAACAGGAGTTTTGCCCCCTGTGCCCTGCCAAAGTCAGTCCTGGAGCCGTTGGGGGCTCCCAGCAACCCCCAAGCCCCCAGCTGTGTTTTTACACATTCAAGGTGTGCTTCAAAGGCCTTTCGGCCTTATATAAATTCTTTTTCCTCCAAAAAATATTTTTCGTTGCTACGGGCCTACACTACCTTCAAAAAGTGATTCTATTCTTCCAATAATATATCTTAATTTGGTACAAATATCATAAGAATTCCAAGCTTAAAATGCCTTGCAGAAAGTGATTCTGTTTCCTTAAAAATCAATCTTAATTTTGTACAAATATGATATGAATTTCAAGCTTAATATACCTTATAGAAAGTGATTCTGCTTTCTTAATAATTGCTCTTAATTTGGTCCAAATGTAATATGAATTTCAAGCCTAAACTACCTTATAGAAGTGACTCTGCTTCTTTAATAATCACTCTTAATTTGGTCCAAATGTAATATGAATTTCAAGCCTAAACTACCTTATAGAAGTGACTCTGCTTCTTTAATAATCACTCTTATTTTGGTACAAATATCATATGAATTTCAAGCTTAAACTACATTATAGAAAGTCATTCTGCTTCCTTAATTATTACTCTTAATTTGATCCAAATATAGTATGAATTTCAAGCTTAAACTACCTTATAGAAAGTGACTCTGCTTCTTTAATAATCACTCTTATTTTGGTACAAATATCATATGAATTTCAAGCTTAAACTACCTTATAGCAAATGATTCTCCTTTCTCAATAATCACTCTTTATTTGGTCCAAATATAATATGAATTTCAAGCCTTAACTTCCTAATAGAAAGTGACTTTCTTTCCTTGATAATCACTCTTATTTTGGTCCAAATATCATATGAATTTCAAGCCTAAACTTCCTTATAGAAAATGACTCTCTTTCCTTAATAATCACTCTTAATTTGGTAGAACTATCAAAAGAATTTCAAGCTTAAACTACCTAATAGAAAGTGACTCTCTTTCCTTAATAATCACTCTTATTTTGGTGCAAATATCATACGAATTTCAAGCTTAAACTTCCTAATAGAAAGTGACTCTCTTTACTTAATAATCGCTCTTAATTTGGTACAAATATCATATGAATTTCATGCTTAAACTACCTTATGGCAAATGATTCTGCTTCCTTATTAATCGCTCTTAATTTGGTAGAACTATCAAAAGAATTTCAAGCTTAAACTACCTAATAGAAAGTGACTCTCTTTCCTTAATAATCACTCTTATTTTGGTACAAATATCTTATGAATTTCAAGCTTAACTACCTTATGGAAAATGATTCTGCTTCCTTAATAATCGCTCTTAATTTGATAGAACTATCAAAAGAATTTCAAGCTTATACTACCTAATAGAAAGTGACTCTCTTTCCTTAATAATCACTCTTATTTTGGTGCAAATATCATACGAATTTCAAGCTTAAACTTCCTAATAGAAAGTGACTCTCTTTCCTTAATAATCGCTCTTAATTTGGTACAAATATCATATGAATTTCATGCTTAAACTACCTTATGGCAAATGATTCTGCTTCCTTAATAATCGCTCTTAATTTGGTAGAACTATCAAAAGAATTTCAAGCTTAAACTACCTAATAGAAAGTGACTCTCTTTCCTTAATAATCACTCTTATTTTGGTACAAATATCTTATGAATTTCAAGCTTAACTACCTTATGGAAAATGATTCTGCTTCCTTAATAATCGCTCTTAATTTGATAGAACTATCAAAAGAATTTCAAGCTTAAACTACCTAATAGAAAGTGACTCTCTTTCCTTAATAATCGCTCTTCATTTGGTCCAAATATCATATGAATTTCAAGCTTAAACGTCCTAATAGAAAGTGACTCTCTTTCCTTAAGAATCGCTCTTATTTTGGTACAAATATCATACGAATTTCAAGCTTAAACTACCTAATAGAAGGTGACTCTCTTTCCTTAATAATCGCTCTTATTATGGTACAAATATCATACGAATTTCAAGCTTAAACCACCTAATAGAAAGTGACTCTCTTTCCTTAATAATCGCTCTTCATTTGGTCCAAATATCATATGAATTTCAAGCTTAAACTTCCTAATAGAAAGTGACTCTCTTTCCTTAATAATCGCTCTTATTTTGGTACAAATATCATACGAATTTCAAGCTTAAACTACCTAATAGAAAGTGACTCTCTTTCCTTAATAATCGCTCTTATTTTGGTACAAATATCATATGAATTTGAAGCTTAAACTTCCTAATAGAAAGTGACTCTCTTTCCTTAATAATCGCTCTTATTTTGGTACAAATATCATACGAATTTCAAGCTTAAACTGCATTATAAAAAATGATTCTGCTTCCTTAATTATTACTCTTAATTTGATCCAAATATAGTACGAATTTCAAGCTTATACTACCTAATAGAAAGTGACTTTCTTTCCTTAATTATCACTATTATTTTGATACAAATATCATATGAATTTCAAGCTTAAACTACATTATAAAAAGTGATTCTGCTTCCTTAATTATTACTCTTAATTTGATCCAAATATACTATGAATTTCAAGCTTATACTACCTAATAGAAAGTGACTTTCTTTCCTTAATAATCACTCTTATTTTGATACAAATATCATATAAATTTCAAGCTTAAACTACATTATAAAAAGTGATTCTGCTTCCTTAATTATTACTCTTAATTTGATCCAAATATAGTATGAAATTCAAGCTTATACTACCTAATAGAAAGTGACTCTCTTTCCTTAATAATCGCTCTTATTTTGGTACAAATATCATATGAATTTGAAGCTTAAACTTCCTAATAGAAAGTGACTCTCTTTCCTTAATAATCGCTCTTATTTTGGTACAAATATCATACGAATTTCAAGCTTAAACTACCTAATAGAAAGTGACTCTCTTTCCTTAATAATCGCTCTTATTTTGGTACAAATATCATATGAATTTGAAGCTTAAACTTCCTAATAGAAAGTGACTCTCTTTCCTTAATAATCGCTCTTATTTTGGTACAAATATCATACGAATTTCAAGCTTAAACTACATTATAAAAAATGATTCTGCTTCCTTAATTATTACTCTTAATTTGATCCAAATATAGTATGAAATTCAAGCTTATACTACCTAATAGAAAGTGACTCTCTTTCCTTAATAATCGCTCTTATTTTGGTACAAATGTCATACGAATTTCAAGCTTAAACTACCTAATAGAAAGTGACTCTCTTCCCTTAATAATCGCTCTTAATTTGGTACAAATATCATATGAATTTCAAGCTTAAACTACCTAATAGAAAGTGACTCTCTTTCCTTAATTATCACTCTTATTTTGGTGCAAATATCATATGAATTTCATGCTTAAACTACCTGATGGAAAATGATTCTGCTTCCTTAATAATCGCTCTTCATTTGGTCCAAATGTAATATGAATTTCAAGCCTAAACCACCTTATAGAAAGTGACTCTGCTTCTTTAATAATCACTCTTATTTTGGTACAAATATCATATGAATTTCAAGCTTAAACTACATTATAAAAAGTGATTCTGCTTCCTCAATTATTACTCTTAATTTGATCCAAATATAGTATGAATTTCAAGCTTATACTACCTCATAGAAAGTGACTCTCTTTCCTTAATTATCACTCTTATTTTGGTGCAAATATCATATGAATTTCATGCTTAAACTACCTGATGGAAAATGATTCTGCTTCCTTAATAATCGCTCTTCATTTGGTCCAAATGTAATATGAATTTCAAGCCTAAACTACCTTATAGAAAGTGACTCTGCTTCTTTAATAATCACTCTTATTTTGGTACAAATATCATATGAATTTCAAGCTTAAACTACATTATAAAAAGTGATTCTGCTTCCTCAATTATTACTCTTAATTTGATCCAAATATAGTATGAATTTCAAGCTTATACTACCTCATAGAAAGTGACTCTCTTTCCTTAATTATCACTCTTATTTTGGTGCAAATATCATATGAATTTCATGCTTAAACTACCTGATGGAAAATGATTCTGCTTCCTTAATAATCGCTCTTCATTTGGTCCAAATGTAATATGAATTTCAAGCCTAAACTACCTTATAGAAAGTGACTCTGCTTCTTTAATAATCACTCTTATTTTGGTACAAATATCATATGAATTTCAAGCTTAAACTACATTATAAAAAGTGATTCTGCTTCCTCAATTATTACTCTTAATTTGATCCAAATATAGTACGAATTTCAAGCTTATACTACCTAATAGAAAGTGACTCTCTTTCCTTAATTATCACTATTATTTTGATACAAATATCATATGAATTTCAAGCTTAAACTACCTGATGGAAAATGATTCTGCTTCCTTAATAATCGCTCTTCATTTGGTCCAAATGTAATATGAATTTCAAGCCTAAACTACCTTATAGAAAGTGACTCTGCTTCTTTAATAATCACTCTTATTTTGGTACAAATATCATATGAGTTTCAAGCTTAAACTACATTATAAAAAGTGATTCTGCTTCCTCAATTATTACTCTTAATTTGATCCAAATATAGTACGAATTTCAAGCTTATACTACCTAATAGAAAGTGACTTTCTTTCCTTAATTATCACTATTATTTTGATACAAATATCATATGAATTTCAAGCTTAAACTACATTATAAAAAGTGATTCTGCTTCCTTAATTATTACTCTTAATTTGATCCAAATATACTATGAATTTCAAGCTTATACCACCTAATAGAAAGTGACTTTCTTTCCTTAATAATCACTCTTATTTTGATACAAATATCATATAAATTTCAAGCTTAAACTACATTATAAAAAGTGATTCTGCTTCCTTAATTATTACTCTTAATTTGATCCAAATATAGTATGAAATTCAAGCTTATACTACCTAATAGAAAGTGACTCTCTTTCCTTAATAATCGCTCTTATTTTGGTACAAATATCATATGAATTTGAAGCTTAAACTTCCTAATAGAAAGTGACTCTCTTTCCTTAATAATCGCTCTTATTTTGGTACAAATATCATACGAATTTCAAGCTTAAACTACCTAATAGAAAGTGACTCTCTTTCCTTAATAATCGCTCTTATTTTGGTACAAATATCATACGAATTTCAAGCTTAAACTACCTAATAGAAAGTGACTCTCTTTCCTTAATAATCGCTCTTAATTTGGTACAAATATCATATGAATTTCAAGCTTAAACTACCTAATAGAAAGTTATTCTCTTTCCTTTATAATCATTTCTATTTGGTTCAAATATGATATGAATTTCAAGCTTAAAATACCTTATAGAAAGTGATTCTGGTTCCTTACTTATTTCTCTTAATTTGGTCAAAATATCATATGAATTTCAACCTTAAACTATCTTATAGAAGGTGATTTTGCTTCCTTTATAATCACTCTGAAATAAAGAGTTAATCTTAGAGCTATTTCCCAATATCTTCCGCAGATCGTTGGAAATTGGATGCGCAGCGATAAAGCTGCAAGCAGGAACAAGAAGAGACATTGTTTTGATTGCCTGGTAAAAGATTGCAACAAGAAATGTGTCAATATACAAGGCATCTTGTATCAGTCCACTAATGGTCATTCCATCAAGTTGACTGTATTAGAGCGAAACTTGGACTAAGAAAAGCAGCGTGCGGTGAAAGAAGGGAGCAAAAGAAAAAGTTACACCCGCAAGACCTGCCCTATTTGTGATCGCAATGTACTTCGCTTCGGTATACAACCAAAAAAGAATCTGTATTGGTGGCGGAGTATTTCATCAGGAACAGCGAGGAAGTATGAGTACACGCTGGTTCGAAATTATCTGATAAATTCCTTTTGTATGGATAAACCATCACGAACAGGGGCAATTGCAAATATGCGAATGGAAGAGGTGAAACGTTTGAGAAAAAAGATGATTTGATGCTTATCACAGTTTTAAACCATAAAACGTTGGAGACCTCTGGTCCTGAAATTTTAGTGTTGCCACTGAGCACTTTCAGCCATTTCAACATTTTTCTCGAGAAGATTAGACCACAAGTTAACATCGGAAACAGCGATTTTTGCTTTCTCAGCTGGAGTGGTAAGCGTCTGACCTCATCTGAGGTAAGAGAACAGCTGAAAACATTTTGGAGGAGTGCCACTGGGAAACCAATGAATACAGCCCTGATGCGTAAATCCTGTGTCACACAGGTTCACTATACAAGGCCAGATATGAAAGTTAAAGTCCTGATCACATGTGCCACTCGGTTAAGACGGTAGAAAATGTGTACTGCATTACAGAAAAGAAAGCTGCATCCGCAATTACGGCGTTGTTTTTAAGGAACATCATGCGAGCAAGAATGGAAGAGGAGAAGGAAGAAACCAAACATGAAGACGATATAAACGATGAGGACCATAAATTGAGGTACCTTTTCCATGATTTCGTTGAAAAGGGAGCATCGCCCTCAATGAAACAAGTGAAAGAAAGATTAGTTGGTGATAGCGTTTATAGAGAAAAAAACAGAATTGTGTATGACAAGGTGCGATATTGGATTCAGTACAAACAATCGGAAAAAGTCCAACCACCCCAATAGTGTGAATCGAGGGAGGATACGTTGCAAAGAATTGGAATTATTTCAAAACATAATGATGAGACCTCGACAGAAGTTTAAGAATATGGATGAGGATAAAGGGGAGTAAGTGAGAGCTTCATTTCTGTGCAAGACCAAAAAACAATGTCAAGCGACACTGGTATTCGATATCGATATTCAAAAAAAGACAGCTTGAAATTAAGCTCGATCTTCAAGGACATGATCACAACTGACAAGGCCATAACCGTTGATGAGTTGATGGAAAGATTCAACGAATCCAGCGTTCTAAAGCACTTGATCGTTTCCCTGACACCACTACAACTGACAGACAAAATCCGTAGTCTTCGAAAGACCTACAGGAGGCAAAGAAAATAAAGAGACTATATAACTTCATTTGATTTAAACTTACAATCTTTTCATCATTTTTGTTTAAGTAAAACTTTTTTCTAATTATTTGTTTTATTGCGATTACCTGTTGCTTATTGATGATACTAATATTAGCTAATATCCTTACTTTCTTTCCTTTAACCAATGTGTCGCAATAATAAAAGAAATGGTTCTGTAGAACTAATATACCGAAGTACGGTATTTTACTAGCGTTCAGAGTGGCAAATTAACTTTGGCTTGGAAAGGATTGAAAATAACCGTTGCAGAATTTCGGAAAGCTTGAGAAACTTACAGATGGAAACTTTTTACCATAGTGAAGCTAATGACAACATGTGAATGTTGATTATTTTTAGATTCTGGTATCTAACGGTAGCTTAGGATGTAATTAGCGGGATACTGACTTCTATTCATACTCGTAGTTTTGAAACGTTTTGACTTTTAGAAGTACCAGCCTGTATTTGAACAGGGTGTTCTAATCAAGATTGAAAATATTTTGAACCGATTATTCCACAGGATTGTAGGCCCTCTTCAGCAGTTGTCGACCAAAGAAAAAAAAGTAACTGGTGAAAAGTAGCAAAGCACATAAATGCTTTCTTGTTGGTTTCAGAACAGCGGCAAGTTTCCCGGACAAACGAACCCACACGGGACTGAACACGTTTCCAACGAAGGATTCTTTTATTGAAAAGCAATAGGGTAATTTAGAACATCCGGTTCTACCCAAGTTCTAAATCATCGAATGGCAGATATGATCATTTAGATATTGGTAGAACCCATATTCTAAATTTTAGAACGGAAGGTTGTATCCAAAAAGAACGAGTGGAACCGGTGCATGTGAATGTTGATCATTTTTAGATTCTGATATCTGACGGTAGCTTAGGATGTTATTAGCAGGATACTGACTTCTATTAATATTCGTAGTTTTGAAACGTTTTGACTTTTATAAGTGCCAACCTGATTTGTCTTGTTGAAATTTTTCAATAAAATATTGAAAATCTGCTAACTTTCTAACTCATTGTACAAAAGATCCTTCTTGACTTTTAATTCTTACCTGGCAATGATTTTGACTCTTACCGGTTAATTTGGTTCAATGGTAAATCATTTTGCTATTTCCGGGGCTAAAATCATCAAAAGACATTTGGAATTTCTACCTGCTACAATAGCTATGGGTAAAAATTAAAAGTGTCGGCTAATATACAAAAAAGTACGTTGGAAAGTAGATTGCTATTAACAAAAAAGTTTTATCAGCCATCAAGTTAAATGATAGGAGATAAAGCACTTCGATGTTTCAACACTTCCTTGATTCAGCGTTTCTAATTTTTAATTCTTGTATAACTACAAGTTGTGGTTATAAACGTTACGAAATACTGGAGCAAACCTTCAAGGTCATTCGATATTGTCAAAAATCTAGGCTCTAAAAACGGAGAAGACCAAATGAATTCGAACAAAGTTTTGGACAATATATCAATTTTCATACTTTAAGTATAATATATATTAATGATGAATATTTCACATATTAAGGCAAGCAAGGCTTAAGTCGCGGCAGACCAACCAAAAAGCACACTTTTAATACAAAGGCTCGAATGTCAAGAACAGCGCATCGTAGGGAATTCACTTCCCCCGGTGCCCTTTTGCTACTGTCCGTCAAAATCGATTGAAAACATGGGGGCAGTGTATACCCCCAAAATATTTTAATGCTGCCAAATTTGAATAACACATATAAAAGTGGCATAGAAAAAAAAGAAAAATATTATTTTTGCGTTTTATCACATATTATGTTTGGTGCCCTTTTGCTACCTTAAAACATGACATGACATTCCGTTCTCGAATTTAATAACTGTTTATCCAAAGTCGATAGAACTTTCAAGCCGTACTAATTAAGTAGGGGGAATTAAGAATATCTAAGTCAATTTTCTAAAATCTTTTGAGTTTTTCATATAGAAACGCGCAGACTGTGAAGTGCCCTATTGTTACTTCATTTGTTTTTTCGCAAATGCCAGTTATTTGACCCCCACGGCCCCCAACAATTAGGAAGAACGCTCAAAACCACATTTTTGAGTTCCTCTTCTTCTAAGCTTTCAAAAAATGTATCAGGATCCTATAAATATTTGCTTCTGGAAAAAGTAGTGAGCAAAATTGTTTTTTGGCGAAAAGCGATTCGGAGCTGGAAAGACTTTAGAAAATAGTATGAAGTAACCAAAACTTCAAAATTCTATTTTTTCGAAAAAACCATGGACTATCACACAAAAAGCTTGTTGGAAAACGTTGGAATTATCATGAATAAAGTGTATTTTGAGGGTTTTTTCCTCACAAAAGCGCATTTTTCGATAGTTATAGTATAAGTTAGTTTACACTGCATGGTGCCCTTTTGCAACATATCTTGTTTTCCTTCCAAAAAATTTTGGGAAAAATTCATCTTTTTCGAAAAAAAACTTGACTAAAACTTTGATTCTAACGTACTTTAATGTTGTAAAACAAAAGTTTTGAAAAATATTAACAAATATCAATTTTTTAGCATTATCCGTATAACGTAGCAAAAGGTCTCCTCAACCGATCTAATGATTGATTGATTGATTGATTGATTGATTGATTCACCTATTAATTCAGGCTTTCCCCATTTATTAGGATCATCTCTTTCTCCTGGTTCTGCTGGCTCAAGACCTCGTTCAAACACAATCGGAGTGAAATATTCAGAAGAATTGACGGCTGGAAAATTGGTTTGTTTTCTTCAACCTTATGTTTTTTATAACATGCTATGGATTGTTATGGTCTTAAAGATCCCCAGAGCCGAAGGTCATACGCTCCTTCGCAGGGACATGTGCTTTTTTCTTGTAAAATACGATGATTTTCGATGATCTTATAGAATCTAGTGTGTTGTATTACAGATAATATTTTCTTAACTAACTGCTATGGTAGTGACAATATTGCTATATTTGATTAGAATTTGATAAGATCACTAATCATCAATCGCTAATCATTAATCATTAATCAATAATCGCAAATCATTGCTTCTTTTGATTCATTGTGAAATTTCTTCTAGGTAATGACATATGCAGGATTGTTCAGAAAGCAAGGGAATCAGGTCAGTGTTTCGAAATACGCTTTTTACCAACCAAACTTTTTACCAACAATCGATTCTCAACCAAACAATGCCAACCATTGCCACTTCATATTCCCGTGACGTCATCCTGTCCTACATTCCTGACATTATTGCGTGGTTCCTTCCCTTCTTACCAAATCATTTTTAGGCATTAGAAGATCATTTAAACTTGATTTGATTTGCTTTGGTGTCGCTTCTTAAACAGGAAGAACCTCAAAGTCCTAGTGAGGAAAAGCCTAAAGGTGATACTATGATGAAGGTTTCCAGGAAAGCTAGGGGATTCTTGGAATTTAAACCGGAAGTAGAAAGCGAACTGATCAATAAGCTGGTATTTGAAGTTGAGCCGAGCCATCTCGAGAAAGAAGTTCCGGGTTTACCTGCGCATTTGATATTCATGGCCGTCAGATTTGTTGATAATGTTAATGATGAAAGATGGATGCAACGATTTTTGGCAAGCGCAATCAATGGAATCCGTAAAACAGTCAAGGTGTGTGTATTTCTTATCGCTGTGTTTGATTAATTCTTATGCGATTGGGTTGGCATAAGGAAATATCATTTGGGAATAAAGCAAACTAGCAGACGATGAATGATACTGAAGGCGTGGTTATGTGTTATATAGTCAAATTATTTTGATTGGTTCTTTGACAACATTGTTCAACCTCTCTGCTTAACATGAAATGGTTTTAGAGCAGAACAAAGCTATTGCAGCCATGTTAGAATGACTTTATAAAAAGTATTTTCTGTCTTTATTTGGCTCCGATGATTTTCACATAAATTAGCTGAGATTTGCTAAATAATAAAATATCTTGAATGTGATGAACTTCATTTATACAGGAAATAGTCACGGATAATTTTTCATCATTTTGCTTGCTTCAATTTTACGATTTTCGATTGATTTTTACTATTAATTTGGTTTTTCACTTATTGTTAGGGGTTGCTCCTCCGCATTCTCCGGTGCATGCGGCTTAGCTATTTCCAACTTTTGTATTGCATTCTTCCTGCATTAGATACCTAAGATCTCTGGCCACTTATTCTGATTTTTTTTTTTATCTTTCCTCCGGTTTTTGTAGCGAGGAGAGGGAAACATGGAGTTGCAAGGTTTCTGGTTGACAAACACATGCAGATTGTTGTATGATATGAAACAGTATAGTGGAGATAAGGTAATTCCTTTTTCAATCTTAATGTCATTTATAAATAATTCTGACGACAAAACTTTTAAATTAACCGAGAAACGAAACCATAATGTAGCATGTTATTAACACATGATATAATATGATATTATATAATATAATATAATATGATATAATATAATATGATATAATATAATATAATATAATATAATATAATATAATATGATATAATATAATATAATATAATATAATATAATATTATATTATATTATATTATATAATATAGCATAACATAATATAATATAATATAATTAGATATAATATAATATAATATAATATAATATGATATAATATAATATAATATAATATAATATAATATAATATAATATGATATGATATGATATGATATGATATGATATGATATGATATAATGAAAATTCCCCCCCCCCCCCCCGAAGTGAAAGTAGTTCCGTTACTTTTATGCAACGCTTTGATAGTTAATCACTTTCCTGTTATACCTTACATTTTTCTCGTTCCAGAACTTCCAAACTCATAACACACCGGAACAGAACAATCAGAGTTTACAGAACTTTGATCTGACCGAATATCGTCAAGTTCTTACGGACGTTGCAGTGCATATTTATCAAGAATTGCTGAAGACGATCCAGGAAAAACTCTCACCGCTTGTTGGTAGGTCATCATTCATCTCGTAGCAAATCTTTTCATGGTTCATGTCTTGTTTGTACTGCCTGTTCTAGCTTCTTTTCACACGCAGCTGTTAGTATGAGAAGTATGTGCTGGGCCTAACAATCCGTGCTCTTTTGTTTGCCATTCGCCGCCCCTGCAATAAACAGAACTAAGAGGGTGTTTGTCATCTTGTCCTTTAATGCTATACAAATATAGTCCCTTGACCAGTAGATTGTCAACCATTTCTCAGTCAATAAGACCTTAATACCCTCTAGTGCTTTGCAAATCATAGTCTCTATAACCAGCAAATGGTTAACCCTTTCTCGGTCAATAAGACCTTAATGCCCTTTATTGCTATACAAATCATAGTCTCTATAACCAGCAAATGATTAACCCTTTCTCGGTCAATAAGACCTTAATGTCTTTTATTGCTATACAAATCATAGTCTCTATAACCAGCAAATGGTTAACTCTTTCTCATTCAATAAGACCTTAATGTCCTCTAGTGCTTTACAAATCACGATAAATTAATGACGATACAGTACCATTTTCAAATGACTAATCATTTCCATTTTAGTTCCTGGTTTGCTTGAATACGAATCAATTCCTGGTGTGCTCAGTTCAAAACCATTTGGAAGAGGCGGAAAATCGAGAAGCAAATCAAGAAGTGAAGAAACTGAAGATATTATTACCGTAAAAGATATAACAAATAAGGTATATACAATAAATGATTAACTAATTGATTATAAATGTTATTAATATAAAGGGTGCAATCATTCAATAACTACATTTATTTTTTTATTAGCTTGTTATCTTATTGTGTAAACAATTTCTATTTCAGTTATCCGCAATCTTAGCTGTCCTTAATGCACATTGTGTTGACATGTCATTGATCAAGCAAATATTCACCCAGGTAAACAAAATCATTTTAACTGTTTTTTCCAATGTCGTTTTATTGCTGTTTTCCAACCTTGAATATATCAGTGTCTTTTGTATTAACTCATCAACTCATCAACAATATATCTGTGTTGAAATTAGCAAAGTTCTTAATTAACACATTTCTTAATTTGATGTTTTTTGTGACCGGGTCTCAAAGGCCTTTGGACTTTAATGTCTTTTGTTCTTCAGTTTTAATACATATTTTAATCTTTCATTTATTCAATTTTTTTATCTGTTCTTAGATTAATTATTTCATTTGTGCCATTATGCTCAACAATATGCTGCTTCGCAAAGACATGTGTCATTGGTCACGTGGTATGCAAATAAGGTACAATAAAATCGTATTTTTTATTCATGACCATTCAAAGTGCAAAGATATAAGCATGAAATATAACTTGGCATTTTGACCTGAACTTTGACCTTTCACCCGATGTTTTACCTTTAACCCTGGACTTTTTCGGACCTTTGAACTTTTCTGACCTTTGATTTTTAGAATCCTTGACTTTTGAAATCTTTGATTTTTGGAATCCTTCATTTTTGGAATCCTTGTTTTTTGGAATCTTTAAATTTTGGATTCCTTGGCTTTTTTATTGTTGTTACTTACTACCTCTAATGATTTTGTTTAGGTTTAATCTCACACAACTTGAAGAATGGTGTCGTACAAATCAACTAAATGCAGATGAGATTCTAAAACCACTGGATCCGATAAAAGAAGCAACTCAGTTATTGCAAGTCAACAAGAAATCTTTGGAAGACGTTGATTCTATTCTAAGCGTCTGTGCGACTCTCAATCCTTTGCAGGCATGACTTTGTTTTGTTATTTTGACTGTGATTGTTTCAGGAAAAATAACAATCATTTGCAGAAAAAAGCTCTCAGGATCTTTTTCGTCATATTTCCCTCTTTCTTCCCTTTTTTCTTGCGTTACCTCTCGTTTTCTTTCCTTTCATTTTGATTTTTTTTGTATCTTTCATCTCCTCTCGTTTTAGTCCGTTATCCCACAATTTCTCTTTACGGCCAATATAAATACCTCAACATTGGTCCGTCTTTTAATCATTCCTCCCCTACCCTTCTTCATCATATCCCAAAATGACACCAATTATCATCCTTAAATGTTGCTAATTTTATCCCCTTTCAGGTCCAGAAAATACTAACCATGTACACACCAGCCAGCGAGTATGAGCCACGTGTTCCGAGCAAGGTCATCAGAGCCGTCGTGGCAAAAGCAACGAAGCAAAACCCGGACCCAAGTAATCTAATGATGAATATACAATTCAGCAGTCCGGTAAATTTCCCGTTCACACCATCGGCTGTACAATTTGAGAAAATGGAGCTCCCAAATGTTTTGAAACTGAAGAATGTTAGAGTTATATAATTCATGATAGGTATCTATTCAACTTATTTTTCATATCTAATTTTTATACAAGAAACTAGAGACGTTGAAAATTTGCAGAGTTTAGCTAGTTCAGGGGACTTATGTATTAAAGCACTGTAGATACTGAACTTGAATTGAATTTCGCGAATTTCACGAATTCCACATCTGTTTCGCTAAATTGCAATTTTTGATGGGTTTTCAATGAAATACGCTCTACTTTTGATTTTACGAATTAAACCAAATTCGCAAACCATTCGTTAAATTCAATGCCTGTTCTACCAGAGAAAATTTTGCCATTGATCATAATCAAATTCAAATCAAAGATTCAAGAAAACAAATATTGCAATTTCCTCTTCTTTCTATCTGACTCCGCTGCATGGTTGCCACTCAGATCAGGCTGAATCAAACTTTTTAATTTTTGGTCAAAGTATCACGCAAAAAAATAAGAACTTTCCGCAAGAAATTATGCCCATATGCTTCCATTTTTTCCAAAAATCATCCGGAGAAAATTGGTCAAATTTTTACCAAGAAAATCAGCATCAAAAAGAATGGTTTTGCCAAGACATAAACACAAATATTAGCCAAATTTATGCTCTGAAAATCAGTGACAAAATAAACAATTTTTCACCAGGCAACAGTCTATAGGCTTGCAATTTCGCCAATAATGGCCCAGACACAACTAGGCTTAATTCTTCCAAAACAACTCACCAAGAAAATATCCAATATTTGGCAAGAAGATAAGGCTGTAGGCTTGTATTCTTACCCAAAACTAACCCAAACAAACAAAAGCAAAATACTCAAAAAAATCAACGAAAGAATTTAGCTAATATTTTGCCAAAAACTAAGGCTATAGGCTTGCATTTTTCCCAGAAATTGACCGGGACAAAAATAAACCAAAGTTTGTGCAAAAACTTCACTAAAAATTTTGGCTCATTTTTGGCCAAAAAGTAAGGCTTTAGGCTTGCATTTTTGCCAGAAATTGACCCAGACAACAATGAGCCAAGTTTGGTGTCAGAAATTTTACCAAACATTTTGGCTCATTTTTAGCCATAAAAAAAGGCTATAGGCTTCCATTTTTGCCAGAAGTTGACTGGGACAAAAATGAGCTAAATTTGGTGCAAAAAAATATCACCAAAAATTTTGGCTCATTTTTGGCCAAAAAGTAAGGCTATAGGCTTGCATTTTTGCCAAAAATTGACCCAGACAAGAATAAGCAAAATTTGGTGGCAGAAATTTCACCAAAAAATTTGGCTCATTTTTTGGCAACAAGTAAGGCTATTGGCTTGCATTTTTGCCAGAAATTGACCCATGCAATTATCAGCCAAATTTGGTGCCAGAAATTTCACCAAAAATTTTTACTCGTTTTTTGGCAAAAACTAAGGCTATAGGCTTGCATTTTTGCCAGAAATTGACTCGGACAAAAATGAGCCAAAAATGGTCCAAAAATTTCAACAAAAATTTTTACTCGTTTTTTGGCAAAAACTAAGGCTATAGTCTTGCATTTTGGGCAGAAATTGACCCGGACAAAAATGAACTAAATTTGGTGTCAGAAATTTCACCAAAAATTTTTGCTCATTTTTTGCCAAAAAGTAAGGCTATAGGCTTGCATTTTTGCCAGAAATTGACCTGGACAAAAATAAGCCAAATTTGGTGGCAGAAATTTCACCAAAAAATTTGGCTCATTTTTTGGCAACAAGTAAGGCTATAGGCTTGCATTTTTGCCAGAAATTGACCCATACAATTATGAGCCAAATTTGGTGGCAGAAATTTCACCAAAAATTTTTACTCGTTTTTTGGCAAAAACTAAGGCTATAGTCTTGCATTTTGGGCAGAAATTGACCCGGACAAAAATGAGCAAAATTTGGTGGCAGAAATTTCACCAAAAATATTTGCTCGTTTTTTGGCAAAAAGTAAGGCTATAGGTTTGCATTTTTGCCAAAAATTGACCTGGATAAAAATAAGCCAAATTTGGTGCCAGAAATTTCACCAAAAATTTTGTTCGTTTTTTGGCAAAAAGTAAGGCTATAGCCTTGCATTTTTGCCAGAAATTGACCCGGACAAAAATAAACTAAATTTAGTGTAAAAAACATCACCAAAAATTTTGGCCTATTTTTTGCCAAAAAGTAAGGCTATAGGCTTGCATTTTTGCCAAAAATTGACCCAGACAAGAATAAGCAAAATTTGGTGGCAGAAATTTCACCAAAAAATTTGGCTCATTTTTTGGCAACAAGTAAGGCTATAGGCTTGCATTTTTGCCAGAAATTGACCCATGCAATTATCAGCCAAATTTGGTGCCAGAAATTTCACCAAAAATTTTTACTCGTTTTTTGGCAAAAACTAAGGCTATAGGCTTGCATTTTTGCCAGAAATTGACTCGAACAAAAATGAGCCAAAAATGGTGCAAAAAATTCACCAAAAATTTTGACTAATTTTTGGCAAAACATAAGACTATAGTCTTGCATTTTGGGCAGAAATTGACCCGGACAAAAATGAGCAAAATTTGGTGGCAGAAATTTCACCAAAAATTTTTGCTCGTTTTCTGGCAAAAAGTAAGGCTATAGCCTTGCATTTTTGCCAGAAATTGACCCGGACAAAAATGAACTAAATTTGGTGTGAAAAACTTCACCAAAATTTTGGCCTATTTTTTGCCAAAAAGTAGGGCTATAGCCTTGCATTTTTGCCAGTAGTTGACCCGGACAAAAAAAAGCTAAATTTGGTGCCAGAAATTTCACCAAAATTTTTGCTCTTTTTTTGGCAAAAAGTAGGGCTATAACCTTGCATTTTTGCCAGTAGTTGACCCGGACAAAAGAAGCTAAATTTGGTGCAAAAAATATCACCAAAAATTTGGCTCATTTTTTGGCAACAAGTAAGGCTATAGGCTTGCATTTTTGCCAGAAATTGACCCATACAATAATGAGCCAAATTTGGTGGCAGAAATTTTACCAAAAATTTTTTTCGCTTTTTGTTAAAAAGTAAGGCTATAGGCTTGCATTTTTGCCAGAAATTGACCTGGACAAAAATAAGCCAAATTTGGTGCAAGAAATTTCACCAAAAGTTTGTCCGTTTTTTGGCAAAAAGTAAGGCTATAGCCTTGCATTTTTGCCACAAATTAACCCGGACAAAAATGAACTAAATTTGTTGTAAAAAACTTCACCAAAAATTTTGGCCTATTTTTTGCCAAAAAGTAAGGCTATAGGCTTGCATTTTCGCCAGAAATTGACCCGGACAAAAATGAACCCAAGTTGGTGCAAAAAATTCACCAAAAATTTTTACTCGTTTTTTGGCAAAAACTAAGGCTATAGGCTTGCATTTTGCCAGAAATTGACTCGGACAAAAATGAGCCAAAAATGGTCCAAAAATTTCAACAAAAATTTTTACTCGTTTTTTGGCAAAAACTAAGGCTATAGTCTTGCATTTTGGGCAGAAATTGACCCGGACAAAAATGAACTAAATTTGGTGTCAGAAATTTCACCAAAAAATTTGGCTCATTTTTTGGCAAAAAGTAAGGCTATAGGTTTGCATTTTTGCCAAAAATTGACCTGGATAAAAATAAGCCAAATTTGGTGCCAGAAATTTCACCAAAAATTTTGTTCGTTTTTTGGCAAAAAGTAAGGCTATAGCCTTGCATTTTTGCCAGAAATTGACCCGGACAAAAATAAACTAAATTTGGTGTAAAAAACATCACCAAAAATTTTGGCCTATTTTTTGCCAAAAAGTAAGGCTATAGGCTTGCATTTTTGCCAAAAATTGACCCAGACAAGAATAAGCAAAATTTGGTGGCAGAAATTTCACCAAAAAATTTGGCTCATTTTTTGGCAACAAGTAAGGCTATTGGCTTGCATTTTTGCCAGAAATTGACCCATGCAATTATCAGCCAAATTTGGTGCCAGAAATTTCACCAAAAATTTTTACTCGTTTTTTGGCAAAAACTAAGGCTATAGGCTTGCATTTTTGCCAGAAATTGACTCGGACAAAAATGAGCCAAAAATGGTCCAAAAATTTCAACAAAAATTTTTACTCGTTTTTTGGCAAAAACTAAGGCTATAGTCTTGCATTTTGGGCAGAAATTGACCCGGACAAAAATGAACTAAATTTGGTGTCAGAAATTTCACCAAAAATTTTTGCTCGTTTTCTGGCAAAAAGTAAGGCTATAGCCTTGCATTTTTGCCAGAAATTGACCCGGACAAAAATTACCTAAATTTGGTGTGAAAAACTTCACCAAAATTTTGGCCTATTTTTTGGCAAAAAGTAGGGCTATAGCCTTGCATTTTTGCCAGTAGTTGACCCGGACAAAAAGAAGCTAAATTTGGTGCAAAAAATATCACCAAAAATTTGGCTCATTTTTTGGCAACAAGTAAGGCTATAGGCTTGCATTTTTGCCAGAAATTGACCCATACAATAATGAGCCAAATTTGGTGGCAGAAATTTTACCAAAAATTTTTTTCGCTTTTTGGCAAAAAGTAAGGCTATAGGCTTGCATTTTTGCCAGAAATTGACCTGGACAAAAATAAGCCAAATTTGGTGCAAGAAATTTCACCAAAAGTTTGTCCGTTTTTTGGCAAAACGTAAGGCTATAGCCTTGCATTTTTGCCAGAAATTAACCCGGACAAAAATGAACTAAATTTGTTGTAAAAAACTTCACCAAAAATTTTGGCCTATTTTTTGCCAAAAAGTAAGGCTATAGGCTTGCATTTTCGCCAGAAATTGACCCGGACAAAAATGAACCCAAGTTGGTGCAAAAAATTCACCAAAAATTTTTACTCGTTTTTTGGCAAAAACTAAGGCTGTAGGCTTGCATTTTTGCCAGAAATTGACCTGGACAAAAATAAGCCAAATTTGGTGCCAGAAATTTCACCAAAAATTTTTGCTCTTTTTTTGGCAAAAAGTAGGGCTATAGCCTTGCATTTTTGCCAGTAGTTGACCCGGACAAAATGAAGCTAAATTTGGTGCAAAAAATATCACCAAAAATTTGGCTCATTTTTTGGCAACAAGTAAGGCTATCGGCTTGCATTTTTGCCAGAAATTGACCCATACAATAATGAGCCAAATTTGGTGGCAGAAATTTAACCAAAAATTTTTTTTGCTTTTTGGCAAAAAGTAAGGCTATAGGCTTGCATTTTTGCAAGAAATTGACCCATACAATAATGAGCCAAATTTGGTGGCAGAAATTTCACCAAAAATTTTTTTCGCTTTTTGGCAAAAAGTAAAGCTATAAGCTTGCATTTTTGCCAGAAATTGACCTGAACAAAAATAAGCCAAATTTGGTGCAAGAAATTTCACCAAAAATTTTGTCCGTTTTTTGGCAAAAAGTAAGGCTATAGCCTTGCACTTTTGCCAGAAATTAACCCGGAAAAAAATGAACTAAATTTGTTGTAAAAAACGTCACCAAAATTTTTTTTGCTTTTTGGCAAAAAGTAAGGCTATAGGCTTGCATTTTTGCAAGAAATTGACCCATACAATAATGAGCCAAATTTGGTGGCAGAAATTTCACCAAAAATTTTTTTCGCTTTTTGGCAAAAAGTAAGGCTATAGGCTTGCATTTTTGCCAGAAATTGACCTGGACAAAAATAAGCCAAATTTGGTGCAAGAAATTTCACCAAAAATTTTGTCCGTTTTTTGGCAAAAAGTAAGGCTATAGCCTTGCACTTTTGCCAGAAATTAACCGGGAAAAAAATGAACTAAATTTGTTGTAAAAAACTTCACCAAAAGTTTTGGCCTATTTTTTGGCAAAAAGTAAGGCTATAGGCTTGCATTTTTGCCAGAAATTGACCCATACAATTATGAGCCAAATTTGGTGGCAGAAATTTCACCAAAAATTTTTACTCGTTTTTTGGCAAAAACTAAGGCTATAGTCTTGCATTTTGGGCAGAAATTGACTCGGACAAAAATGAGCAAAATTTGGTGGCAGAAATTTCACCAAAAATATTTGCTCGTTTTTTGGCAAAAAGTAAGGCTATAGGTTTGCATTTTTGCCAAAAATTGACCTGGATAAAAATAAGCTAAATTTGGTGCCAGAAATTTCACCAAAAAATTTGTTCGTTTTTTGGCAAAAAGTAAGGCTATAGCCTTGCATTTTTGCCAGAAATTGACCCGGACAAAAATAAACTAAATTTGGTGTAAAAAACATCACCAAAAATTTTGGCCTATTTTTTGCCAAAAAGTAAGGCTATAGGCTTGCATTTTTGCCAAAAATTGACCCAGACATGAATAAGCAAAATTTGGTGGCAGAAATTTCACCAAAAAATTTGGCTCATTTTTTGGCAACAAGTAAGGCTATAGGCTTGCATTTTTGCCAGAAATTGACCCATGCAATTATCAGCCAAATTTGGTGCCAGAAATTTCACCAAAAATTTTTACTCGTTTTTTGGCAAAAACTAAGGCTATAGGCTTGCATTTTTGCCAGAAATTGACTCGAACAAAAATGAGCCAAAAATGGTGCAAAAAATTCACCAAAAATTTTGACTAATTTTTGGCAAAACATAAGGCTATAGCCTTGCATTTTTGCCAGAAATTGACCCGGACAAAAATGAACTAAATTTGGTGTGAAAAACTTCACCAAAATTTTGGCCTATTTTTTGCCAAAAAGTAGGGCTATAGCCTTGTATTTTTGCCAGTAGTTGACCCGGACAAAAAAAAGCTAAATTTGGTGCCAGAAATTTCACCAAAAATTTTTGCTCTTTTTTTGGCAAAAAGTAGGGCTATAGCCTTGCATTTTTGCCAGTAGTTGACCCGGACAAAAAGAAGCTAAATTTGGTGCAAAAAATATCACCAAAAATTTGGCTCATTTTTTGGCAACAAGTAAGGCTATAGGCTTGCATTTTTGCCAGAAATTGACCCATACAATAATGAGCCAAATTTGGTGGCAGAAATTTTACCAAAAATTTTTTTCGCTTTTTGGCAAAAAGTAAGGCTATAGGCTTGCATTTTTGCCAGAAATTGACCTGGACAAAAATAAGCCAAATTTGGTGCAAGAAATTTCACCAAAAGTTTGTCCGTTTTTTGGCAAAAAGTAAGGCTATAGCCTTGCATTTTTGCCAGAAATTAACCCGGACAAAAATGAACTAAATTTGTTGTAAAAAACTTCACCAAAAATTTTGGCCTATTTTTTGCCAAAAAGTAAGGCTATAGGCTTGCATTTTCGCCAGAAATTGACCCGGACAAAAATGAACCCAAGTTGGTGCAAAAAATTCACCAAAAATTTTTACTCGTTTTTTGGCAAAAACTAAGGCTGTAGGCTTGCATTTTTGCCAGAAATTGACCTGGACAAAAATAAGCCAAATTTGGTGCCAGAAATTTCACCAAAAATTTTTGCTCGTTTTTTGGCAAAAAGTAGGGCTATAGCCTTGCAGTTTTGCCAGTAGTTGACCCGGACAAAATGAAACTAAATTTGGTGCAAAAAATATCACCAAAAATTTGGCTCATTTTTTGGCAACAAGTAAGGCTATCGGCTTGCATTTTTGCCAGAAATTGACCCATACAATAATGAGCCAAATTTGGTGGCAGAAATTTAACCAAAAATTTTTTTTGCTTTTTGGCAAAAAGTAAGGCTATAAGCTTGCATTTTTGCAAGATATTGACCCATACAATAATGAGCCAAATTTGGTGGCAGAAATTTCACCAAAAATTTTTTTCGCTTTTTGGCAAAAAGTAAGGCTATAGGCTTGCATTTTTGCCAGAAATTGACCTGGACAAAAATAAGCCAAATTTGGTGCAAGAAATTTCACCAAAAATTTTGTCCGTTTTTTGGCAAAAAGTAAGGCTATAGCCTTGCACTTTTGCCAGAAATTAACCCGGACAAAAATGAACTAAATTTGTTGTAAAAAACTTCACCAAAAATTTTGGCCTATTTTTTGCCAAAAAGTAAGGCTATAGGCTTGCATTTTCGCCAGAAATTGACCCGGACAAAAATGAACCCAAGTTGGTGCAAAAAATTCACCAAAAATTTTTACTCGTTTTTTGGCAAAAACTAAGGCTGTAGGCTTGCATTTTTGCCAGAAATTGACCTGGACAAAAATAAGCCAAATTTGGTGCCAGAAATTTCACCAAAAATTTTTGCTCGTTTTTTGGCAAAAAGTAGGGCTATAGCCTTGCATTTTTGCCAGTAGTTGACCCGGACAAAATGAAACTAAATTTGGTGCAAAAAATATCACCAAAAATTTGGCTCATTTTTTGGCAACAAGTAAGGCTATCGGCTTGCATTTTTGCCAGAAATTGACCCATACAATAATGAGCCAAATTTGGTGGCAGAAATTTAACCAAAAATTTTTGTTGCTTTTTGGCAAAAAGTAAGGCTATAAGCTTGCATTTTTGCAAGAAATTGACCCATACAATAATGAGCCAAATTTGGTGGCAGAAATTTCACCAAAAATTTTTTTCGCTTTTTGGCAAAAAGTAAGGCTATAGGCTTGCATTTTTGCCAGAAATTGACCTGGACAAAAATAAGCCAAATTTGGTGCAAGAAATTTCACCAAAAATTTTGTCCGTTTTTTGGCAAAAAGTAAGGCTATAGCCTTGCACTTTTGCCAGAAATTAACCCGGAAAAAAATGAACTAAATTTGTTGTAAAAAACTTCACCAAAAATTTTGGCCTATTTTTTGCCAAAAAGTAAGGCTATAGGCTTGCATTTTCGCCAGAAATTGACCCGGACAAAAATGAACCCAAGTTGGTGCAAAAAATTCACCAAAAATTTTTACTCGTTTTTTGGCAAAAACTAAGGCTGTAGGCTTGCATTTTTGCCAGAAATTGACCTGGACAAAAATAAGCCAAATTTGGTGCCAGAAATTTCACCAAAAATTTTTGCTCGTTTTTTGGCAAAAAGTAGGGCTATAGCCTTGCAGTTTTGCCAGTAGTTGACCCGGACAAAATGAAACTAAATTTGGTGCAAAAAATATCACCAAAAATTTGGCTCATTTTTTGGCAACAAGTAAGGCTATCGGCTTGCATTTTTGCCAGAAATTGACCCATACAATAATGAGCCAAATTTGGTGGCAGAAATTTAACCAAAAATTTTTTTTGCTTTTTGGCAAAAAGTAAGGCTATAAGCTTGCATTTTTGCAAGATATTGACCCATACAATAATGAGCCAAATTTGGTGGCAGAAATTTCACCAAAAATTTTTTTCGCTTTTTGGCAAAAAGTAAGGCTATAGGCTTGCATTTTTGCCAGAAATTGACCTGGACAAAAATAAGCCAAATTTGGTGCAAGAAATTTCACCAAAAATTTTGTCCGTTTTTTGGCAAAAAGTAAGGCTATAGCCTTGCACTTTTGCCAGAAATTAACCCGGACAAAAATGAACTAAATTTGTTGTAAAAAACTTCACCAAAAATTTTGGCCTATTTTTTGCCAAAAAGTAAGGCTATAGGCTTGCATTTTCGCCAGAAATTGACCCGGACAAAAATGAACCCAAGTTGGTGCAAAAAATTCACCAAAAATTTTTACTCGTTTTTTGGCAAAAACTAAGGCTGTAGGCTTGCATTTTTGCCAGAAATTGACCTGGACAAAAATAAGCCAAATTTGGTGCCAGAAATTTCACCAAAAATTTTTGCTCGTTTTTTGGCAAAAAGTAGGGCTATAGCCTTGCATTTTTGCCAGTAGTTGACCCGGACAAAATGAAACTAAATTTGGTGCAAAAAATATCAGCAAAAATTTGGCTCATTTTTTGGCAACAAGTAAGGCTATCGGCTTGCATTTTTGCCAGAAATTGACCCATACAATAATGAGCCAAATTTGGTGGCAGAAATTTAACCAAAAATTTTTGTTGCTTTTTGGCAAAAAGTAAGGCTATAAGCTTGCATTTTTGCAAGAAATTGACCCATACAATAATGAGCCAAATTTGGTGGCAGAAATTTCACCAAAAATTTTTTTCGCTTTTTGGCAAAAAGTAAGGCTATAGGCTTGCATTTTTGCCAGAAATTGACCTGGACAAAAATAAGCCAAATTTGGTGCAAGAAATTTCACCAAAAATTTTGTCCGTTTTTTGGCAAAAAGTAAGGCTATAGCCTTGCACTTTTGCCAGAAATTAACCCGGAAAAAAATGAACTAAATTTGTTGTAAAAAACTTCACCAAAAGTTTTGGCCTTTTTTTTTGACAAAAAGTAAGGCTATAGGCTTGCATTTTTGCCAGAAATTGACCTGGGCAAAAATAAGCCAAAGTTGGTGCAAGAAATTTCACCAAAAATTTTGTCCTTTTTTGGCAAAAAGTAAGGCTATAGCCTTGCATTTTTGCCAGAAATTAACCCGGACAAAAATGAACTAAATTTGTTGTAACAAACTTCACCAAAAGTTTCGGCCTATTTTTTGACCAAAAGTAAGGCTATAGGCTTGCATTTTTGCCAGAAATTGACCTGGACAAAAATAAGCCAAATTTGGTGCAAGAAATTTCACCAAAATTTTGTCCGTTTTTTGACAAAAAGTAAGGCTAAAGCCTTGCATTTTCGCCAGAAATTGACCCGGACAAAAATGAACTAAATTTGTTGTAAAAAACTTCACCAAAAATTTTGGCCTATTTTTTGGCAAAAAGTAAGGCTATAGGCTTGCATTTTTGCCAGAAATTGACCTGGACAAAAATAAGCCAAATTTTGTGCAAGAAATTTCACCAAAAATTTTGTCCGTTTTTTGACAGAAAGTAAGGCTATAGCCTTGCACTTTTGCCAGAAATTAACCCGGACAAAAATGAACTAAATTTGTTGTAAAAAACTTCACCAAAAATTTTGGCCTATTTTTTGCCAAAAAGTAAGGCTATAGGCTTGCATTTTCGCCAGAAATTGACCCGGACAAAAATGAACCCAAGTTGGTGCAAAAAATTCACCAAAAATTTTTACTCGTTTTTTGGCAAAAACTAAGGCTGTAGGCTTGCATTTTTGCCAGAAATTGACCTGGACAAAAATAAGCCAAATTTGGTGCCAGAAATTTGACCAAAAATTTTTGCTCGTTTTTTGGCAAAAAGTAGGGCTATAGCCTTGCATTTTTGCCAGTAGTTGACCCGGACAAAATGAAACTAAATTTGGTGCAAAAAATATCACCAAAAATTTGGCTCATTTTTTGGCAACAAGTAAGGCTATCGGCTTGCATTTTTGCCAGAAATTGACCCATACAATAATGAGCCAAATTTGGTGGCAGAAATTTAACCAAAAATTTTTTTTGCTTTTTGGCAAAAAGTAAGGCTATAAGCTTGCATTTTTGCAAGAAATTGACCCATACAATAATGAGCCAAATTTGGTGGCAGAAATTTCACCAAAAATTTTTTTCGCTTTTTGGCAAAAAGTAAGGCTATAGGCTTGCATTTTTGCCAGAAATTGACCTGGGCAAAAATAAGCCAAAGTTGGTGCAAGAAATTTCACCAAAAATTTTGTCCTTTTTTGGCAAAAAGTAAGGCTATAGCCTTGCATTTTTGCCAGAAATTAACCCGGACAAAAATGAACTAAATTTGTTGTAACAAACTTCACCAAAAGTTTCGGCCTATTTTTTGACCAAAAGTAAGGCTATAGGCTTGCATTTTTGCCAGAAATTGACCTGGACAAAAATAAGCCAAATTTGGTGCAAGAAATTTCACCAAAATTTTGTCCGTTTTTTGACAAAAAGTAAGGCTAAAGCCTTGCATTTTCGCCAGAAATTGACCCGGACAAAAATGAACTAAATTTGTTGTAAAAAACTTCACCAAAAATTTTGGCCTATTTTTTGGCATAAAGTAAGGCTATAGGCTTGCATTTTTGCCAGAAATTGACCTGGACAAAAATAAGCCAAATTTGGTGCAAGAAATTTCACCAAAAATTTTGTCCGTTTTTTGACAGAAAGTAAGGCTATAGCCTTGCATTTTCGCCAGAAATTGACCCGGATAAAAATGAACTAAATTTGTTGTAAAAAACTTCACCAAAAATTTTGGCCTATTTTTTGGCAAAAAGTAAGGCTATAGGCTTGCATTTTTGTCAGAAATTGACCCGGACAAAAATGAACCAAAGTTGGTGCAAAAAATTCACCAAAAATTTTTACTCGTTTTTTGGCAAAAACTAAGGCTATAGGCTTGCCTTTTTGCCTGAAATTGACTGGGACAAAAATGAGCCAAAAATGGTGCAAAAAATTCACCAAAAATTTTGACTCATTTTTGGCCAAAACATAAGGCTATAGGCTTGCATTTTGGGCAGAAATTGACCCGGACAAAAATGAGCAAAATTTGGTGGCAGAAATTTCACCAAAAATTTTTGCTCGTTTTTTGGCAAAAAGTAAGGCTATAGCCTCGCATTTTTGCCAGAAATTGACCTGGACAAAAATGAACTAAATTTGGCCTCATATTTTGCCAAAAAGTAGGGCTATAGCCTTGCATTTTTGCCAGTAGTTGACCCGTACAAAAAGAAGCTAAATTTGGTGCAAAAAATATCACCAAAAATTTGGCTCATTTTTTGGCAACAAGTAAGGCTATAGGCTTGCATTTTTGTCAGAAATTGACGCGGACAAAAATGAACCAAAGTTGGTGCAAAAAATTCACCAAAAATTTTTACTCGTTTTTTGGCAAAAAGTAAGGCTATAGGCTTGCATTTTTGCCGGAAATTGACTGGAACGAAAATGAGCCAAAAATGGTGCAAAAAATTCACCAAAAATTTTGACTCATTTTTGGCCAAAACATAAGGCTATAGGCTTGCATTTTGGGCAGAAATTGACCCGGACAAAAATGAACTAAATTTGTTGTAAAAACTTCACCAAAAATTTTTGCTCATTTTTTGCCAAAAATTATGGCTATAGGCTTGCATTTTTGCCAGAAATTGACCTGGACAAAAATAAGTCAAATTTGTTGCAAGAAATTTCACCAAAAATTTTGTCCGTTTTTTGACAAAAAGTAAGGCTATTGCCTTGCATTTTTGCCAGAAATTGACCCGGACAAATATGAACTAAATTTGTTGTAAAAAACTTCACAAAAACTTTTGGCCTATTTTTTGTCAAAAAGTAAGGCTATAGGCTTGGATTTTTGCCAGAAATTGACCCGGACAAAAATGAACTAAATTTGGTTTAATAAACTTCACCAAAAAGTTTTACTCGTTTTTTGGCAAAAACTAAGGCTAAAGGCTTGCATTTTTGCAGGAAATTGACTGGGACAAAAATGAGCCAAAAATGGTGCAAAAAATTCACCAAAAATTTTGACTCATTTTTGGCCAAAACATAAGGCTATAGGCTTGCATTTTGGGCAGAAATTGACCCGGACAATAATGAGCCAAATTTGGTGCAAGAAATTTCACCAAAAATTTTTGCTCGTTGTTTGGCAAAAAGTAAGGCTTTAGGCTTGCATTTTTGCCAGAAATTGACCCGGTCAAAAATGAGCCAAAGTTGGCCAAAGTCATTTAGGTTCAACTCGGATAGCTTGAAGCAAAAATGCAATTTGTGAAAAAACTTTTGTTAACAATTCTATGGTCACACCCTATAGAATATGCCACGCCCATTTTGTCAGCAAGATCCTCAGCTTATTCCCCTTTCTAGTGACATTGAGTCGCGAGGGCTCTGCAGCAGATGAATACGGGACACTTGGAAAGGACGCTTTCGAAAAGTTATTAATATCCAATATTTCTGCTATGCAAATCATTAATGAAAAAACGACAAAGAAAAGACTTTTTCCAATATTAAAAAGTTAACTAAACTACACTAAATATATATATTAAACATTTGAGTAAAAACTAACCCTTTTTAAAATTTGATAAAACGGATACCTATGTAAAAATATAGCACTCCTTCCGAACTGAAAATGGTTCTAAGGAAGAAAAGACATAAATGTTGCAGGTCTTAATTCAAGACCAATCGCTCCTTATAGTCCAAATCTGCAAAGCCTGGTTTGCTGAATGCTAAATATTTGGTTGTAAATGTAGAAACTCTAGGCTAAAGCTGGATGTTCTGAAAATTCGTTAAATTTTGCAGTCAATTTCATTGCGTTTCATCTTTTTTTTTTGATTAGTCTTTCTGAAGAAAGCAAGATGGATGGAAGAGGGGATGGGTTATCAATGCAAAGCAAACAAACAAAGAACTAATCACTATGGCAACTATGAAATTGACCAATCAGATTCGATAGTAATTCCTTTTGATAGTCACGTGCGAGAAAAACAAATTGTCAAGTGCCAACACACGGTGACTCTCCAGTGTCATGTATTTTGGTGTGAAACAAGCTACCAAGAGCAAATGTATATTGAGTTTCGTTTGACATTGAATATGAAATCTGCTGATGCCTAGATGGGGTTTGATGGTGACATTGGGACGGTCTGAACTCGTCACCTTCCGTTGGGGTCCCAGGCTATCTTAGAATGGTCAAAAATTTGAATAACTTGGGATGCAACGGAGACTGTAAAATTTAAAAACATCCACGCCTAAATTACACATCAACTATTTTTAGTTATGAAAGAGGGTGCAAACATTTAATAAACATTTCTACTCCATTTTAAGAGTGCCGAAGGGGCATAATTTATATAGTTGAACTAACATCTGTAGAAAACATTTAACTAACTTTTTTGCATTATATACTTAGTTATTTCTTTAAAAGTATCTAAATTCAAACTGTTGTTTCAATATTCACAAATGTCTATATATTCTCGACTTTTTCTCTTGTGAAGTAATAAAATAGTCCTGTATTTATTTTGAAATTAGTTACATCGAAATATCAAATGTTCTGTCAAACTGAAAAAACAAAGGCAGTGACAGAAAATCACATGTCAAGGTGATTGGTCTATTTTACCAAGTTCTCAACTGAAAATCAATTTGAATTTCTCAAGGTAAGAAATACACGCCATTGTTTGGAGTTTGTACTTAAACGAAAACAAATGACGGGAAAAAAGGGGGAAATTAATGGGTGAGAAAAAATGATTCTTATTGAAGGTCAAAGGTCAGGGGTCAATGCTGAGTTGGTGAGTAAAGGTCATTTTTAACCGAAATTGTCCACTAATCACAATTTAAGTAATTGACGCTTTGCAAAACATATAAAAATGTTTTCGTGAATGATATTTAAAGAACGATGAGAATGAATTTATTCAATCTTCTTCTTTTAAGCTCTATTTCTAAAACCCTTCCCCCATTTCCTGACATGTAAAATTCATGACATAACCTTTGTTGATTAAATACTTCTATGGTTGGACAAAAATTGTATTTTAAAACAAAATTAGAATCAAAAAAACAAAGAAAAACACTGAAGAGTCACTTACATTCAACGTCAACCTTTAGAAGGCCAAAGAAACAATGAGTTTAAAGGTCAAAGGTGACCTAGTTTGAGGGCATGGCTCAAATTGATCAAATCGGTGTGACAAGAGATGCGCCAAAACGGAAATCCGAGCTAAAATAAAGAGTAAATAAAATATAAAACATGAAGAAATTGGCTATGCAGATTTTGTATCATTTTGTTGTTTTTATTTCTTTAATGTTAGAGCTCATCAAAGGTCACAACTCCATGACACTCGGGCCTAACGGCCCAAATCTCATATTCAAATTCAGCAAAACTCTCACCTGTTTGCTGGCCATTTCCTCTTCTTTACCGTCGCCAATAACAACGTAAGTTGATTTTCGACCAAATCTATTTTGAATTCTCTCGAAGCAAGCTTCTTTGCCTGGGTGAAAATCAAAGAACTAATTTAATCAGATGAAAGATGGAAAGCATTTTGCGATAATGAACGTACGTGACATTGGTGGGTCACAAAATTTTCTATCGTCCCTAGAAAACTTCAACCCGGTCAGCAGTCGTACCATCATTATTGATTCATTCCAACCCGGAGTGAACTTATACTTTGCAAACGTCACCGGTTTTTCTGCATTGGTGGCCAGTGTGGATCAACAGGAAAAGATACAGGATTTGACGCATGATCTTCGCAAAATTTTCTGGTTTTTAATTAAGTTAAACAAGTCAAAAATACTCACCAATTTTTGTAGCACTGTAAATATTTTCAATAGGAAAGATATTGCCCAAATCGTAAAGGAGGCATTTCGCCAGCGCAGGGACGAGTTGCGTCGTGGTCACCAAAACATTCAAGCAGTTATTTCTAAAATGAAAATCAAGGATTTCGATAATCAAGGTATCTGAAAAACAACTAATGCGGAGGAAATGTGGGAAGGAGCAACAAGAACCGCGTGGCCCACTGGGACACCGAGAAAATTCACCAATAAGGTGGAAATTTAGGCCCTAGAAATTCAAGTTTCCCAACTTTGGTTTCTTGAAATCAGTTGCAGAGATTGTTGTGTAGATCAAGAAATTCGGCTACTTAATTCCACAAAAAAAATTCTACGGCTCTCAATTTTTGCTGCGCCGCTCCTGGGGAAAGAGATATTGAATTGACTTCACAAATGTTCTTTACAGGGTTGAAATTGCGTCCTTACTTCGATTGAGGGCAGAGCCAAAACCAGTAGTTATAAACAAGGGGGGCGTCATCATGTTCCAGGCGATTATTATCATCATTCGATCATTATCAATATCGATCATTATTAGCCCGCAAACAATCTGCGTTCCGTATACAATCCTATAAATAGTCTGACAAGAATTCAAGATTTTGGACAAACAGTCTTATGAGAGAGAAGGGAGACAGTCCTCCGTTGGGGCTCTGTTTGAAGTTAGTTGGAGAGTGCAACTTTGCACGTGTTACAAAATTCGGCTATACTTATAATAAGCATTTATCAATGTAAAGCGTACACGAGAGAGCCAAACAAAGGTCTTTTTTGGTGACGTTTCAACGTATTCAAGAATTTTGGTCGAAGCTAATCTGCAATGGAATGCCTGAAATCGTTTCAGGAAATCCTCGGACTTTTAATAATGCCACTGGATAAATTTGGCAAAAGATTCGTTGTCCGAAGAAAACTCTCAGAGAATCTGAGTCAAAAGCAATGTGTTGGTTTGGGTGATTTTTGGGTCTCTGAAATCATCAGTATAAGCATCATTTACGATCATCATAATCAATCCTAATCATGATTAGGAGCAGATCATCCCCCTCTTTGACATCAGTATAAGCATCATTTACGATCATCATAATCAATCCTAATCATGATTAGGAGCAGATCATCCCCCTCTTTGACATCAGTATAAGCATCATTTACGATCATCATAATCAATCCTAATCATGATTAGGAGCAGATCATCCCCCTCTTTGACATCAGTATAAGCATCATTTACGATCATCATAATCAATCCTAATCATGATTAGGAGCAGATCATCCCCCTCTTTGACATCAGTATAAGCATCATTTACGATCATCATAATCAATCCTAATCATGATTAGGAGCAGATCATCCCCCTCTTTGACATCAGTATAAGCATCATTTACGATCATCATAATCAATCCTAATCATGATTAGGAGCAGATCATCCCCCTCTTTGACATCAGTATAAGCATCATTTACGATCATCATAATCAATCCTAATCATGATTAGGAGCAGATCATCCCCCTCTTTGACATCAGTATAAGCATCATTTACGATCATCATAATCAATCCTAATCATGATTAGGAGCAGATCATCCCCCTCTTTGACGCCTCAGTCCACCCCTGCCCTTAATCTCCAGAGCCCATCACATATCGCACCCCTGCGCATCATTCTAATGCCTGAATGAAATAACACAGATGCTAACCTTCTGTGTATTTCTGAGAGGCATTTCATAGCCATTGCCAACCAATTGTCAGTCAACTGCTCAAGTTCCATTCTTAATGTCATCCAGGCATCGCTTTTTGGAGGTCCCAACAAATCTGAAAACAGGAGGCAATAAA